>OX411310.1:122740970-123132614 GCA_948150685.1 Rhaphigaster nebulosa
TTGAAATTTTAAAAAAATTAAGAAAAATAAAAATAATGCCAATTATACAAACTTTTTTTGTTTGCTAGCTCACAAAATTTATTCCAATCTACCATTTTATATCAGCAATTATAAAAATCAATATTTCAGAATCATTAAATTCTAAATGCATATTTTCTACACCATTACAAAATGTCAGCATGCATAAAATTAAATGGATAAAACTAATCAGTATTTCTTACACAATTATGTCATTAATTGATAATAATTTATTATACTCGGTCTAACTTAGTTTTGAAATGGTACTTAAAAATTTATAAAATCAAAAGGAAAATAAAATATATCACACACCTTGATCAAACCTGTATAAATTCAATAATCAAATTTTTTTAGTTTATTTTTATTTGTTTAGATTATTTTACTGATGTAGCATGAAACAACAAAAAATATTTATCAATTGGATATCCATATATTGATATGTCCGTTTTGTTTGTTAATTCAACTTCATTCTCAAAATCTTATATTTTTGCATTGATACTGTTTTGATCCAGTTGTCCGTGATGCTTTAAAATAATTTAAAATTTAGATAAAGCCAAAAAAAGTTTCAAACACTAAAGATATTGTAGAAATTGTCTTTAAAAAAAACAAACATTCATGTAATATAATAGCACAATTTACTGAATATTGTAAAAACGAACAAATATGACTTAAATCAGGAGGGGTCATTTCACAGATTGACTGTTTTTGCATGATATTTTTGCACATAATTTTTTATTTTATTTTATTTTATTACTACACCTACAGTAAATTATCCTGCTGAATTATTAAATACATAAATTCGATCAACTATATACACTTATATATCTGTGGAGTCATGGTAAATATTGATACGTCATTTCTTCATATTTTCGGAATAGTAACATTTCCTATGGAATATAAAATAGTTCGATTGAGTTTTTCAATCCAATTTTTTTTTTTTGTAAATAGGTTCTACTCATATTCAGCCTCAAGCCTATAAAAAAATTGGATTGAAAAATAATTGAGCTATTTTTAAAAAAATGTTAATTTGCTGAAAAAATGACATATCAACATTTGTAATAACACCACAGAAATTATTATCTAAATTCAGACATACCTCTTTATATTGCAATTGAAGGTTCCTTGAAAAAAAAATTGATAAATAGAAATTATAATATACATAAAAATTGTTAGATTTATCTATTTTTCATAGTATAATTACATGGTATTGTTGATTTATGATTGAAAACATTTTATGGGAATTCAAAGATACTATATGTCGAGTATAGTTAATTTTTTTCTAGAAAGCAAGAACTTCTTTGGAAACATTAAAAATAGATCTAATTAAAAAAATCTCATACTTATAAATTTTGATTTTTTTAAATTCAAACATTTTTGTTTAATGTATAATAATGATATTTAGTATACAGAAAAATTTTTCTAACAAAATTCCAAGCTTTATGAAAATAATCTAATAAATAAAAATTTTCTACAAATGGAAGTTCATTCAATATATAGGGGTTCAACAGTAATTTTAGTGTAAGTTGCAACGTATAAGTATAAAGATATAATTCATTTTGATAATGTATTCTACGAACAATGCATTATGAAAATTGTATATTTCTTCCAGCAGTTGATTTTTACATAAGTTAGAGTATGTACATAAATTGTTCATAAGAACTACTGCATTCAAAACAGAACATTATAACCATAATTTATATATATATATATATATATATATATATATATATATATATATATATATATATATATATATATATATATATTTATATATGTATGTATATTTTTTTTTTAAAGAGATAGAGTCTATGAAATGATATAATAATACTTGTCATTCTCCTTCTTCTTCATTCCTCCCTCAGATGACTATATCATTTAACAAAAACAAGAATTCGGTAGTTCTTTTGAGATCCCCCAAGTTTCAGTGCAGCATCCTCTCCAGCAACATTGGTTCTGGCCAAATTTGCATGCGAACATTATCGAGGAGTTTGCAGAACTGAAGGATATGGTCAGCTGTCTGTTCTCCTTCACCGCAATCACATTCCTATCTTGAATTTCCTAAACTTATGCGATTTGAGCCGGTTGTACCCTATCCCGAGTCTGAGTATCACTAATTGGCTCCTTCTGCTTAATTTGAAAGTCATTCTGGGAGCCTTGGTGCCATGTAATAAGTTTCAGTAGCATTCAAAAGAACCCAATTTATTTATTTTTTAAATAATTCTTTAACAATAGTTTACGAAGAATAGCTGCGAAATTTTTAATTTCTTCCATATTGGAAGGGGAGAAAGTTGTCCCACCTCTTCCCTTCTCTCCTCCAAGATACGCCCATGGATTATGCTATTTTTCCTGTAATTTTATTGCAGATACAAAATTCGTCTCAAAACATTGTTTCTTTTTTCTAAACCCTCAGAATTGATTTTTATGAAAATTCATGGACTCATTTTTAATAAAAGTAGAAAATCAATGTCAAAATTAGTCTGGATAAAAAAATTGTGGATAAAAAGTACACAAAAAAATATTAAAAATGATAGATTTTAAACTTTTCACAAAACTTTATAATGGTACTTATCTTGAAGAGGCTTTTCACGAAATTCTAATATTTTTTTTAAACAGATTATTATTATTTTTTTAAAAATAAAATCATATAAAAAATATTAATTTAAATAAGGATCAATTAAATTAATTAAGGATAAATTAAAAAGTAGTTGAGGAAGGTAATTTCTAATAAAGTACTAAATTCTTTATAATTGGAAATAAGAGAAACTTTTCTTTATTTTTTTTAAAATCATTTTTCCTTCATATAGTTATAAATATTCTTTATGAATGCTATAGTTCATATGAACTTCACCATTTTTACTTTTTTAATTTCATTTATTAAGATATAATTAAATTATCTGCTAGTAATGTTTGAAAAAATATTTGTTAAAGTTGTTTCTTTTTATAATTTTGCTTGCTTCTATGCAGTATAAATTACTTCACGCTAGCACAGCCAACACATTGTTTTTATTTATTTTACTAAAGTAGAAGTTAGCAATTATTTTTTGAAAAAAAAAAATTGTGTGAAGTATTACAAAACTTTTATGAATTACATGAGTAAAATGTATATATAATAGACCAAAAACTGTAATTTATGGAGGATTGGTTTTTTCACTAGTAATGATACTAATTTGATATTTTAAAAACCTTGAGTAGTTCTTTTTTTTTTTTTTATTTTATATTTAAATTAAACTATTTGAGTAAAGTTTATAGAGCAAATCTAATAATAAACCTAAATTCTTAGATTGGGAGGGGAGTGCGGATATCCTCAGATAAGCAGGACGGGAGTCCTTTGCTGTCCATCTCTCAGGTGACTAATACACTCCTGAATCAATAGTCTACAGGTAAGTATTGAATTATTAATTTTTTATTAATATTTTCAATAAATATTATTATTTTAAACATAAGATATATTATATTTTTCTAACCCAGCTTACCCTAATCCAAGGAAGAAATTATTATGAGTTGAAAACAAATTAAGTACAAAGATGGTTTGGTGGATGTCAGGAAAGAAAGAAATCAAACCAAAACAAATCAAAATTTTAAAAAAAAATTCAAGGTGGTATATTTGAAAAGGTAGCTGTCAGAAGAGGAGGATGTGGATGGAGAGGGCTTGCCTCTCCCAGCCTGAGCACGGTCCAGAAGGTTCTCCCCTAAGTTGCTTGCCTCCACAATATATATAATACATCTTTAATTGGACTTACCATAATAAGATCATACCTTGCCTGTGTTTCTTTCCTGACCACACCACCCACCATTTCCTCCTAAATTACATGTACAATCAACAATGTCTCCACCATGAAAAACAAATTATTATAATTATAAATAAATTCTATTCTTTGAGGTGTACCACATCACCAGGTTAGAACAATTGATGAGATGGAATGCCACAAGAAAAATATAAATCATAAAACCTTAAAATTCCAAGACATTGCAAAGAATGAGATAAAGATAATTAGGAAAGTAATTATGCAATTACACGGGTTTCATAAAAAATTATAAGGGAAGTCTTCAGGAATTTCATTAATTAGTAGTGAACTTATATGATTAATTTTGTTATCAGTCACATTTCATTTAGATTTTTTGATGTTTCGGAGTAATTATTACCACCATCAGACATACAATCTTTCTTAAATTAGCATTTTTCCATATTATTTAAATTCATATATTTCATAATATCTATCATACAATATCAATGGTTGACCGTAGAATTTATGAAGGAATGAGATGGTCCGGGAGGCGGTCAAAAAATGGAACACAAATACGTCGGATCTTTAATAAATAGTTTTTACTATTTGTGTTCCATTTTTTGACCGCCTCCCGGACCATCTCATAACTTCATACAATATCATCCTTTGAATTAAATTATGATGAAAGAAGATAAGTTTGTATAGGAGCGTCTATTTCTACCACCTCTTTCTTGTCACAACTGAGTTATAGAAAAAAAAAAAGAAAATACATAATTTGTACAAAAAAAACATTAAATAAAGTAATAAATATTCCCTTGAACTATCTCACCGCCTAATTCTATAAAAACTTGTTTGTCAAAACAAAAAATAATTATGATAAACATTAAAGAAAATTTAATAATGAACAGAATAAATGTATAAAGCTATTTATTTTTAATTTTTAATTTTTTTTTCAGAACAAAGATAAACTTCAAGGAACACAAAGATTTTCGAAATACGAAATGCTTTCAACAAGAGCTTTTAATACTCATTCCTTTTCTTCTATAGAATTCCCAAACTAATTTTTCTTTTTTTAATTTATATTTCTCAAGATAGTATAAATATACGATCATTATATGTGTGTTTTTCTGTGATAAGTGTTGAATTATTTTTAGTATTATTATTTTTATTAAAGTGATTGTATTATATAGTTATTGTAATTTAAAATGTATTTAATTTATGTGTCCATGTTGTAAATTTGTGTAGATTTAAAAAAAATAATATCTTCCTGAAAGAGAAAATCAAAATATTCCATTGTCTATATTTTGTGCAATTATTTATAATCTTCAATCAAAGATAAAAAATAAATTTTAAAGAAATGTTGAAAGCCGGAGCTATAGTATGAATGAATCTATAGCTGAAAAATAATAGCATACTTGGGCAGTACGCTTTATTATTATTTATGTATTTGTAATTATCAAAGTACAATAAAAAATGTAAAATATTATTCACAAAAATGAATTATATTTGCCCAAAGTTGCTGTAATTCGCACAATGCATTCAGTGTCAAAACAAAATGCATAATTATTTATACACTTATTAAGGCTTTCAACAGAACAAAATGTATTTTAAAAAATTTAAAAAAAAAAAAAATTATATATCCTATGTACATATTTCATAAGCTCTCTTCCGGTTATTTATAAATAAACAGTTGATTAAAACTTTCACTAATTACTTTCTTACAGACTTCATTTTTCTTTAATAAACTGAATGCTTAAAAGTCTATTTTTAATTTAAAACCTTTCTCTTCAAATAAATTTTTCGATATCCTTCATATTTCAACTACTATCCCGTTCCTTTATTTTACTATTTATACACCAAGAGTCAGATTAAACTTTCTGGAAAACTTCATAATACCAAGTCCATTAGCATAGCCAGGATTTCGATTTGGTGAGAGGGAGAGGTCCATCCAAGGATTTATTTTAAACAAACCCACCGGAGATGTAAGGGGGCTCTCTCTATGTATAATATTTTCTATGCCTAGGTATATTATTTATAAAATAACATTCAAATAGGTTTACAGATAAGTAAAAGTATTTTGTAATTTCGAGAAGAGGAGGAGGAGGGTCTGGACAGGGTTTCCAGGGTTCCGGGTGGACAGGGTGTCCAGGGTCCAGGGTGGACCCTCTCCCTGGCTACACCGCTGACAAAGTCTTACAAGAAAAGAATTTAGATGAAATATGTACCCCGATGTTTTAGCTTTTAACAATGTTTTGACATCCTGTTTTTAGATAGATAAAATGACCAATTTATTTCAACATTTTATTTTCTACATCTATTAAAAATATTGAGTTTTATCAGAAACCTGCAGTTGTCTGACAAAAATCTTTTAACAGAAAACTCTCTGATCAAAGTCATAAAATTCCATTCATTTATATTGACGATTGCATTATTAACAACAGGCTAATTTTTGGTGAACACAAAGAAACTGATGCTGGTAAACCAAATAATAATGCTGGTGTCCGACAAATAATTTACTTTAAAAAGTAAATTATTTGTCGGACAAAAAAGTGGAGGAGGATAGCTGCTATGCCACTAACGATCATTCCAAATTAAACGATGGAAGAATTAAGTGGAGCAACTTGATGCTTGCCCAATGACTATCACTCCACTCCATTGTTCCATTTTTTTACCCACAAGTAGTGATTCATGCTCACATATACACTTATCTTATAATAATTACAATCTAAAAATATTTCAATTTTCAGATTAATTGAACTTATGTTCTGCAGTTCCTACGTCTTGCAGGAAACCAAAAAAATGTTCAATGCGCTGTATCTTTTCTAATAATGTTCCAATTTTGATGATTTTTTGTTTCATAGGGAATTTATATGTATTTAAAATATGGTAAAGATTGGTCCTGTAGTTTTTCCGGTTAGTGCTTACTAACAAAAAACGGGCTTTCCTGCTATATAATAATATGAGAATACTTCCCTAGTTCCCATAAATCAAAAACCCTTCGAACGATTCAAACCAAATTTGAAAAACAAAGGTTTTTTGATGAGCTGAATCAAAATCTGTCATCGTTTTCGGTGTAAAAAAATGTATAAGGCTAGTTTAATTAATAATTTAAACACTTAATTTTGAAATTATTTGATCAAAAATCAATTATTTTTTAATGTTTATATTTTTCCTTTAATATACTTTGAAAAACAAATGTTTTGCTGGAAAAGCCGTGCCGATATTATTTTTCAAACTCGAGATATTAAATAAAGCAGTTTCAACGTGTTTTAATTTTTATTATTTCTCAACTCCAAGGGTGTATATTAGATGATTTTTTTAATTTGTTTTTCTGTAGGGATTTAATTATCTTTCAAATGAGTATCCATATAATCTATCCATATAAAATGTATTCTTTTTGATTAATGGACAAATAAAATATTCTTTCCGTCATAGCTTTTCCCTCCTTTTTCTCCGGAATGTAATTCATGTATGGATTGTTAAAGGGCTTTAAGGAGAAGGGTATAGGCAAGTTTAATTAAAATGTTCTGAGCTGTTTTGGCTCTACACTCTAGGGAAGAAGTGATTTTTCAGTTTTTTAGCTATATTGATCTCGATAGATTTTATTATTGCAAAAACCATCTGGAAAACATGAATTATATGTTTTAGATGTTTCAATGTTAATGGTGGGATTTTTATTGTATTTTTTATTTATTCAAAAGAATTTAAACAACAAAATTATTAAAAAAACAAAATTTATGTATAGTTATCAGGTTCTTAGTCAAAGTGACTTAAATAAAAAAATGTTAAGTTCAAGTTTTTTATTGATGTTGAGGCTCAACCTTGCAGTCCATCTTTAGGAGTACAACACCAATCAGATAAATGATATAAATATTGCACAAAATAAAATAATTCGGGAATTAATATATAAGAAGTAAGAATGAAAAATACAAAAATGAACAAGAAAATAAATAACAAGGATGGTTTCTCTTTTCTGGAGAAAGAGAAGAAAAACTGAAGAATTATAAAAACAAATAGAGGGTGCTATAAAAATGGTATATTTATATAAATTAAGAAATAAATAAAACAGATGAAACAAATATATAAAGATAAAGATTAAATTGAAAATAAAAAAAGTGGTGGAAGTATGGTTGGCCATTGAAAATATATGTAGGAGAAGCTTGGTTGGAGGTGCGGTCAATGAAGAAACACACAAATAAGAAAAAACTTATTATGTTGTGTGCCGATGTTTTTGCCTAAGTTTAAGGCCATCACCAGAGCTAAGAAAAAACAAGATAATAATTTATAACAACAATTTAGGTTGTTATCTTATTTTCCAAAACATCGGCACACAACATAATAAGTTTTTCTTATTTGTGTGTTTCTTCATTGACTATACCTTCAACCAAGCTTCTCCTACATAAAATAAAAATAATAGATGAATGTCTAAGGATTTCTCACCCAAATAATGTGTAAACATTTAATAGGTCACAGGAACAAAGAACCAACCAATAGATATATGGTAAGGTAAATTGGAAAGAGATGGAGGTAATGCTTTTTTAATTATTAAATTAAAGAAAAAAAATCTGGACCTCGGAAGTAAACTGTACTATGTCATTTTAATCAAGTTTTCAGTGGAGCAGTTTGAATGTAGTTTTTTTTCATCATACATATTTTTATACTCTGTAACAAATTATATTTCAGCCAGCATTTACAGTATGTTAGATCAAATTTGATTCATAATATATAGCCAATGTGTACTATCCAACTAATACTCTCCATTTTTGGTGCCATGATATAATTTTATTAGAATAAAATAGCCATTATGTCATCAAGATTTTACTTTTTCACATTTGGTTCTTCGTTTCGGCTACTGGAGCAATTTTCAAGTACATAGGCATTATCGTTTTGTTAAAATACTCATCCTTGATATTTCTCAGTTTCGTTTCATGTTAAAATCTTATAATTCTAAGTCACCCGGATAATAGCCATGTTTGGTGAATTGGAAAGGATGAAAGGATTATCAGAAGAAGAATGTCTGAGAAATATGGCTTGTTCAGCTAATTTAGAGGTTAATGCAATGCAGAATAAATAAAGAATAAAACATATTATTATGTCGAAAAAGATGGGTCTTAAAATGATTTTTTGTTTTTTCACAAATGTACAGAGAAGTACACATATAGGAATGGAACAGGATCCTTGAGGTAATTTCTAAAGGTTTTTAATTTGATGTTTTTGAAAGGATTTTTTTTTTTTGAGAATGGATAAGAATATATTGAAGAGATCTGGGTTGGACATTAATGGAGAGAGACTGAGAAGAGTTTATAGAAGAAGAATTAGATTGTGAAAAATTATTCATAATTGAGATGGTTAGAAAAATCATTGCATTTTAATATCTTGTGAAAACAGATTAATTTGGGTTAATAGAATTGTGGATCAGATAATGTCAAACAAAAAAAATTAAGTTTCTGGTAGCAAGGAAGTTGAGAAAAATAATTTAAAACTTGGCCTAAATAGGTAGGTTAGATGTACCAATTGGTGCATATTTAACCGTCAGGATTTAAGAATGATAAGATCGAGGAAAGAAATGGAATTAATGCTTTATATTTCAATAATGATATTGAAGGGAGAATGGTAGGAGTTGAGAGTAGTAAGATATTGGGAATAGCATTTGGATTAAGGACTTATAATAAATCATCAACATATTTTTAATGAAAATCATATCATTGAGAAATAGAGGTAAAAGAAATCAAGAACAAAGTTGGAGAGGTCAGGAGCGAAAGTATAAACAGTTGCAAATCCAGAAACTTGATTAAAGAATTTATCTAGGAAACAATAGTAGCCACATTTACAGCTAATAGATATGTAGAACGTTTTAAATAAGAAGCTAAAACTTAATGTTTTTTTATTTGTCTTTTTTATTGAGAACCTGATAAATATAAATATAAATCCTTAAATTCAACAAAGTTTACAAAATGTAATAATATCATTAAAAGGAGTAATTGAATTAAATATCCATGAGTAGAGGAAAATCACCTTCTTAACATAAAAACAGCTGTATTAACTGGCCTAAAAATTAAAGCAGCGAGTCATATTGTTTTCACTAATAACTTGTAATGTGAAAAGAAGATCTTTATGGTTTTGGCCAGAAAATTCAATTAGTAAAATAATAAGATTTAATCCAAATGATGGTCAGAAGAGGGATGGATAAAATAATTATTTTGACACAACCCAATTCCTCCTAGACTCTAACAATGGTCAACTACTTCGCATAGAAATAATGTAAGACTGAATTACTCAGTTCAATCAATTCAATAGTGTAGGATTAATTTTTTTTTTATCTCTGAAACGAATCATTTTCTCTCTTATCTTCAAAGTCTCAAAATGACAAACAAACTAATATATTAACAAATCTTGTTTTTTCTTAGCCCTGATGATGGTCTAAAACTTAGGGCGAAACGTAGAGGCACACATTATAATAAGTTTTTCTTATTTGCGTGTTTATTTATTGACCACACCCCAAACCAAGATTCTCCCACAAAATTAATAAAACAATACAAAGTTATGCGTTTTATTCATCCTAACCAATCAAAAACAATCATTGATTTATAAGGTCACAGTAATATAATATGCACATTTTTGTCTCATTTAGCTTATAATATTAAATTAAAGCTAATGTAAATTGAAATAAAATAATAAAAATAAATTGTTTTAACACATTCAAATACATGCAATTATACGCAAATATATCCAAGTGATAATGGGTTTAATCATATCTCCATGTACTAACTCTTAACTATGTCCAATAGTATTTAAAAAAATAATAATAATAAGGCTAACTAAATATGCAATAACATAAAAATTCAGTCTCAGTTGGAGCAGCAACCAGTCCAAATGTTAAGTTTACATGTAATGCTATTTATGATATAATCTGGCTGAATGTATCATAAATCAAAATGAAAGTATTCAACTTTTGGTCCCTTAAAATAATGGTGAAATACTAAGTAAACAGGATGAAAAAATATTAACATTTTTAAATTTCTTAGATTTTTAAAGTAGAATTTAGTTAATAAAATCAATAGTAATAACAGAGCAAATAGATAGTTATCACTAAAAATGTGTTTGTACGACCAATAAGCTCCATTTATATTATATAAATATATATTATTATCATATCAGTAAGCATTTTAGAGGAAAGGAGATACATATAACATTGCGTGGACTTATATTGACAGGAGATGGACTGACAAAACATAATTGATGGGTCAAGTGGTTAAACGTGATAAATAACATTTTTGGAAAAACCGAATTATTGTTATGGATAAAGGGTGTACAGTGATATATTTTTAATATTTTCTCCTTTCACTCACATAAGCTCAATATTTGGTTCCTAAATGAATTGATAAACATGCCAAGCAACGATACATATCTGTCTTATTGTGAATAAAGGTGATTTTAATTCAGTTTTAACAGAACTCGAAAACATTTATTTAATACCTTCATTCACTTCAATTTACACAGATTAGGACTGACAACCATAAAAGTACATGTGACATCATACCAAGGGCATATGATTATTTAATTTATGATTAATTTTTACTAGATAGACCAAGGCTAAACCTGATCAAAATGATATTATTTAACAATGGAGGATTGGGTTCTAACAAAATACTTTGTAACATAAAAACACCCTAATGAATTTGTAAAATATACATTTATCATCAGTGGCATACCCGGGGAGGGGAGGAGGATTGGAAAATATATCCCCCCAAATGTACGGAAAAAAAAAGTTTATATTTTAAGTAATATTTTTTAACAATAATTTTTTATCCAATTTTCATGCTTTTCCTTAAAACTCTCCCAATTTGGCAATTATAGACATTTAGGTGATTTCTTGCATTCTTCTTATTAAAAACCCTCTCCGCTCTCTAAAAAAAATTTAAATCCCCCCTGAAAAAATATTCTGTGTAAGTCCCTGTCTATCACATCTAAAAAGTTTTAGGAGATTATACCAATACATTGTTGATAAACAATATCATTGCAAATTAGGAGCCTCGAGTTTCTAAAATACTGATGAACAATTAACCAGTCGAGGTTTTGCCAATACAGGCATCATCAGGACAGTATAAGTATAAGTTTATCTAAAACTTATTGACAATAGTCTATAAATGCTTATTCTAGTAATTTATCTCAAACTTTTATTATTATATAATTATTAAGGAATTCATCAAAAGCTCAATTTTGGAGCAACGGTGACAAGACCCATCAACTCATGAAGGAAATCAATTTCAGAATTTGATATTTTTTGTGAAAACGTGTAAAACATCTGCAAACAATTATTTACGGTGATGAAGTGGTGTCTATTTTTCTTTTGATAAAGAATAAAATGTTTAGTCTTATTTATTATGTAATTTAGTAATCTTTAGTATTATTTTTGCAGTCAATAAGTGAAATATTTTGCCTTATACTACCTCAATAATTAGGAAAATATATTTTCCTTTTAGAAGTGAGGATAATTTTGATCATAATACTTGAAAACTTTTTGTGAAATCTTTATTTATTTCTATGTTGTTTCATACAAAATAATTTAATTGGTCCAGCCTCCTTCTCAAACACTACTATGTTTTCTTTTTAACTCTGAAATTCTTTATGACTATCCTAATAGGCTTATAAAAGATTTGGCTGAATAGTGAAATATGTGTTGTTTCCTAAACAATACATAGCGTATGCTAAAAACGAGTTAGATGAGGTATCTCCTTAACTAACTATCCGAAATAAAATCAGGAGGAGTTATCAATTGACACTGTTCTTTATCATTCCTAACACATTACAATAATAATTTTACTACTTCAGAAAGTATTTTAAATGAATTTTAAAAGGGCCATTCTCCAATTATTTGGGGTATATGAGCTATTTACAGTATCGAGTTCTATTATAGAGAGCAATAGTCTGGAGATTAACCCTTTTAGCATGCAGCAAACCAATGTTTAGCCGTCGCTTGTCCATGAGCTGCTTTATCTCAACTACAATGAACATTGCATAATTGGCGAATCCAGAGAGAGATGTGGGGGCCCTCCCTTAAAGAAAAAGAAAAATTTAATTTTAGGAATAATTTTATATTGTATGCTCTTTATTTTTATCCTTTTAAGAATTTTGATTTTAATTTCGTTAATGACAATAATATGATCTAATTGACTGTCATTCGTCATTTGCTATCATTTGCACTGTACAAATGATAGTCGAGTGAATGTTTTCTCATCGTTTAATACAATTTTTTTCCATTCTGTTTGATTTTTTGTGGATTTTAAATAAATTTTGTATATTTTTTAGCAGTAATATATCGTAGTTTGAATGATATAGTGCATTTTTTAAATGTTTTTTCTCTATTACAAAATTAAAACCTAAAATGTTCGGGTTCAAATTCCACTTGACCCTGGACAATTTTCTAAGTAGTTTTTTCTTAGCATACATTGTTTACTGTGGTTTTTATTCCGCTTTATGGTGGTTTGTATAACAATACTTGTCGTCATTGGCCTTAGCTGCAAAAAAAACATTAGGAAGATAAATCAAATGAGTTTTTTTTTTTTGTTTATTTAGCACACCCCTCTAAAAACAATTTCTGGATCCGCCTGTGTTTTACACTTGTACTATACAATATTAAATATATTAGCAAGATAACAAATAATGATGAAAGGAGATAAAGGCATACTTCAAGATAATCGGCACATATTAAAATAAGTTAATACTTACCTGTGTTCAAACTCATTTAACTCAAACTCATTCAAGAAAAATCTAATTACCATTTTTTAATTTCTACTATCTAATTATCTTCTTAGACAAAGTTTTGGACAATCATTGCCCATTTTAAAGCCTTTTTCTTCATCATTATACAATTACATTTTAAAAAATTAGCTATATTTCTTATCCAATACTTTGATCACTATATACTATATAAGTGTTGTTTTATTATTAAAAAGGAACAATGAACAATTACGATTTATTATGGTAGGCTATTTCTCATTATATTTTGTTATAGTATCTAGATGTCCAATTTTTTACTTTTTAAACTAGGAAAATAATGAGAGAGAAGTTTCAAAGCAAGAGAAGAAGACGAGGGCGTCCCAGGACAAGCTGGATGAGAGATGTGGAACAAAACCTGGCCAAGCTTGGTGTGACTGCATGGAGGGCGAAGGCACTAGATTGCAACGAATGGAGGCAGATTATACAAGAGGCCAAAGTTTGCTCTGAACTGTAGAGCCGGAAAATAAGAATTTTTTAAAAAAAGATAAATATGTAAGGTAATAGAGTTGTAAAATAATTTATATAGTATATAGATTTAACTTAGTATATAATAGTAAATAGTATTAGAATATAATAGTATATAGTAATCAAAGTGTTGGATAAGAAATATAGCTAATTTAAAAAAAAATGTAATTGAGGGGTTTTCTATCAAAAGTTAATATATCCACTTTTGGAAAATTATAACAAAAAAATATTAGATAGGCATCTCATATAGGTAAAGAAAATTTTTATTGAAAAAGTTGATGTGTAACACCTATTTGACAGGAGAAATTTTAAAGTTTGAAATAATCTGAATAATTTTTGGGTATAATTATTAATTCTTCAAAAAAATCCTTGTTTTTGAGAAGTGGATAAATTAACTTTTGATAGAAAACTCTTCAATTGTAGATGGATGAAGGAAAAGACTTAAAAATGGATAATGGTCTTCCGAAACATTGCCAAAAAAGATAATAAGATACGAAAAATAAAAAAAAGGGTGTATTGTTTCTTGAAAAATAAATTATTGCTAAACAATATTTTTAGTTTGCAAATATACTTTTTGGAAAAAAAAAAAAACTGTTCTTTTTAATTGTGATTAACCAAAAAGTTGGGTCTACCCTTTTAACATTCAGTGATTCATATGGACCTTCCTCCAGGTCATTTTCGCATTCAAATCCTTTATATATGGTACTTTAAAATTACAAGTTTTTCTAGAACTAATTGACTACAGTTCATAAATGCTTAGTACAGCAATTTATGTCAAATTTTTATTATTATGGAATTAATGAAAAAGTATTGAGAATATAGAACAGTTAATTCTTGTCATGTAATAATATATGTTTCTTTAACTGGCAGGGCTCCAATTCTTGTTAATAAAGTAATTTTGTTGGGTGCCTCCTTGTTTAGTGGAGTCACTCTTCCTTTCAGCATTCAGGAAACATGATTAGGGATATAGGTAGAGACTATATCTTGTAAAAATTTGTTTATATGTCCATGTAGATTGTCATAGAGTCATCTCTATGTAGCATGCATAATTATGTCCCTGTGTTATGTTTTTTAATGCTCTCTCCTCCCAAAAATCCCGGCTGGTCACCACTTGGAATGGTGATGGTGCAAGTAGTGACCAAGTATGAAAGAAGTTATCAGAATTATAGAAGACAACAGATATGTATAGCTGGTGATCTTTCCCAGGTAGATAACAGCCTTAATTTAAATATAATACATCTTTGTTGTATAGCAAAGGAAAATAACCTTTAATCTGGGACTATTGTCCCCAAAAATAACTCTAAAGAATTGCTTTAGCTCTGATGATGGCCTAAAACTTAGGCCGAAACGTTGGAACACAATAAACTAAGTTTTTCTTATTTTTGTGTTTCTTCATTGACCGCATCCTTAACCAAGCTTCTCCTATAAAGATTTGTATAGTTTGCCTGACATCAAGATAATCATAAAAAGAAACAGAATAAGATGGTAGGGACATGTGCACCAAATAAAAGATATCTTGATAACCAATGATTATGGAGGAACTTCCAGAAGAAGCAAGAAGAGCTCGGCAAACTGAGGATTAAGACACTGACTTCAGGACGCTGGAAGCAGATGGAATATGATTAATTTTAATTAGAAAGGTTTGTCTGGAAAAATGTTTAATGTGCCTGACAAATGGTTTAAATAGACTAGAAAATGCTATAAATACCATTACAACTTTGTTAAAACTAATTCTGCTCTTTCCTTCATTAATTAGGTTTTCATAATCCATCAACGCTATTAACGGCTTTAATAGTGGGTCTTGTCTGGCAATGTTTGGAAAATCTTACTTTTATTTAGAATTTAATAGAAAAAAAAGAGAAACTTAGAGAAAAATAGGTTGGTCACACAAACATCGCATATACATAAAATAAATGGGACACAGCTCAAAAAAATGCCCATGTAGAGTTTTCCGTAATATGTTAAAGATTATACAGGCATACAAGTTAAGATAGAAACCTTGTGGCCGGAGCTTAGGCCAGGCTATGAAGACTTTTACATAAGTTCAGACAATTTGTCAAATATACCATCTTGAATTATTTTTTAAGATTTTGATTTGTTTTGCATTCTTTCAATTGTGTACACTGATTTGTTAGTTGATTGTTATTTCAATCACAAAAGGTTATTATTAGGCACACAACAACTAAAAGGTTCTCCCTTAAGTTGTTCACCTGTAACTTATGTATCTCTTACTAGTGGTTGCTGCTTGGAAACATCACTTTAATGTTCTAACAGTCTAGTCTACTTGGGGAGGATGTTTTCTAAAATAGGAAAAGCAACTGCAAAACACCATAGTGTTTCTAATCATAAGTTGACTAGTTGGTAGGAACATTTTTTTAAAAATAATTAGTTTTGCAAGTACAACTTAGTTTGTATTTGATTAAAGTTTATAAAACTAGTCATTATGTTTATAAGTCAATTGAATATTGAAGCATTTTTTCAACCCTAAGATTACTTTTTTCAGCAAGTTTAACTCATTTTTGATGCTGTAGTATTGTGAACTTCTAATCAGCAGAGGAGAATAATTTTATTTTATAGCTTGTAAGGAACAGATTGAATATTTTCATATTTATGTTAAAAATAAAGATTTATGTTCATAAGAAAAACAGTTGTAAAGAAAGCAATATTATGATTTTCAAGCGACCAAATGTTGACTAAAAACTGATTAAGCTGATTATGGTGACTTTTCAGTTTTAAAAAAAGGCAATAAATAACTATACTATTTCATTGAATGACATAATCTGAATCATTCTCCTTTTGTATCTTTATTAATTTTTATTCCTTAAAAGAAGTTTCTTCATAGCTGACTGCAAACTAAGTGGCAAGAGAAGTATCAATCGGTTCAATTTAAAAAAAAATGTGTAACACTGAAAATTTCTAAAAAAAAAAAAAAATTATAAACAAACTTCCAAAGCAATTGTAATATGTTCTATTCTGGTTGTATTTCTTTCTTTTGGTGCCATGATATTTTTGTGTTAAATTATGAGCCAATAGTAACCAACAATTTTATTTTCATTTATTGTTGCACGATATTTCAGCTACCTAAAGCAATTCTCAACTCTGTAAACATGTTTTTTCTGTTAATACATTAAAAAAAAATTTAACTTATCATAATTTATTTATTTTACTTTATATAATTTAAATTATTTACAGAATATTTTAATTTAACTAATAATTACCAATCATGCTTCTTTTCTTATTTACATTGTTTTAATAAAAATACGTCATTTAATAATTGAAAAATAAAAATTGTTGTTAAGTACTGACTTATAATTTAACCTAAACTATAATTATAAAAGGCACTTTTTGAATGTGAAGGCATTCTTTCATTTTGGATGTGCAATATATAAATGAGATAAAATTAAATAAAAGAACAATTCATTTAAACAACTGAAATTTATTGAGGCAAATTCTAGGAATCAGCATAAATAATAATAGAAAGTTTTATTTACAATTTCTAAATGGCGCAGTCTTCATTCACCAATGATTTAAACAATAAATACAATATTGCATTATTAACAAATACAATATTCATCAAGATAATGTCAATAACATAGATATATTTATTTTGTCATATGCAATGACACCAAAGTTATGTTCATTAGACGAATATATTAACTATTCAATAATCAGATTATAAGGATTGGCACCCATATTGAGCACAAAGGGTTTCAGCCTCTGAGCCCGTTACCGCGGCGTTTAAACAAAATGTAATACAGCAAATTCCCAACTGCATGGGAATAGATAAAATATACATTAATATAAAGTAAAAATTATATATGAGTAATACTGTAATGTGTACATATGTGTTTAATGTGTTTTTATAACCGATAGAAATTTTATGTTCGATATTAAAAAAAAGGAAATAAATAAATAAAAAAGTAACAATTAAATAATCAATTTTAAAATTAAATTATTCACAAATACAAAGAAATAAATAAGCAATTTAGCCTTACTAAGAAGCTTAGATTAAAATCATCTGTATAATTTGACTCCATTAACAATATAAGCTTCAGTTATAACAGGCCTATACGACTTATACATTATCACAAACTGCCGATGTAAATAACACTATGCTTTTGAATTGCACTTCAATATAACAAATACGCTAACAACATGTAGGTATGCTTTCAACAAACTCACATATGCAGAATATTAAACAATGACAAAAGACTAATGAGAGGCTAGACATCAATTTTATTCATAAATAAACAAAAAAAGAGTTGAATCCTAAAATTCTAAAATATGAGATACTATGACGATATTTTTTTTTTATTGATCACTGTCTTTTTAATTAACATATGACTACTTATAAGTTTTAGAGTATTATTGCACTGAAGAAAATGAACAAGAAAACAGTGATGTCATCGCTCATCATATTGGCCTAAGCTTTAAAACGCATTTTAAACCAGGTACATTATATTTTCAATACGATTCAATTATTGCTCGCGATTTCTCTCATGTCAAAACATACACTGTACAATTTACAAATCGCTTAGGTGAATTCGATAACTATACATTCTCAATTTATTATAAGCCAATTATTATCTTATATATCTCTCAATATAATCTCTGTGTCTATGTATTTAAAATATGCTGTTAATATAATTCTAAAATCTTTCCCTACAATAATGGTCATCAATTTACAAATCACATAGCCTAGGTAGCATGTCTTCCCAGTTAATATCACTGATGATTTTATTTTTATGGGGTATGTAACCAGCCAGATAATAAATAATCAGGAATGTGAAAAATGACTAAATACCGCCAATCTGGTAAAATGGGAACGCTCCAAATTGGGTATTGACCGGAGTTTTAGGGGACGCGCATACATATAAGAGATCATCTGATTGAAGTTGGGTTCGATTCAATAACGGTTCAGAAGTTGATCTGTGTATTTTTGGTATGGAATGTAAAAGGCTTTCGAGTGAGGCAAGAATCTGGGGAAATAATGGGCGATCTTCTCTTTTGAATTTAATACAATCTTCAGATAACCTCCTAAGTGCTTTTGGTGTTTCAGGAGGTAAATTATTAAGATCGGGCCTAAGATATCCCCTACCGACTTTAAATAAAATTTCATCTTTATTATTGATGTGAGAATAAGGAAGCTGACCAGTCAAAAGTTCGTATAAAACAATACCATATGCATAAACATCCGACTGAAAGCTGTATGGTGTATCTTCTTGCATCCTTATCACTTCAGGAGCCATCCATAAAATAGAACCAGAGGGTTGCTGAAACTGCTTCCCACCAGACCACCTCGTTTTCACAGTTGCTAGTCCAAAGTCACCTATTTTTACTACCATATCATGAAGAAATATGTTATTACTTTTTAAATCTCTATGTATTATATTCTTTGCATGTAAGTAATCCATTCCCTGTGCAGTCTGTCGAGCAATATCAATAAGTGTTACTAAATTAAATTTTGTTTCTTGAACATGAAGGTGTCTATAAATACTAGAGCCTTCACACCACTGGGTAACTATAGAAAGTTGTGGTTTACTTACATAGCCCATAAATAAGAGGATATTGACATGGCGGGTCTTCCTCAGCACAGCCACTTCATTTTTAAAAGCTTGTAATTGGGCACTTGTCGGGTCCTTAACATTCAATGTTTTAATAGCTACAGATCCATGCCAGTGTCCTTTGTAAACTGTTCCAAACGATCCTGAACCTATTCGCTGTCCAGTCAATATTTCATCAGCAGGTATTTCCCAGTCTTCAATCGATTCTCTAGGACCATCTTTACTTATCTTCTTATTAGCACTCTCATCCGCAGAGCGAGCTCTAGGCCTCCATGGTCGCAAGGCATTAGTCGGAGATGCTTGGGCACTCTGTGAATGTGAATGGGGGAGCCTGTTGCTTGCCATAATAGGGCCAACACTAGTCAGGGTAACTAGTTCATCTAATAGATTTGTATCAGCTCCACTGGGATTGACTAAATTAAAGCATACATTGGGAGCAGAACTAGACCTTTCGCCATGTCCCAGTGCCCTAGGGTGTCTTCGAGTAGACTGCCTAGACATGGTATATCCCTGAGGCATATGAAGTATACCAGCAGACTTTTCGGGATTAGATGCTAGTAGCATTTGATAGAAATTATCAATCATCCTTACTTGTTGACAAAGTGCAGGCACACCACCAGCACAACGCTGATGAAAACGGTAACCACATGTCCTACAATAAAAACCTTGAAAAAGTAAACGTCTACAGCATTCACAAAACACCAAAGAAAAAAATGTCTTGCGGACAAAATTATGAGATATACTGGTAACAGGAAAATTGTCTATAATTTCTACTCGTATCTCATCTGTATCTATTGATGAAATGTCTGCATCCCAAGGTATTACAATATTATTATTAGAATACACTGTACACATTTCAGCTGTCAAATTTCTAAGTTTCATCGCTTTAGCTAGAGCTTCACGCACTGAATGACCAGGTGTCACTTGAACACTTGTTCTTTGCAGGTTAGGTAAATGAGCTCTAACTACCCTCTTCAAAGATGTTTGAAAACTAGGCCTGTGCCCCCTGTCCAAACTAGGATATGCACTATGATCACTATCACATAAGTCCTGAGGAATTAACCTTGTTAAATGGATCTGTTCAGTCAACTGTTGCTCCTTCACCTCTAACTCATGCAATTTACTAGTTAGCTCTTGATATTCCGATAAATACATTGGAGGTGGGTGTTGCATACCTGCGAACTTGGCATTTAACGCATCTATATTTTCTCTAGTTAAATGTATAACGCTTTGTATGTTTTTCAATTCATCTTCTAACATTTCTATTTCATCATATTCTGAAGACATCTTGAAGCTATGACTTTGTAAAACACAGGTTAGGTCGATTCCTTAATTATCTTTTCATTGATGATAATAAATTCATTAATACTACGATTAGAGGCTCGAAATTTGTGAAATCCTAGCACCCGACAGCGGCGAACAGCCGTCTACTGCTACCATCAGGAGTAAACAGGTGCCTTTATCTACTTTTAAAAACACTCGAGCGGATTGGATTTTTAACCCAATGAAAGGCTATCAAAAATTGTTATACATCATGTTAACGAACTAGTATTTTACATTAGATTTGCAATTTAAATAGTCCTACCATTTAAATAGAAATGATTCAATCAAATCGGCTTTTTAGTTGACTTTTCTACCGCTGAGTGGCAGCGCTTAGCCGCCCGCCAAACTCGAAAAGTTATTTAAAGATTTTTCATTCTGTATCATCGATACAGATAATGAACATGGAAGCCTCAGACTTTCAGACGTTTTTCGTAAAAATGCAACTGCGATTTTAGCACTTTCTAATGCCCTGACTTTACCTCAGGCTGTATCAACCGAAATACTAACGAAAAATAACGAAAAATCGAATTTTTCATATTCGGAAGTTTAACATGGTGTGGACGATATTGTTCTTAGAAGTTTAACTTTTGACTAATCATAGGGAAATTCAATTGCTCGACGATTAATTTGAACATAATTGTTTATTTTAAATTTTTCATAACGGTAAATACATCAAAAAACTTCACGAATGTCCTTTTGAAAATCACAACAGTTTCAAAAAATATTTTGTCAATTTTTTTCGAAACTCAGATTGAAGTTTCATTTTTTTTCAGGCTACATCAAGCTAGAGCGCAAACAAAACTATTAGAATATATATATCGTTTTTGGTTTAAAAAAAAATTAAAGGAGGCGTGTTTAATTATTTTCACTTTAGAAAACTTGATTCGCATAACTTCACAAACCCACATCTTTTAATCACACTACTATATTTATGTAGGTGAATATAAAGTTTAATTATATACTTCAAAACTTCAGTTAATTAAATTACTTTAAATTTATTTTGTTTGATCAAATAGAAATTACGTTATAAAAAAAATCAGTACTTTCTTTTCATCAATTACCAAATAAAGGAGTACATATTGTACTTCTAAAAACTCCTATTTCCATCTTAATCACAAAGTTTCTTTTCCGATGCTTCTTGAAATAAATTTAAAAAAGTTATAGTTTTTATTTTAAGCAAAAATAAGCTTCCTTTTTTTTTTATTTTTTTTTTTTTTTTTTACAGCGTTTTTACGTTTTGGGGTTACAACCCCATCCCAGAAATGACGGGAGCATGACTTTTAATCGGCTACATCTATCCTAGAGCCAAGTGAAGGTCTTGGCATTATCATAGCGGGACCAAATAATTTATTATAAAGCAATGGCAATAGGATCATTAGTATAATAATAAGAATTGTTTTTTCTGAGGATGGGGGTGCAACCCTGAAACCTAAAAATGCTTTAAAAAAGGTGTTTAAAAAATTTAACATTATTTAAATATATAATTTTATATTTGATCCTCATTGTTAATAAGAAAAAAAAATTCTGGCAAGAAATACCACTTTTTTTCCATCATATCAGTTGAACTAACTGACATTTTGTGAAATTGTGGTTTATAAGCTATATTGATCATTTAAAAAAAAAAAAAAAAAATCATATATTCACACCCACCCACATCTGTTGCTAGAGTTAATATAATATATATATATATATATATATATATATATATATATATATATATATATATATATATATATATATATATATATATATATATATATAAACAAATATTAGTAAATAAACAAAAGTTATGACTATAAATTTACACATGTACAAATTTTAAATTTGATACATCTAAAAACAAAGGCTGATTGAGAAATTAATAGTTAAAAAGCATAGCCCAAAAGTTCAACATAGTTAATTAAATTTCATAACCCGTTAATGTTTCAATTTGAGAATGATTTTTGTTAAATAAAGTAAAGTATTCTAGTACTCTTAAATAAAAGTGAGAGTTTAGAAAAGGTTTGAGGAAATTTGCAGAAGCAGCAGATACTATGTTGTCGACGGATGTATACAAACTTAATTATAGGTCACGTCTCGAATTCAATTGCGACATCAAAACAAACCTTACTTTGAATATTATCAATTCTTCAGTAACAAAAGCTCCCTAAATACAAAAGCTGAAAAATATATGTATATATATATATATATATATATATATATATATATATATATATATATATATATGTGTATGTGTGTGTGTGTGTGTGTGTGTGTGTGTGTGTGTGTGTGTGTGTGTGTGTGTGTGTGTGTGTATTCAGGAAGGCAAAAAGTGGCATTTTTGGGTTGTTCGAAGAAAAATAGAAAGAAATGTGTACCAAAACTAAAATTCTAAAAGTCATATGTTATTATAAGATAAAAATGAAAGTAATGTAATATGTTCATAAATAATAAGAAGGGATTCATATTACAGAGCAGTAGCGATAAAATGATGAGTCCTTGACTCATCATGAAGATAAAATAATAAAAATAAGTTTATAAAGCCGGAACTATGTTCGGCGATAAATATTATTTTGTTAGTAATCTTCACTGTCAGAATCGAACCGGCAGTGCTTATTCCTCAAGAATGCTTAGGTGCTGCCTCAAAACGCTCGGGCACTACGGCGTAAATGACTGTTGCTCAGGCCATCCAAAAAATTAATCGAAAATTATTATTTATTAAATGATATCGTAATTTATTCGAAACAATATAAATTTCAAAGTTTTAATATAATATATTATTTTGTTATATTAAATTATTTTTTTCAAGTGGTATACTTCATCTGTATAGGAAAATGAAATAAACTATTATGTAACTAATAAAAAAAAAGAAATATTTTAGATAGATTTCTTTATTTTACTGAAAATAGATAGTTTTAAAAATTTCAAACGGAACAAGTTAAAACAGAACTTAATTATGCTGTTTGGGTGAACTCTATTCCTGTTTATCAAATATTGAAATTCATGATAAAAATTATAAAAATTTTTAAGTTTAAAATTGCAATATTTAGGAAGGTATTCTTGACTTTATTTTTGCGAATACCTGAAAATCTCTCTGAAGATAGGTTTTCAATGATACTACCCTCGATTACGGCTAGCAGAGACTGCTGGCAGTTAACTACTGCTACTGCTATATGTTATTTCGTTGGCACTGCTCGGCAGTCCAGGTATGACGTCATATCCACACTGGTTCGTTCTGACCGCTCCAGGAGTCAGACGGTCGGCAGTGCCACGGTTCCAGATTATGTTATCATGTCGATGATAATGCTAACATTCCGACAGTTTATATGTTACCTTTCTTTATTTTTTTTCATCATGCGAGACAAAATTAGTTGAAATGCGAAAAATTGAAATAAAACCATATCCAATCAATTTTGAAAGATTGAAGTAACAACAGTATTCATTACATTTTAGATCTTATATTAATTTTAAAAAATTCTCTCACTCAGGAGCTACATTGAAGTGTCTTTTTTTGGACCGTTATCCCTACTATGTAAATCAGTGATTAAAAGTTGATTACTGTAATCATATTGATCAGTATTTTATGTATAAGCAAGCATTTAAATAGGGCAGCGAGTAATTAGTTTAAACACAACCGCAAAAGGATGAAAAAGAGGTAGGTTAGAGATCTACTTTTGGTGTGTTATGACACTATAATTTGCCCCCAAATCTTATCTGATAATCAAATTCTTCGTCTTTAGAATCTATTTAAAAACTGGAGGAAATAATTTAACAGTTGTGTATGCACATGGTAAGTAAAAATAGACAATTTAATTTTAAGAATCTTAATGAGTTTACTTTAAGTAGCGCGCTCTCAAACCTCTCTCCCTCTCCCCTTCAGTACCAACCCAAAAACGGGATGCTATTACGTTTCAGCTGGATTTGGGTGGAGCACTTCCTGGTGGGGTCGATCAGGGGAGACCTTGATCTTACGGTCCAGGAACAACGAGAGCAAAACCCGCATCCGGTGTTCTTTTTGGATATTTCGTACAGAAAGGAATCGAGCAGCAAGAATCTGAATGGATTGCGTTATGGTTATAAAATTTTAAATACAATTTTTTCAATAATATAACCGAAGGACAAATAGACCCACTTTTTGAACTTGTTCTTTCACCAATACCAGTACCAGAGCATTTAGCCAAGCAGCTGCTATCCGATTATAAGCACTCAAAGTTAACAATGTTAGTAAAGCTGATCTAACCTCTTCCAACTTGGAACACAAATTCAAAGCCAATCCTCGGAAACAATTGTTTAAAAATTCATTTCAAAAATGAATAAATTTTGTTCCTTTGAATATTACTGTAAATTACTGCATGGCACCTTGGACTTCTCCCCATCTACATAACAGAAATTAAATTTACAAAATTGCTGTTTTGACCTGTCTTCATAATCGGTATATCCTATTTAGTACTATTAAATATTAACACTAGAAGAACCATTTAAATCTCTTGTAGAATGTCCTCATAAAAAACGTTAAGATCGTTCATTTGGATTTAATTTTATATCATCTATTTTCTTTTTGTAACAATAAAATCTTTTGAACGAGTTACATGCCAACTTTATTTTGTTAAGGCGGCACTGACGATAACTCCAAATGGAACGATGGAATGGAGTGTTTGGAGTGAAGAAGATTTTAAAGGTCCCACTCCATCGTTTCATTTTTTACCGATATATTTAGTGAGTAAAGCATGCTCGCGTAAATATTATTAACTATTAACTATATCACTATTAAGTCACAAACTACAAATATTTCAATAAACAGATTAATATAACTTTTGAGAATTAATGAAACATAAATAGTGCTTCTACAATAGTAAGAACATCAAATAGTTTAATCTTAATTCTAAGATTGGAATATTTCAATTGTGTTTTTATTATTTTAGAGCAATTTTCATATTTATACTTCCAAATAAAAACATTCCCTGGGTGGATTAACATATACACTTCAAGCGTATATCATAAACAGAAAACAGGTTTTTCGCCAGTGATAGTAAGCACAAATGATAGACGCTTTTAGAAACTGATTCATCGGAAATTCCTTGCATTGCAACCAGTGTTTTCCTCGTCTTAATTGAGAAAGCTGCTATGCACAATATTAAATGACAGATAAGAGAACATTTTTAACAAAATTAATAATTGCAAATGTTATAGAATATTTGTTATAAATCGCGCTCTTTCTAGAAGAGTTCTCTGAAGTAAAATTAAGCATATCCTTGATTTGACTTACTAAAAACTATTATACTTTTGGCTTGATGTAACCAAAAAAGAAAAAAAATTGCCACCAAAGTTTATTAGAACCTAGTTGGAGTCAGAATTATGCCTCTTTAAACTTTGAAATTATAAAAGAAATTCCTTCTTGTTTTTTAAGTCTGAATTTTCATAAATAAGAATAAATATTTTAGTATCTAAATAAAATCAAAACTCGTAGAGAAAACAGAAGTATTACGCATTACATAAACAAACAGGCGATATTATGTATGTGCTATAAAATAATATTTGTATTTTATTTTCTCGAACAAGTTTTAAATTTTCTTATTTTAACATCAAAATGATATATCAAATCCGCGGGGCGTAAAATTTCAACAAAAATGGCAAACTATGTTCACAAGGAGATAATGGGAAGTAAAAATCCCCTCAGTGAAGTTGTTAGTAACATCTGAGCTCTTTATATCAGTTCATTCGGAGCTCACACGACATCTAACGAACAAATAACTCACTAACCAACCGAGTGTATAAATAAACACACTTAGGAATTTCTAAATTTGATAATTTAAATTTTTAACTTAGATAACGAATAATTTAATTGGAATTCTTTGTTCTTAAAGAATTAAGATTTTTTTCTCGACATTACAGAGCCTCCGACAATCAGGTATGTCGTTATGGAAGGGATAGGGGGGAGGGAGAAGAGGGTTAATAATAATAATTTAAAAACCCAAAAAGTTGGGAAATCCGAGAACTTACTTCCAACTACGAAAATTATGACCAATACCAATACCGTTTAAGTTAAGACATTCAGATTTTATCAATACAATGTTTCGAACCCCTCCCCTCTCCCAGACCTCTCGGTAATTTAGGAAATTCGATCAAAATTGTTGAGAATTTTAAATTTTGTCTCCTCCTCCCATAAATTGTTATAGCAAAGTTCCTAACGGCAATTCAAAAACTGTAATTTAGAAAAACTTTGTACGCTCACTTGATTTTTTAATCTATAAATAAATATCTATTATTCCTCATATTTTACAAAAACTTCATCTAATGAAGTTTCGATTTGTCAAAAATTAATAAATTTAAAAAACCTTGGTTCAAATTAAAAATAATATAGCAAAGAAATTTTTCTTTCTTGAGTTTATATCAAATCAAGAATGATAACACTAAAGCCTGGCGAACTCGGAGGTTCAACAATGATAACACCAATTCCGCCTATGCATATATTGTACATACTTCACTGTACCCTTCCAATGACCAAATCTACAAGGTCAATCATAAAACTGGCCTCCCATCTACGTTTCGGCTTACCCTGGATTATTTTTTTTTTAATAAGAAAAATTTACCACTTCGTAAATTACGGATTTATATTTTATTATTTTACGGAGTTGGACCTCCGTCATGAGAATCGAGACACTTTATAAAAATGGTGGATTGTTTATACGCACCAAATTCTATTCTTTTAATCATGTTACAATTGTTACATTGTTACAATTATCTCTGACTCCGGACTTCATTGGACTTCATATTAACCTTCTTATTATTAATAAAAATTCATATTATGTCTTTACGAATCATTAACTTTCGGTTTTGAAAAACATTGTTTTATGAAATAATATTTAAAATAGATATTGATTGATCAAAATTCAAAAATATAAAATAATTTATAATTTAAAAAATCGAATTCCTATAAATAATCTTTCTTTTTTTTTAAATTACGGTCTTAAAAATTTAATAATTAGTACAATAAATTAATTTGTGAAGGATATTTTTAAAATTTAAAAAAAAAAATAAAAGTTATAGATTAATGGGAAGTTGTCCTTCACAAATTAATTTATTATAATATATTAACTTCCCTAGAAATTAGAAATTATTCAATTTAATAATTAATTTTAATAAATATATTAAGAAAAATTATTGGAGATTTAGTAAAATTTATTTTGGATTAAAAAAAAAAAATTGTTGAAATAATTTCCTGCGAGAAATTTTTCAACAACATGAAGTAACAGCGTGAAAAAAGAACAGTGAATAGAAGATAATGAAAACCTGTTAAAATCACACTAATGATAGCAATCTGTGACAAACGGTTACATTTCTTCCCTAAAGTATCAGAGTAGTAATTAATAGATTCAACAGATTTTTTTTTAAGAATATACATACATACATACCTGTTCATACCAAGTCTTTATTAATAACAAAATAAAAATATGTCTATTAAATCTTGGACAAAAGTTTCTTCTTGAAAAAATAAATATGATTCCATGTTATCAGGACCTAATTTTACTAATTAAAAAAAAATGGTAAAACCGTTGACACAATGAATTGGACTAATAAAATTATACATAATATTCATATAAACAGTGAAAGAGTAAATTCTTGTTTAAAATTAGCCATTACACAAAAGGACTTACCAATTTCTGTAGTTCCTTGTTCCAGATCGAGGATGAAAAAAATGGCTGAGGCGGGTTTAGACCCTATTCATTTTAAAAATATTTCTTACTATTACCGAAGAGAAAATTTAATAAACGCAACGGAAGCGCACTTCCCGTGAAACTAATCGTTTCGCACTTGCTAATATAACTGTTTTTAAACTGATAAAGAACAAGAATAAATAATTGAGAAACAATTAGAAAAAACGCTGTAATTCACATAAACTCATACATTACTTCACAGCAAGCCAACTCCAATCTAGGCTTTGATGACATCACTGCCAACCACACTTGACAAAAAAAATGAGCTTATAATTAAACAAAACAAGTTATGAAAGTGTAATAAATATTAATATATTTTATAATATTATTTATGATATATATATTTATTATTAACAACAAATTAAAAATGTATTATGTATCAATAAATATATGTTAATTTTCAATAAATAAAATAACCAGAAAACATGAATATTTTTATTTATTATATTATTATACAAGCTTAAAATAATGTTCAATTGAAATATTTGTTCGAAATTTAAGTTTATTGAGGTAAATTGTTAAAATTATTTTAACAATCCACTGTATAATTTTATAAAACATAATCATTTAAAATTAGATAGAAATAAATAATATCAAATGAAAAATAATTCACGAAAAATGAATATTCATTTAAATATTAATCATTATATATATTTTTTATTAAAATTAATCAATCTTTCATTTTGGCGCTTTTCAAGTCTTTCTACTGACCATTTCAATAAAGTTGTACTAGCCAACAATTTGATGTAGCTACATATTCTTTGGACCGAAACTTATATATTTCTGGTTCCTATTTGTATTTAGTTTTTTATACATGATATTTATAAATAGTTTTTTAAAATATTTATAGAAATGCTTTTATAAATATTTAGTTTGTCATTTCATTTAATATTTTTAAAATAAGAATATTACATATAAATAATATATTTAAAAAAAGTGAAAGAATTATTAAACGACAATAGTGCATTGGCGGATCCAGAGTGGGCGTGGAAGAGTCTCATCCTCTCCCTTAAGAATTTTTTTTTTTAATTTTTGGAATAATTATATCCTGCATATTTTTATCGTAGATAAAACAAGATTTGTTTCATAATGAGGTAAGTAGTTGTTATATTATATTATATTTTAAAACTCATTCTCTCTTAATGGAAACACGAATGAAACCCGCATGAACTAGAGAAACAATTAAATAATGGTACTTACTGTTTGTTTTATTTTAAATAATTTTTGTATTTTTTAACAGTGATATATCGTAGTTTAAATTTTATAGTGCAATGTTTTGCCATTACACTAAAAATTAAACCCTAAAATTTTCGAGTTCAAACACAATTTCAACACAAATATTCGGGGGTTGACCATGTACAATTTTTTTAGTAGTTTTTTCTTAACAGACATCGTTTACTGTGGTTTGCATTCCACGTAAAGGTAGACTTTCGCTGGCACTGCCCGCGGTTGCCGTCGGCAAAGTTTGCGGACAGTTTACTACTCTTTTGACTGAATAGGTAGGGACATATTTCGCTGGTACTGCCCGGCAGTCTAGATATGACGTAAAACAATTGGCAAGCTCTGGCAGTCGCAACCGCGGGAAGTACCAGCGAACGTCTACCTTAAAACTACGATTCCTGTCTCTCATTGGCTTTACCTGCAAAACATTAGGAAGTTAAATCAAATATAGATCCTTATAAATAGATTTTTTTCGCGCCCCCCATAAGACAATTTCTGGATTCTCCTCTGCAACAATATGGTTTTAAATTAAGGAAGATTGAAAAACATATCATGCTATTGATAAATATTACTTTAGGAGTTTTTATGTTTTATCAATAATGGTTGTTCCTCTCGAAATTAAGTAGTTTCATTATGTTAAATACAGTCTTCTAACATACATACCATTCATAATGGGTTTTAAATTTCCAATTTATTTTTAGTATTTAGCTATTCACAAGATAAGTATATATATTTTTTAATGTTTAATTAAATTTAATAAATAGATAAGGAAGAAAGTACAGATATTTCGAAGATTTTTTTCCAAGGATATGAGATGGTGTTATTTTGAAGAACCTTCATTGTCAAAAATTCATAATTAGCTCTTATATTCAAGAAAATATTTGAGGAGTTTCCTATAAAAAGGTAATATATCCAGTATACGATAATTTTCAAGAAATGAAAAAACGTGTAGTATGAACTGTATTCATTTTTTCGAAGCGATAGTTGTTCCATATTGTTAGTCTCTGAGATACTAAAAATGACCCAAATTTTCGTAATTTTATTTATAGTTCACTTTGAGTAATTTAGGTAATTATAAATAATGAAAATAAAAGTTAATTATCAAGAAAATTGCGAATAAATCATGATATTAATACAAACTATTACTAAAAAATTAGGAATTAATTTAAAAAATCTTTAAAATCTTGTTCGAAAAACTGTTTTAAAATGAAATAAAATTACTATAAACATATTTTATTATTTCGTATTTTTGATTGGCTTATGTAGAACTAGATTAGTTCTAACTATAAGTTGTTCAATTGGTGAAATATCACCTTTATTTCACAGAATTTTCGATTATTTTAAAAACTGTACAGATATATAATTTTGACGAAATAATACTTCACCGAAATTCTATCGAAAATAGCTGGAACTTTCGCGCAAAGGTCATTCAAGGTAGTTGGGCAGGATGAAGGCCACACTGTAAGGTAGCTCTGAGTAACTGATATTTGGCTATCGTTTCTTCCTGTTCAGAAGTTCATTAAATATTACGTTTAATTAAATCTGAATTTTAGACTAATTTTCTTTGTTAAAATTTAAGAAATTAAGCGCGGTTGATTAAGTACGGTTAATGGAGTTCTGTTTTTTTTTTGTTTTTTTATGATTGATAAAAACAAATAAACAATTGGCTCCAAAATAAAGCTATATGTTATAAGATAGTAATGGACAAAAAATTAATTAATATTCACCGGTTTTTCACCTTTTTATAGAATTTTTTTTCTAGTAAAGGTTGTCCCAAGATTGTATTTGTACTACCCTCCTTCGTCCGTAAACACTATCAGAAAGCAGTTAACATTCGAAATAATATAAAAGCTTCATTGAAGCTATGCTGTAACTAACCGACCCAATATAAAAGAAAATTAATTGAAAAATAAATAAAAACGTGTACCATTTCTAATAAAGGAAGGGTCTTGAGCTCGATTCACTGCTGATAGAACTAAAAATATTTTTTTCTCTCACATATCGGCCCAGGAGATAGGATAGTGGCTTAGCAACTGAACTAACCCCTCTTCTCTAAATAACAAAATAAGAGAGAAAAAAATATACGATTAATTTATAATTTAATGAAAATGTTTTCTGTGGCCACCCTTGTTTGTTAGTGGCTAAGCATCTTAAAGACTTCAGACTCTATTGAACTGTCAAATAACCGCTTTCTTTATAATTTATTTTTAAAGGGTTAATACATATAAATTGGATAATATAGTGTTTACACACAATTTCATTTTATTATTTTACATATTATTGGATTAATTATCCTTCAAGCAATTATAAAGCATCAGCTCTCAAACTTTTTTTTGTCTCTGGCACTAATCGAAGTCACGCGTATAAAGCGATATTAAAAGTTAATTTTAAGGAACATATAACCTTGATTTGACCTTGGCTTTCAACTCAATTTTTTTTAAATTTATAATTAGCTACGAAATTAAATGTAATTCTTGAGTTAAGGAAGTTGTATGTTTGCTTATACATTTTGCTTATATTCTCATTTATCTTTAATAAACATGGTTTATTTAAAAAAATCAACGAAATTATTATAAAATGATTTTCCTCTTTTTCATAAGCAAAAGTATTCATTATTATTATTATTATAAATAACTTAACAAGAAGAATATTTAAGAAGTCATTTAATTTAAATAAAACTTATTGAATCGCTATGTAATTTATACCAATAGCAATATGTTATAAACTCACTTTTATATAATATTATATTTCTTTTATAATGATCAGATTTGTATTTAATAGACATCTTTAAAACTTATAATGTTACGTTTATAAAAAAGGCAATATATTTCGAAAATGTTAGTGTTGAGAAATGTGCAAACAATTTAAAAAGTAACTTAAATGGGCTTTATAAAATAGGCTAATGTTTTTGCTTAGTTATTTTATACTGAAATTGATCTTCATTGCATTTTTTATGGGTGTTGGACGCTTAAAGCGAATTAAACAAATTTGAATCTCAATTTCGAAAAAAAATGGCGTTTAATACCTTTTGGAGCATGCATCCACAATTTTATATTGTATTTATTGATTTTATTTTGCGTTACTTAAGTGATGCTATTAATTTTTCATGGATTATTCCTCCTTTATATTTTATATATATATATAGGCTGACTATATCCGTAATAAACCATATTTCCATATAATATTAATAGTTGAACTTAATTTTATTTCAGCATTCATTATGTTTACGAAAAGCCTAACAATAAATTTAAATAATTAATTATTTTATCAGTTTTTCTACTGTTTTAGTTTAGAATATTTATACGTAATATTCAATGTTTAGGACTAACTTGAACAAAACACTACGCCCCAGGAAATTTCTTGTGTTTTGTTTATTCCTTTATAGTGAAGTGTTTTTTATTAATATTATATTTTGAAATAAAAAATATATAACAACTTCGTTCGTTATAAAGTATTAACTATCGGAAGATGACGTTTTATAATGATAGAACACGAAATAACAAGTATATGCTATTGCTAAATTGTAAATAAATTAAATTTTATTTTAATTAACAATGAAATATATGGTAATGACTAAATGAAGCATGATCCTCAAATTATTTAAGGATGTTTTCCCTATCAATATACGAAAGTTCTCATCCAGTGAAAAGTGAGATATCAACTTAAAGAAGTCTGAATGAACAATTCAAAAGTTTTGTGGCATTTACTTATTTCATTCAAAATAAAATGAATCATAATTGTTAGAAAATCAGAAAATGATTCAATAATTGTTATAAAGGAATAAAATGTTTCCAAGGATAGGCTGTACAAATAATGATTGTTTTTCTCAATAAGTGACGTTCTCAAGGATGAGAATACTTGAAAATAACATTAAAAATAGTTATTGTCTGGGTTTTGACTCATTAAAATTACCGAAGAGTTAATTTTTCAAGATAAGATATTAGGCCTATGGAAAACAATAACAAACAATTTTAATAATAATAAAAATAAATAAAATAAAAAAATCCGTTACAAATTATTACACTGTAATTTATTATTTCCAAACAGTTGGATTGTTATATTTTAGTATAATGGTTTCAAAACTTTTTCACTTTTTCTTGTGAATATTTTTCTCAGCTCCTTGTTGTGCTACATATACCCCATTTCTATAAACACTTCTAAATTAATTAAGCTTTATTAAGGTCTAGAATGGACTTCTGATTTGTCAAAAAGTGAGGTGTGGAATTAGATTTCCCCGACGTAGAAATGTTGTAGTCAGATTGAAATTTATTAAATTCACTTTGTTTCTAGTCAATAAAATAATACGGAAGTACAGAATAACAAGCTTCTTTGTGTAATAAAATAATACTTTACCGAGAAAAAAAATCTGTAAATTAACTAAAACAATTTCTAGTTAATTTATAGATATTTTTTATGCTAAAGTTTCGCTTTATTTCAAGAAGCTTTTTATTCTGTATTTTCATGTTATTTTATGGACTAGAAAAAAAGTTAATTAAATTAATTTCATTCTGAAAACACTTCTTTCTCGGAGAAACCTAATTCCACACCACACTTTTTGTTAAATCAGAAACCAATTCTAGACCATACCCAAAAGACACCTGGACTTCATTTATATAAAATTAAAGCCTAGTAAAATTATAAGTTTTCTTAGAAATGGGGAATCTGCAGCATAGCTGGGAACTGAGAAAATATTCAGATCTAAAGAGGGATTTAAAAAAAATATATATCTTTTCGCTATTGGTTACGTGAAAGTTCCCTTGCAGTGGATTTAGTTAAGCCAAAATATATTTCTTAAAGATAATTTTGTGTACTTTACGATGGTGTAATTATAATTTAACTACCTTGGATAGTTTTTGAGTGATCGATTTCTATTTAACAAGAAACGTGACACTTAAAAAAAAAAACGCAAAACTTAAGTATTCTGGTTTTCTGTGAATCGGCCCATGGGTCCATATGAACATAATTGCTCTAGTGGTCTACTATAACTTTTTTTAAATATTTCCCGTGACTAGCGGGACACCCTATTAATAGTTCAAGCGAAAAATGTGTTTTTCTGTCATTTTTACCTAAAATCAATTGTAACTTATAAACCATTGGCTGGATCGTCACGGGAGTGGTCTCATTCGATTCAGAAGCTAAAGAAACTATCAGAAAAGTTATCTTTCTCGATTTAATTTGTAAAAGTTATTTTTTCGAATATCCTGCTGCTTCCCAGGGAGGGTTGTCCCCCGGAAATTTTGGCGGATTCTGCAGATTTCGATTCTTACTGCCATAACGAAGTTATGATCTAAGTTTCATGAATGTTAAAATTTTGCAGACCAGAGGTAGTACATCTCAATTCAACAGTCTAAAAAGAGATAGTATATGACTCCAAAACAATTCAATATAGTGAGGTGGCCTATCTCTGGTCTGTACTTATGACATTTTTTGGCTATCAATTCTGACGATGGATGAATAGGCAAAACTTCTAATAACAAGTTGTACCTATTTTTTTTTAAAGATTTTTGTTCATATTAATTAATATATTTGCATTTTTATCAACTTAATGACAATTTGAAAATATTTTTCTTGAATTGTTCAAAACAAACGTTCAAAGGATATATCTAAGCTCTGTTGAATGTTTACCATACTAAGATGACGCTGCCCACCAAATCTTAATCACCGAATATCCCTCTTCAGTGATCGTCCATCTTGTCTTGGTGAAGATATAACTTTTTGGGATACTCTCCTCTACAGTCTCATTTGATTAACTTTGCAAGCACTTAATAATTCTATTAGTTAGGACTGGCTAAGTTGACCGTTCTTCGGGGGCGGAGGACGATGACCGAACGGCATTGAAGTCTCCGGTGCGGACCAGAAGGGGCTACGTCCTTTGTCCGCAACGGGAAGGACGCCTGACGTGTCCGAAGGCGTGGTCTCCCTATATATACCCTCCTTCGCCCTAGCAGAGCATTGATTGTAGTTCCACTTGGAAGACGTCAACACTTCATCAACATGTACGCCAAGGTAAGAGTGCCTTTCGGCAAAAGGTATTGGTATCACTATTGAAATTTAATTATTTCGCTATGATATTGTTTAGCAATAAAAATCATTCCCAAATTGACCGAAATGAACAAATATATAACTATGTTATCTTTTTAAAAAATCCTTAAACATGCAGATTGTAGCTAATGCTATTCTCTTGCATATTTTTATTTATACAATTTATATAAAATTCTATTGGCAAAACATGAGCTGAATAAATATGAGGACCCGAGCTAAAAACATATATTTATTATCTTTTTAACATCATTCTGATACTTCAATTACCGAAATAATTCTTTTATTGGTTTCGACAATTCATGCCTCGAAAAAAAAAAGTAACTGGAAAATATATTTGTAAAACTTAAATGAAAGCATTGCAATTTTAATTGGTCTGTGGTCAATTTTTCAATATAATAACAACAAAAAATGTTAATAAAATAGATAATAATAAAAATATCTTAGCAGCAACTAAGATATCTTGATTTTTGATTAAAAACAAATTTAAGAATATCTAAATAAAATCTACAAATACATGTTGTATAATTACATTGAATAAATAATTTTCTATTCGTTAGTTTATGAGATTTTCATTACGAAGAGAAGGTTTATTGCTTAATGTTTATTTTTAATAAAAAAAAAAATAATGGCATTTTTAAATATCATAATAATAATTAAACGTATACATATACAGCAAAAGAGAGAGAGAATTTTTAGAAGGATATATTGAAAAGAACATGGATACTAAACCGCATTACATAGAAGTATTACATTGTTTCCTAGAGTATCTCGCTAGCATAATAAATATTGAAACAAACATTGAAATAAACATATTATATACAAATAAGTATATGTATATTGTTTTAATAAAAATGATTTTTTTAAAGGGTTCATAATTGGAAAAAGTTTATTTATTTATTTGTAAATATAATATACACATTTTTAAAAATGAAAATTATCAAAATCAAATCAATGATTGTTACGAAATAATAAATCAAGTAGGCAAAGTCAACAAAATTCAAGATTCATCTTGATATACTGCAGTTAAAACAATTTATTTAAAAGAGATTTTTTATGTTTAACAAAAGAAATAAAATAATTTGAATATTAGCGCTACATTTTCTATTTAATACAAATTTAAGGTTCAAAATTTAAATATCAGAATTTATATTGCAGTATTCCTTAAATCTGGTGTTAAGATATATTTTTTAGCGAATACCTTATAAAAAAAATAAAAATCTTATTATTGGATCTGTTGTGAATGTTCTAAAAATATTATTTAATACTTTATTTTTCATAAACATACAATTTTAATATAGATATTCGACTGGTTTGTTATTACTAAATCTTTAGAAATAAAACTAAACTTAAGTAATATCGTCTTTATATCTTTTGTCAATATTTATTTTATTTGGTGCTTGAAATATTAGACACAATAATTTAAAATTAGATTTACATTTATTTTATACTAAACAGTTATTAATTTTGAAGATCATGGGATTGTTAACGAAGAATCCCATTTCTTTCTTACGGACATAATGTTCAATCTTTCAATATTTATTATCTCACTAAAATCACGTGTATTACGTATGATTCGTACCTAAATATTCCCGTTTAAATTACTATATTTGTTGGCAATTACGAGTGATTCTAAATTCGTCGGATATCGATAGTAACGATAAAGGTCAAGTCGGAATCCCTTGTTTTTTCTTGTTTTTTATGCGCAGGTTGTTTTGACTCTCTGGGTGTGGTCGCCCTTGCCTAGAACACGACCTTGTATCCAGAGATCGCATTTCCCGTCCACCTCTCAACCTTCAGGCATCTTGAACTCCATACATCGTACATCAACATACCCTTCTTCTTACTGAATCTTTTTTTTTTTCTTGCAGATCGCCATCCTTCTGGCCGTAGTCGCCATCGCCCATGCCGGACTCATCGCCCCAATCGCCGGCCCAGCCCTCGTCCGTACCCCAAGCCTTGACTCCGCCATCATCAAGTCCGAACGTCTCGGAGGTAACTTCGCCTACTCCACCGTTGAAGGACACGCCTATGCCTCCGTAGCCCCAGTCATCCAGAACGTCGTCGCTCCAGTCGCCGTCTCCTACTCCGCTCACCCATACACCATCTCTCACCCAGGACTCATCATCCACTAAATAGTCAATAAAATAGTAACAACCCTTTAAATATGGTGTTTTATTTACATTTTATTTCTTATGATTCCTCTAATAACCCAATACTAATATTAATATAAGTAACAAAATTAGATGAAAGTTTAATTACTCTTATTTATTGTTATAAACAATTTTATTATCACTTTAAAAAGTTATAAATTGTATTTACTCTGTTATTTATACACTTGGAACAATAAGTAAGAAAAAATGCACGTTCAATAGTTCCTGTGTAGACTGCAAGAAAGTCGCCATCATGACAGCATTTATCGTCGCGGCAGTACTGTCGCAAAATCAGCTTTGACCTGACAGTAACTTAACCTATCAACTTAACCTAAACTACTTATCAACTGTATGTTTCTATTATCTCTGAACTTGAAATTGATCCAACGTTTTTGACGTTGTTTAATTCTTGGAGGGATAAAAAATATATTACTTATTTTTTATGGTAGCCTACAAATTAACCTATACGTTCAGTCAGCTGTTCTACATCCGCCATTTTTTCAAGTGCCATAGGGTTTTCTGTCAGCATTTAGAGAACATCGCCGCACTACCACACAATCTCACTGGCGGGACAGTACTATCACGACAGAATACTGTCACTATGTAAACGAGGCTTTGGTGCACAAATATTAAGTATTTTTAAAATTTCAACTTCTGAGTATAAAATAAAAGCTATTATGAGCATATTCATGAGAAAGGTGAAGAAAAAAGTATACCATGAAGGTTAGATTCACGTATTTGTAACAGAATTTCTTAAGTCTATTTATAAATACAAAAAAAAATTACAAATACACTACAATAGGAAGTAAACAAATTTTCTAAACCACATTAGATAAATTTAATATCTATATCATTCTTGGAAGTTTTCTACACCAAATAATTTTAATAGCATTTACTGTCAAATAGTTTATCCCACATGCCACTAAGGCAGAAAAAACAATTGTTTTTCTATAATTTTCGAGAAATATACAACTTTATCTTGTTTTGTTTAATTGTATGAAACGAAAAATTGTAAACCATAAGTTATTTATTTTTGCACTGCATAAGCTAAACAATCACAGTTTCTTTCATCGGTTACAAGGATTTAGAGGGCTTTAGGGTGTTTATGTCGGAGCTGTTTTAAATTATACTAACATTAAATTAATTAAATTTTATAAAAATGCTTTGAAGCTTCTTAGAAAACTATTTTGAGAACATATATACAAGGCAAGACTTGGAGCAACATAATAAATCACAAGCCATCGGGCGATTTATTTTTTGAATATAGAGAAAATGATAAACTACATTAGTCTTGCTGTACAAATATTCAGTTTTTCAAGCATTCAAAATAGATAAAACAATCAGCTTCTTTTCAAGTAAGGTGGGAAGAACAGAATGGAAGATATATATGTATATTTAAGTTATTTTCAAATAAACTGTTACTTTCGAAATGTGGAAAAAAAAATATATTAACGTTCATGGAAAGTAGCATGGGACACTATAGTGTATTATCAGTGTCAAAGAGTGCAAAATCTGACTTGCTTTGCGAGTTTTACGATTTTCAAGGGACTTTAAAAAATAGAAAATCCTTTTATATCACGAGAGTTACGCACTAAACATTTTTTTTTCATTTTTTTTTTTGCGTTATTACCTAGGACTTGTTGATGTAATCAAAATATACTTTTTTGATTTTAAATATTTAATAAAAGTTTTCGAAATTTACTTTGGACATAATATAACGCGCGAACTTTTCACAAAAATTTTTATTACAAACTTTTTATTTTTAAACGTTATTAAAAATTTGAAAGCGTGGAAAATTTTAAAGAAAAACTAATTGTTCTATAATAGAGTTCTGAATAATACATGGCTTGCTGGAGAAGGGAACGTCACATGCTCTCAATCAACCCAACACTTCTTTTAATAGATACTTGTAATCAATTTAGAAACTCTTTGGTTTTAAGTCCTAACCTTCCAGAGGTTTCTTGACGGTTACCAGCAGTATCGACGAAATGGCGTGTGAAGGATGTGTCTTGAGGTGTTGGGTGTGAATTATCAATGTACTGCCATAAAGTTAGAAAATTGAAAATTAGATATGTTCTTTTAGGGATCTTATTACTCGTTCTTATAAATTTGTGCCTTTTTTATAATATTTCGTCTGATCAGAAACACACTGTTGTTCTTCAGGTAAGTTTACACTGAAATTAATTATAGTGTTTACTATTTATTTGAAGAAAAATTTACCGATACTAGAGCCTTTGTAGACCGAAAGTTCTTCAACACCTAAAGATGTCATATCATATGCAAACACCACCTTCTTGGCTGCTAAAAAGATTGAGGAAGCCCTTCATGGTGTTTCCAGCTTCTTCAGCAACTATGACACTTCTGATTTCGAACATAATTTACGTTTGTTAGAAATTACCAGCACTAATTCAAATATCACTTACCTTTGGGAAGTGGCTGCTAAGGTATTATGTGTAATTTTTATATTTCAACTGCCTGATATTGAATTTAGCCCAAAATAAACTCAACTTTTTTTTATTTTTCAGTGGATAACAAAAGATCAGATAACCCCACCCTACTCACCGCTGTTGTCAGCAATATTTAATACTTTAGAAAATTGTAAAATAATTGGCGCCGATATTACCACGAAAGGAACACAATTGAAGGTTCTTTTAACTCTCGAAGGAAACCAGAAAGCCTTATTCAAGCCAAGATGGTTTGTACAAGTTTATTAATTATTTAAGAATGTTCCCATTTTCTATATAATCCTATTAAATATATTACTTCCATCATTTTTATAAATTCTTTCCTTAGGTATGCCAGAAATCAAATAATCGAAGGGAGTGTTTATGCTGGCAAGGATAGACATAATGGAGAGGTCGCTGCTTTTCATGTCGCAAGACTTCTTGGATTGAATCGAGCACCGATTGTCACGGGGAGGGTTGTTAATTTGAGGACAGAAATATTACCAGTGTCCAGTCTAGCTCTTAATCAAACATTTTTTAAGGAAGGTAAGATATTCTAAATGGCAGGCTAATATTTTTTTTAAAATTGGTTATATTAAATATTTATTATTATTATGTAGATATTTTCGACTATAGATTAAAATTTGGAAATGGCTTTTTGGGGTGCTGTCATAAATAAAACGCAATAAGTAGTTTGTTACTTTAAGTTAAATAGTAAACAAATATTTACTGTGTGTTTTGATTTTGACTAGATTCCAACCTTCATCACCTTGATTAAATATGTGCTAGTGATTAAGATATGACTGTTCAATCACACTATAAATTATTGAACATCAATGATACCGAAGATATGAATATTCAGACGTTAGAGATTCTGAATTAAACTCATATATAACAGCAACAAACGAATTGAAACCAGAAAAATTCGACTGCTAGACGTCGATAACTGAACAGTATTACCAATTAACACATGTAGTAGTTACAGCAGTAGACGTTCTCCATTCATCAGGAGTTAAAATTGATGCTGTATCAGAACAACTAAACCAACGAAATATTAATATAAATCATCGATGACTTATATTTGGAAAATGTTCAGAACTATTTGGTGCTAATCATAGTTTTATATCTATCGAATATTATTATTACCTTCTAGATATCCCTTATTCGGTAAGGAAATCATAATAATATTAAGATTTCTTTTGATTTACTAGTTTGTTTTAAACAAGTATTGTATTTGTTTTTTCAAGTGTAGTATAATGCATTTGGCTGGTGTTAATGTTTAAAAACAAATTTTAAATAAAAATTGTGCCAAGTGCATTTTCAATGGTAATATTGGTAATATCAGTAGTAATACTAATATTCCATTCTTTTCTTTTTTTAAATGTGTTTTGGAGGTACAAGAATAAAAAAAATTAATATTATTTACAACGAATGCTGGCAAAACAAAAAATTTAAGAATTAGAATTGGAGTTTTCCATTAGTTGACTGCTATAGATTGTAATTAAGGCATTTGGAAAATATGTTGAAATTTTATAAAATTGAGAGGATAACTTTCAAGACTTATGACCTGTTAATTATTATATAAAATCAGTATTTGCTGGAGTAAAATAAAATTTTTATTGGTGGGTATTTATAATATATGCAGTCAGCTATTTTTGAGTAAAGTAAACATAGTTTTTAACCGTGAAATTGTGCATGGTAATTCTAATTTTATTTGTTTTTTCATATTTTGATTGACAAATGGCTTCATTAAAATGCCATGACCTGTGGTAAATATAGCAGATATTGATTTTCAGGTGGAGTTTTAATTATTTATTCTTTCTCTGTTCTGTCTTCTCTCTGAAAAATTAAGATGACCAGAAGATATATACTATATAGATAGTATCCTTAGTCCATTTTTTATTTTTTATTTAATTAAAACAGTATAGTATTATGAAATGAAAATAGAAATATATTGTAAATATTTAATAAAATAAATGGCAAATATATTAATTATAATATACAATTAATTATAATATACATAGTTCTATTAAATAAAAATGTAAAATTTGTTTATAATCTGTTGATATTACAACTTATTTTATAAATAGTATCATGCACTTATCATTCCTCACTATTGGACACACCACCCATGTGATCTCACTGGTTCTAATTTCTATAAATTAGTTTTAATTGAATTATACATCTGAGAAAGAATATTCTTGTGTAGCTTTAGGAGTTTAAAGACCATGTTAAAGTTTTGATCCTTTATTGTTCTCTTAATATATATTTACCCCTTAACTCTATTTGTTGATTTTTTTTCAAGTTTCCAGAATATAAGTCTAAATATTCTGAAGATTTTAATGAATTGTCGTTTTTAATTATTGCTTGTAAATCTTGAATTATAACTATGTTTAAAGTCAGTTGAAAATTGTCTAAGAATTTTTTTTTAAATTAATAGTGTTTAGTTGGTTACTCTGTTAACTTTAATATTAAAGCCAGAGCCTCAGTTTTTTAATACCTTCAGAAATAACTGCTTCTGTTTAGCTAAAATGAAATTAACTATCTTATTGTTATTTAAGTTGGAGAAATTTGGTTGCTTTCAAAGACAATCTTAAACAAAAATACTTGAAAAATGTATAACCCTATATTTGTTAATGATAACAAGAATAAGCAGTAACTGATGGCTATTTATGGGCAACTTGAAACCTAGAGAACTCAAAGTAGTATTTGATAGAGAAATTTAGATAGCAAAGTCAAGTGAAACCTTTGGCTTTAAAAAAGAGTGCTTTACAAATCTATGTGGTTAGAGGAATTGGTCTTCGATGGCCAGGCAACATATTGGGCAGTGTGTTCGGTATTTTTAGATACAATTAACAATTAATGTTGTATGATATTTATTTACTTTCATTTTGAGTTATAATTTTTTTATACTAATACTTTTCAAACCAATTTTGACTTCGGCAGACTTGTCAGTTGTGCAGGGTAACTACTTAAGGGAGAATCTTTTAGTGCCAATCGCCTAACAATAACCTTTGTCAAATAAACTTACGAATTAGTGTATGTGATTGAAAGAATGTAAAACAAATCAAAATGTTAAAAATTAAATTAAAAATGGTGAATTTGACAAGGTAGCTGTCTGAAGTTATGTAGAGAGAGAAGGCTTTCTCTTCCTTAACCGTAACCTCCTGGCCTAAGCTCTGCTCATAAGGTCCTTCCTTAAGTAGTTTGCTGCATAAAATACTATCTAAAAATTAAGTCTCTTTTAACTAACTATAGTTGTAGAATCTGGAATAGCTGGTAATGGAAGTATGGCTGATGGTTTCGATTGATCAGGTTCACTGACTGAAAATCTATAATGGGGCCATGAGCATAAGTGGGTTTCCAAGAAATCATGTTATTAATTTACCTGAAAACAAGAATTTTCTCGTTCTCTTGGTCATAGGAATTTCAGTAACCATTAGTTTATTATAATATACATTTTTTTATTTTGGTCATTATAGTTCTCATTGTATCATTATACTTATTAAATTTATTTATTTTATATTTGTGTGTATAAATGTTGTATGTATTTTTCAGGAAACAATACCTGTTTTTATGGAGTTTGTAGGTATTGTAAACCTGAGGATGCTGTTTGTGCTGAAGGTGATTTGCTTGAGGGTTCTGTAACTTTATGGTTTCCGAATTCTTGGCAATTGAAGAGAGTTCGTCATCCATGGCAGAGATCATATAGCAGTGCACCTGCTCCGTAAGTGGATTCATTCATTTCTTTCTTCAATTTTTGATGAATGAAATGAAATTATAGTCGATTTATGTATAGCAGTTAGTTGCTATTCGGTAAATTATGAGCTGTATTGTCAAATAGATCTCCTGTTATTTTGTAGATGTATTTAAATCCTAACACAGTTGGCCAGTTTTCAGTAAATGATTTCATTTTGGTTTCTCTGTTTACAAATCATCAGTAGTTCAGTAATATATTTATCCTAATTTGAGTTAAAAAGATGTAATTTTTTAGACCCTGTGCTAATAACTAGCTTAATGTTGTTGGTAATTGTGAATTGATTGAACTGATGTTTAAAAAATATATATATATTAAATGTTCTGGTTATCATGTAAGTGAAACTCATAATACCTCCTTCTCTTATCAAACATTCTCTCAGTACCATAAATGCTAAATACAACTTTAGTGTATTTTCATTTATGACCGACTATTGGTCTATTATTTCAGATTTTGGGAATTTAATTTAAACACAAATAAGTAGGATTTGTTTAAAAAGCCTTTTAGACGATCGTACCGGACCGGAGAAAATGGGTAGTGATCTAAGTTAGGCGTGTCCACAACTTTCTGATGTAGTAGTATGTTTAGACAATCAGATCGGACCGGAGAATACGGGAGTCGCGCCCATATCTTGTCCTGTTCAAGCATTTACATGACCTGTTGGAAGGGCGTGGCTCACGTTTTCCCTGGTCTGGTCCGATCGTCTAAAAGACCCAGGGTTTTTTTTTTTTAATTATTTCATCAGCTTACTATTAGAATCTTCTTTGTTTAGACTTTTGACTTAAAAGGTTTTGCTAAGGTATTTCTGTATCTTATGCTTCTTGATAAATGTCTTATATATGAGCCACTATTTTTCCTAATTTTAAAACTTGATACCATTTTATCCGGGTGAGCAAGTATTTGGATTATCGAGGTCCTAATAGTGTACAGTACTAGATGTCTGTCAAAAATTTAAGTTTTAAATTTTACAAAGTTAAAGGTTGTAATGTTTAATTAAGAAATATGTAATTTTACTTTTCTTTATTCTTATATGCGTTATTGCTTGGTTTTATGTGATGCATTTAAATCAAGTTGGATATTCTGATTGATTTATCATGTTCTCTTATAGTTTCTGCATTCATTATTCTATCCTTAAGCCACAAATTTTCTTCCTCACTAGTATAACCAATAGATCTGTAATGTCTGCGACTAGTGTTAATAATGTGAAAGCAGTATTCAGGAAAAATGTGAATATTCATAAGTACTTTTAATTTGATCATATACCTTATCCGCAGGCCACTAATAAAAAATAATTTATCAGATAGCAATCGATATATTGTGTATATCACACTTAGGCAATTATTAATTGGTTTTATTTTATTAATGTTATTATTTTTTAAATGATTGAATATTTATCTTTAAATAAAGTGTTATATTTTATATAATAAATTATCATTGAACTGAGTGCTTTTCATATTTAGATGGGAAGTGTACCGAGATTTCTGCCAGATTGTGAAGAGTGGGAAAAGCTACAGAGATGATTCTCGACTCCTCGACTTGGTTGAGACTTCAGTTTTTGATTTCTTGATTGATAATGGAGACCGTCACCATTATGAACTATTTTCAGTTGATTACTCATCTGTACTTCTAATTGATAATGCTAAAAGGTAATCATTGTCATTATCAAATTTTTTTAATATTGAATATTTATACGCATTATTGCTAAATAATATAAATATAACTCAATTTTTATGAAAATTGAAAATGTTTCATAACCTAAGCTTTATAGTGTTAACATAACTTAGGACTGTCAAATCCCTCTGTCATTTAATTAGTAAAATTATACTACGGACTACGGAAAAACCTTATCTGTCCTAAAGGATGGAATGTTTTGTATATCTGTTTAAATACATTGGTTGGTTGTTAGTTAAGTTAATGCATACGAATAATGAAAGTTGGTGTAGCAGTGTGTTTAAGTATCTACTATACCTCCTACGAGATGTTTACACGCGGAGGACGCAAGGAGCTTTCTGTATGTTGATATGCACAGATGCTTGTCTTACTTGCAAGGATCCATAACGTTCCATACCTTTGGACGGATAAGATTATTTCCGTTGTTTTTTTTTTTTTTTTATATTTAATTTTTTTTAGTTTTCAAGTTGTTTTTTAGTTGGCAAGTTATATTTTATTATATATGATCATGAACTTGCACATGATATGATTGATATGAAACATCACAAAAAGTTGAGAATGCTTAAAATATGGCAGAGTATTTTGTATCCGTATTTTGAGCTCAAATAGTTTCAAAACATTCATGGGAATTCACTTAGTAATTTGAGCTATCAAGCTTAAAAATCGGTTGAGCCGCTCACTCAAAAAATTGTTACATATCGACAAACAGACAGGCTAAGCACATGTGGCTATGCTGTAGTTTGGTAAAAATAAGTTATGCAGTAATCTTTTATAAAACAGCTGTTTCATGTTCAAGTTATATGATTGGTGCAAAGTTTAGCATTATGTATTTTGTTTAGTCTGTCTCAAGAATCGTTGGGATATGAAATTCAGACGAAGCTCACCTTTCTAATCTTAAGCAATGTATGATTTATTGTAGACTACCTTCTTTTTTTTTTAATCTCATATTTATTTTTTTAGTTTTGGTAATCCTGATGTCGATCACATTGATATTCTCGCTCCTCTTTATCAGTGTTGCAGGTAATAAAAAAAATATATGATTTATTAAAATGATGAAAGCATAAACTGAAAAAAAAATTATATTTTGGATATTAATTTGAAAACAAAGCCTTAATTCTCTCAAATAGTAGTGTAAATAACAAACCAGTCAATGTTTCACCAACTCAGGCTTCTTCAGAATAGAATAAGATAAATAGCATGAGTGCAGGCCATAGGGAGCACATCTCATTATTTTTTAGCTGTTAATATGAGATGTTTTATCTCTGGTCTGCATCAATGTTATCTTATCTCAGCAGTTTCCAACCTGGAAGATGTGGCCCCCAATGGAAGCGCGGATTATCGCCAGGGGAGTCCAAATTTTAATAAAAAAGTAATGTTCATTGTATAATTTCTACAAATAAATTAACTTCATATCGTAACATTATCGTACAAATTCAGTTAAATAATGTTTATTGTAAGATTTTAAAAATGGCTCCTTTGCAAACGCTCAGTTTTTGTAATGCAAAAGGTCACTAGTTGCATGAAATAATAACCTCAAATTTATATGTATTTTTTTAAACGTTTGCTTAGTAAAGTTAGTATTGTTTAAAATGTGCCCATATTATTATATCTATTAAAAAATAGGGAGGTGGGGAAATTTATTTTTTAGACAGGCAGAGAAAATTTTTGGTTTCTTTAGGGAGGCGTAGATGCATAAAGGAAACGTTGGCTGATTAGTTATTTACTAGTGTTTGAGAGTATTAATAATTTGTTTTAGAATCTTTCAAGAATATCCGAACTCTAATTCATTACTAACTTTTTTTTCAGTAGTTATATTTAAAAGTAAATAATAATTAATGGTTAAGGTTTGCTTATTTGAATCTTTTGAAACTGTTCTGTAATTACTGAAAGACGTCTTATGAAACTTTGATGATTTTTAAAACTTTTGAAATTTTCTTAATTTGTATTCATTGAGCTAACTGTCCACTTGAGAGTAAATCGTACAAGAAATTCTAGAGTGAGCTACCTCAATTCTGCCCGACTCTCAGAGGAATATTCACTAGTTCAGAGATTCCCAAACAGTGGAACGAACACCACTGGTGGTACGCAAGGGCGTTCAAGGTAGTACTTGAACATGCAAACGGATAAAATCATCTTATTAATGCATTCAATGAGGTATATCAATATTTAAAATTTTTTTTGAATGTATCAATTATAAGATGAATAAACAGTATCTACATTTAATAAAAATAATTCAGGATAGTAACCGTAGTAAAGGCGAAAGTACTCAGTGTTGAAGAGAACATAAAAATCAAGTTGTACTCCATCAAGCCGAACATTGATGTTCTGATTGTAAATAAGCAAAAACTTGTTTCCAACATCAAAATATTGGTGCTCTTCTTTACAATGCCCAAATTTCTTACTTTTGATGATTACACTTTTTTTTTGGTGTTGCTATATGAATCTAGCTGTTGCTATGTGAAATTGATAATCTTTGGATTTTGGAATTTTATTTTCAATTTATATCTTTTGTTCGTTAAATAAACTTTTGTAAATCAATTTTTTGTTACGACAAATCTTTAATACTGATATCTTAAGATGAGGTAGGATTATGGCCAGTTATCTGAAAAGTGAAAATCATATGCAATGACATAAAGCCTGGGAACCCTTGCATTACAGCTCTCAAGTGTACAATTAGTTTTAACAAGTATTTGTTACTTTAAAATATTAAGGTTTAGTAATTGTTGAGGTTCAAACTAAAAAGTTGTATTTCCATTTTATATAAAAAAAAATTATTTCCATCGATAGGACTAGTGCTGAATAGCACAATGAAATCACTAGATCACACCAAAATGTATAAAATATGTGATTGTACATTCCTTTCCATGGCAATCAGGATTTTTTTTTTTTTTATAAATAATGGAAATTAACTTTTTAATGTGGACCTCCACAATTATAGTTTTTATTTAGATTTTATTCATATTACGTCCTAATGGACTGATACTAATACAGTCGAACCTCTGTATATTGAACTTCCATATTTTTATTAGAAAAAATATCCTGCATATCGAATAAAATTTCTATGTATCGAACAAAAAATTCTCATTTCAAAAAATATAAAAAGTGATTGTCATCAAAAAGGACCCTATAGTTTACGTACATAAGAATGGATAATAATTAAATAAGAAAAAAAATGTTCCACTGATTTGCAAAGCAATGGAAATTCTGTGAAGATCTTGTTTCAGAAGAAGCACAGGAGTACCTAAATTCTCTGAATCTGTTTTCTAACATAGAGTGAAATTTTCATTTTAAATTAAGTTTAACTTTGTCATTCTTGTTGTGAACATTGTTCCTAAACATGACTTCGGTGATGACTTATACAATAAGTACTTATGCAATAATAGACGGAATTTGTACAATTTTTCAAAGAAGTGTTATTGATCGTTCAGTTTTGTTTTTCCGTAACCCTAAAAAATTGCCTTTGTTTATTCATTAGCTCCAAAAAATTGCCTTTTATACTTCTTTAACCCTTATAAATTTTAGTAACCAATTCCCTTGTTTAATCAAAAAATGTTTTATATATTTATCATTTAATATATTTAAATTTTGATTACAACTCATATATTGAACAATTTTTATTTTTATTTAGGATTCGAGAAAAGTTGGTGGCGAGACTTGTCGTTTTGAAGGACGGTGCGCTGAGTTCCTGGTTGAAGAAGCTGTTGAAGAACCACATACTTGCTCCTGTGCTTTACGACAAGCATTACAAAGCTTTAAACAGGAGGCTGACTATTGTCCTAGCAGCTATTTCGGTCTGTTTTCAGGACAACGGACGGGAAGCTGTCTTGACCTCGGATGATTGACTCATATTTTTTCCCTTTTAGAACGATGCACTTTAATCGATTCTTCTTTAAATCCTCCCATATCACAATAATTTATTTTGTATAGCTGTAGATAATCTATTTTACAAGTGCTCAATATTTTATATTTAGCTTTATGATAAGGAAATTCATTAATTAGGGACCAATGTAGATAACTAGCCTTGAGCAAAGTCTTAGATGTTGTATTTATTTATTTTTTTTATAGAATTCTTGTTTTTGGTCGGCATTACACTATTACAGTTTCTCTGCAAATCTTTTAGATTAAATTATTATTGTTATATTTCATTATATCACTCATTAAATAGGATAAGATCTAAATTCAAAAAATATTAATTCTAGAGATGGCCAGAACACTTTTTTTTTAATTATTTGATGAGAGCCACTAGCTCGTTGCAATAATCTCTTTTTCAAGACTCACTGCTATGTAATATGTTTTCACAGCTTAAAACGTGTTTGATCAGGTGATTGAGACATTTTGTAAATTATTAATAAGAACTAGATTGGGAGGGAGGGGGTCTTCTTTGCTAACACTATAACTCTTAAAGAATAAGAGCTGATTGCAATCTTGTCTGCTAGTCTTTTCTGTATTGCTTGACTTCTTTCTGATTATGAATACCTTAGAGGGATTGAGCATTTGCTGTCTTGTCAGAGCCCTATTTTCTCCTGTTGCCGATCTTTAAATCAGTTCTTGAGCAGATATACCACCATCTCTAATTTATTCCCACTTCTGGCTGTTGTATTAAATACAATTTTGATTTCTAGTAATACCATAATATAAGGAAACAATGCATTATCAGTAATGCACTACAAGCTTTAATCACTTGCTTTTTCATAAAATTGATTCTGACTTGTGAATTTGTATATTACGAATTTCAAATATGCAGTTAGTTGAAATAAGACATATTTAATTCAAAACTAAATTATATTGTGATAGTAATTGAAGGTTTTGCTGCAAAATGGAGGCAAATACCATTTTTCAAGTTTTCAGAAAAAAAGTTTTAATTCAAAATTTTAAGTTATTTTTTAAATTTCGTTAATCGTACCTACATATTAGGACAATATTTTAGTCTGAAATATAAATTTCTGATGATGTAATGCATGTTTGTTTGTTGGAGTTAGCTACCTCTTTTTTTTTTCTTTTTTTTTGCCATAAAGTAGATGTTCTATCTATTTCTAGGAAAGTAATTTTTTTTTTTTTTTAAATATTTCCATTCTAATATTTTATTTATTAAAAACTTTATGTGAAATACAGTATATATATATATATTGACTTGTTTGGACAATTGACAGCTAATTGACTTGTTTGGTGTCTTTTTGCCAACAGACTCATCATGAATGTAGAATGAATGGTTCTCAGATTTCGCTGACGAAATCACTAAGTTTTGTGGCATATTTTTTTGGTAGTCAAAGCATAGCATTTGTACATTGTTCTTGTTTAATGCAACCTGTATACACCTTAAGATTTGTATAACCTTCCTCCAAACAAACCATGTTACTCCTTTAAGAAAACAAAGAGATAGTTCCATACTCAAGGAGTTATCTCGTTGTTACAACAAACTAACATGATAGGCGACTCCTTCTCTTGAATAACATGAGAACTATTGACATCAACGTATTTCAAGATTCCATTTGATTTACTTTACATTGAATCTCTCACTTGTCGTTGATTCAACCTTAATGAAGGCCTTCAACTTAGACCGGAACATTGGCACACATCAAAGCAGTATTATATATCTCTTGTGCTTCTTTCCTGATTATGTCCCCAACCATCTTCTCTTTAATTTACTTCAGGCTAATAACAGTTAGAATGATTAAACAAATGATCTTTGGTGAATTCTTGGAGTTGACATACTAGTGTTACTTGTATCTGGTGTGGGTGGGATATTCAAAAAATTATCTTAGATAGCTTGGAAGCAACATGAGACAGTAAATGTAATTTTCATTTAGTAGGGACCTACTGATTTTTTTAATGCAGTAACAATAGAGAATTATTTCTTGTCAATAAAATGCCTTAACAATTTTTCATTTGTTGTCTTCCAAAATGAAAATTTCGTTTCGCATTTATGGTTTACCTTTTTGAACAAATTTGATTCAGTATCCGTCAATTTTAGAATATTTTTCTTCTTAAAAAGTAACCTAAAACCAACTTTGCTAAAAATAACAAGTTGGTTTAGAGTTCGACATTCATCAGTCATTTTGAAAATCATGTGAATTCCGACAATTCACCAAAAATCATGTGTTTGATCAATTGAGGTTTTATTGGTCTCGTTTGACACCAAATTTAATTCTCCATGTTTTTATCCGTTTTTTGTTGCAATGAGTTGTTTCTTTATCAGTTTAGTGTCGAAAAACGTATTTTTTTCATGTTTTTGTGTAAATAATTATTATAGAAGTTTGATAGGAAAATGAGCTTTATAATTTCTGGTGCACTCCTTGCCAAGATATTATAGCTTAATAACTTTTTTTGACATTATACCCGTCCGCCTGCACCTACTTGTCAGCTGCATGTTTTCTCGATCTTCTGACCCCCATTTGGCACAGGTCTGCCTCCACATCATCAAGCTGTCTCAGATACAGTCTTCTTTGTACTTCTGGCAATTGATGTTACAGCTTTCTTGGTTGACGATCCTCTGGCATTCTTTCCCTTGGCCAAGCCATTGTATTCTTGCCATCTTGATAAATACCACGATATTTTATTCACCATATATCTCCATTAACTCTTAATTTTTTCTGAATGGCCATTTTCCTGATTCATCTATTGGCCTGTATATCATTCGGAAGGCCTTTCTTTCTTTGTTTCGCTGCCTTGTATCACCACAGGCCTGATGATTGTCTGATATATTATTAACTTGGTTTTGCAAGAGAGATTTTAAAAACGGAATACTTTCTGGTACATGCAAATGTCTACTGCCAGCTTTGCTTTTATTTTTTTTTTTAATGTTATTTTTCCTTGTGACAACTGACTCTAGATATTTGCAACGGTGCACATTATTTAAAGTCTGACCACAAGCAGCGATGTCAAAATATCAAAATTACAAAATGTTTATAGAAAAAAAAGTATGAGAAGAAATTATTAAAATTAAAAATTTTGACTATTAAGTTTATCTATTGATCTTATAAATCAGTTAATCACAGTACAATGTTATTTTTTTTTTAAATTATTTAATGAGTGATATTTTAATTAATTCTTTGAACAGAAAAGTTACAAACAAGTTTTTTTAATTGTCTATGTCCTTTTGTTTAGCCAATATTATTAGCCACATATATGTTGGTCTGTTTTTAAATATGGATATGTAAATGCTAAAAAAGTTAACTTATATTTTGATAGAATGCATGTATATTAAAAAAAAAGAAATGTATTTTATTGTGAAAAAAGTTCTGAATTTGGAAGATCTAATGAAACAAAACCAATGTAAAACAATTAACACTTTTATTACTCATGCTTTATTGAATGGTTTGAAGTTCCATAAATATTCCAAAGTACAGAAATATTATAATTGTTATAAATTATTTTTATTACCAGAACAAATGTATATAATAATAATAGTTTTAATTGTGTCTGGATGCAATCAAATTAACTTTGCTATTGCATAAATATCTGTTCTTTGCTAATACTGTCAAGAAATGAACTGTATAAGTACATGTGTCCTTCTCAGAATGATTCTATTTTGTTAAAATTAATTATTACTTTTTTCAAATTTGGGATAAATAAGAAGTAGTATGACATAACTTTAGTTTTAAATAATTGTTTTTATGTAATTACAACATCAGGAAGAAGATAACATTTGGTTTTATATAACAAAGCATTGTTAGACTAAGATTTAAATGACTATACCATTAGTCATTTTAAATTAATAAAATCCTAAAGATCTGTGGTGATATAATGCCGTCCTTTAGAAAAATATTTTATTAGGTGCTACTTGATTATGAGATTAGTCTATCCTTCTTCCAAAGAAAAGGAGTTAGATTTCAATTTTTGTCTCTTTTCAATTTAAATCAGAACTTTTCAATGTAATTTCATTACAAATTTGATCATATTTATTTCGAATTCACTGCAATATCTTTTTCACTTATGCCTTATTGTAAATATTTAAAAATTAATTAAATTAGGAAATATCTAGTCATTTTGTTAGACGAATATCATTCTAAAGCTCAATTGTTGCTTATTTTTAAGGAAGAGCACATCTTAAACTTTTTTGTAATTGAATTTTTTTTCTATTTCCTCAATGCTTGTTATTTGAAGTGAATTTTAACAAAATAAGGCTAGGAAAAGAAGCTATCTCTATTGTTTGTATTTCTCAGCAATTTTATGCCCATGCCCTGTTGTAGCCATTATATTACTTGGCAGAAAAAAAATTCTTGTTTGAATTATCCTTGAATTTTTAAACTTTGTGATAATAGGGTCAGTTCATGGCTCACTTTCATGTATTTTTGTACCTTTCTCATTTTTCATATCCTCATCCTAATTATAAAGCCTTAACTCCATTTAAGTAAAAGAGGAATTATGAGGTTTTGTAATTAGGGTGACAATATGACTTTTATATTATTTAAATATAAAAATGTGATATTCTTATTATATATTGCTGTTTTATGATGATTTATATTTAAAAAATAAGTAAGGGGCCCTCAGATGGTAAATATTATTTTGTTTATGTGACATTGTAAATACAGTGTACAAATATTTCGAACAATATCGGATATTGTAATTTATTGACAGTATATTGAAATATGAAATCAAAATTCAGTTTCTAATAAACCAAAAAAACCTACAAAAACTTGTGAAGTTTCAACAGTATCAATATAAAGACAAATCTGAAAGCTAGTAAAATGCTATGAAGTAGCCTTTAACGCTTAGCTGCTCCCCTATAGCAGAATACGCTGATGAAATTTTTTTTTTTTTAATTTGATTAATTTGAATTAAATTCATGGTTTTTTTGTAGTTTTTATAGCTGTGCCCATTTCTAACAATTACCTGACAATCAAATTAAAATTTATCGTACATAAAAATCAAAGATTTATGATCTAGAAAATAAAAATTAAATTATTACTAAAGAAAAAAATGAAAATACAGATAATTTTATTTAATTTTTTTTTACTATTTTCTATTAGCACTATATAATAAATAGAATAATTACTAGAATAAATAATTACTAAAACTAAAACATATTTATAATTTTTTTTCAATGAAATAATTTATTTTCTAAATTATGATAAAATTCTATGCCAAAAATCAAGAATAAATAATATACTTACCGTATTAGAAGAAATTAGTTCAAAAACGCTGATAGTGTTTAGCCGCTTACTTGTCGATTTTACTGATTTCTCAGCGACAAAATATTTCTAGAAGATTTTCATAAATTTGTTTCGAAGAACATTTTAGATGACTAGTATCGCAATTTCTATGGAGGAAAACATAACTAAAAAATGCCAGGAAAGATGTTTTTGAACAACTTGGACATTAACGGGCACAAAGATAACTTACCACTTATTGTGAATAACCCTTACCCGCTTCAACTACCTGGACTACCTTAATTTTAGATGAAACAAGTTCTGGTAGATCACATTTGTGTCTCATAAGAAACCGGAACTTACCAGCGAAGGATTATTTTTTTCCATAAATTGCAAAATTAAAAATAATATAGGTGATTGGGTTCATGAATCAAATTCTGGTTACATCTGTGAAATTTTAATGTACCGAAATTTGAGACTGGATTATTCAGCACTCCTCTATTAGGCTGCTTCGTTTCTTTAATAAATTTTCAATTATTCCTTGTAATAAACTATAATATTAATACAATTTTAAAGTCAAGTAAGATCAGTTTTGGTGAAATATCAATTGCCTCCAGTAAAACTATGTTTCTTGGTTTTCACTATTATTTATTATTGATTCAATTTTTAAATCTCTGTTTTATGGCAATTCTCAGTAATATAGAGTACTGCAATGTGATTTTTTTTGTGGTAAAAATAGATATTTTTTGCAAAAATTATCAATAAAGCCCAATGTACATCGATATTTATGAATATTATGTCTTCAATACTATAATTTTTTTTTTTTTTTTTTGTCAAATAAACTTTTTTGTATCCAATAAGCTGATATACTGGACAATGTTCACTTATCATCTGAGGACCACTTGAGGATTCAACTCCATCTTACGTGTCTTAAAAATGTAATTAAATCAAACTTGAATTTATAATAATGAAAATAATTGTGATAATTAAAAATGTTGGATTTGGGAGAAAAATCAAAATTGTAAAGATTGTGCATTTAGGTGTTTTTCGATCGTGTGATTTTTATAAAACAAAGTATTTTTGAAGATTAGACATAAATTCCATTAATTGTAGATATTGATGTTATTCCATTTTTGATGATATTGTTTTTATTAATTTTCATTACATGTGTTAACCTAAAATTGTTCTGTTTTTGTTATCTCTTGTGATAGGTTCCTTTACGAATAAATAAACACTTTGAATTAAGTTGCCAAATTTTATTCCATTTTTCATTATTGGTATTGTTTCATTTTTCATAAACTATAATTAATTTATTCTCTTTTTATTATTTGCAAAAATGACCCAATTTATTCATTAGAAAATATTTTGGAAATAAGCATAATGAAAATAATATAAAAAAAAAAATTTTTGAAGTAAGCTTTTACTTCATATTATGCTAAAGAATTTTATTAATTTATGCCAATTAGAAATTGTAAAGGTAATTATTTGTGCAAAAATGATTTCTTCAATATCATGGCAATCCTAGAAATGGTTTAAAAAATTGTGTCTGTTATTTAAAAAAAAATATTAACTGAGGGACAGAGGAACAAAGCAAGTGGCAATTCTTTTTTTTTTTTAAATGGATCAAAATGAAAATATGCATTTTATCAGGACGTTAGAATACGGAAAAGAACTTGAGAGTCAAGAAATATTAGCCATTAAAGTTTTATCCATGCAGTAAAACAATATTGATGTTTTTTCCATGCTCTAACTCTGTGGAAAAATGCACCTTTTCATTCTGATCCATTTTTAAAAAAAGTGACACCTGATTTTTATCCTCTTGCTCTTCAATTATTCAATGTATGTTTGCTGGTAAAACAGTAAATAGATAAAACATCTTGTTTTATTTATTATTTATTTTTATTCTGAAGTTTTGACCTATATTGATGGCCAGGAATAGGAACATATATTATATGGGTTATAGATGTATGATATGGTATATTACAGGGATAATAATTATACTAAAAGTCCTGATAATGACATTCGATATAGATTAAAACATTAGGAAAAAATAAATAAATAAAAACCCTCATGAAATATATATTTTCTTTACATTAACCAAACCTGAAAACATTCCCCAAATTAAAGGGTATGATGGTTGATTACATTGCAGAGAGGATGCCAGAGTGCCCGGTTCAGACCGGTATGGGTTTGATTCCCATCAGGTTCAGTTAATATTTATTTTGTGGTAGTCCCGCAAAATAAATCTTGACACTCCCAGTCTGTTTAGCATGGGGCAGCAGTCAGAGGTTAGCAAAAAGGATCAACAGGCAGTCTTGCTGGACTAGTTCTTCCTTTAATACAAGTATCCTAAACTCTAAATATAAAGCCAACCACATTTTTACATAAAAAAATAATGATTAGTGATATTTTATTATTTTAGAAATGAAATATAAGCAGTTAATCCTTTATCAAGGTTTGTAATAATTGATTTACTGCCCACATTGTATGTATTTTTAAGCTTAAATCCTACTTATTAGCAGATACATTAAAATGATGGAAAGTGAATTAACATATATCATATATAATATAGAATTAATAATATATCAATAATTCAAAATAATTTTCAATAACATTATATTTAATTAAGTAAGATTGATGGGCCGAGTAAGTCCAGTGCTAATTTAATTTGTTGTATGGTATATACTGACATAATATGTGCTTAAAATTAATAAAAAATAATAACTTTTAATAAAGTAATTTTTCATCATTTTTTGTATTATGGGTTCTTATAAACTATACAAAGTTTCTTTTAATAAACCAAAAATAATATACTGCTTTTTTTAGCATTTAGAAAGCTTAACGGTATTTCATTAGAAAAACTTATTGTTGGAGAAAAAATTGTCAAATAGCATAAGGGTATTTCAAAAGAAAATTGAATATGAGGGGTTTTATTATCAGTTATTGGGTTACTTATTTGAGCCAAAACAAATATTTGAAGCAAAATCTTTCGATAACATAATTTTCACATCACATTGACACATTTACTAGTTGAACACTTGTAGCAAGATTTTTAGCAATTATTACTTCCCCTCCCCCAATTACAAATCATGTTGACCTCAGTTTAGATATTATCAGTTTCATTTGGTATATAAAGAAAACTTTAACATGAAAATTTTAAAATCAATTCTGTATTGTTTGAACTTAAAAAAAAATAGAAACTTTTGAAAAAGAACTATAATTTTAAAACTTGCTAAAATAATATAATGCGTTCTTTTAATATTAAATAAAATCTGTGATTGTTTTTAATAAACTAGGAATTAATATAATTTGATAATTTTAATTATCAAGTGTATTTCACCATTATGATGAATATAACATATTGAAGTATAAAAATATTATTTGATATTATGGAATTAGAAAGATAATTTTTTTTTTAGTGGTCATCATGTAAGAATTGAAAATAATCCTTGTGAAAATTTTGCGAAATCTCATTTGATTATTACAATAATTAATCAACACTGACAGACAATATATTTTAATAGGTTGGCACTATTAATTTGAAATCTGAAAGTAGTAAAAAACGTTTTCAAATTGCTTTTTGTTTAATTCATTATGAATATACCAACTATTTTTGTGTTTCTCATAGAATTTTCTAATATATGATGTTACTGATATACTCATAAAATTATACCTAAAAAAACAAAACTAATGAACTGCTCCCAGGAAGCTACAAGGTAATTGTTGATTATTTATTTGCTTCTTTTAATCAGTATTAATATATTTTTATATTAATCTTTGTAAATACAATATAATATAAACTGTCAATATTACTATTTATCATTATACTGCATAATAGGTACTATATTCTATAAAATTATTATACATCAATATATCTATAATACTATTCGATAAATTGTTGTGTTCTTTCTAATCAGTGAGACTTTTTATCTAATTCTCTGAATATTAAGGCATTATTAACAAAATTACCTTAGCCAGATAATTTCAGTTAGTAATGCTTCGTCTTGAAGTAGAATTGTTACTGGAGTTCGAGGTATATAAATACTAAAAAACTCTAGGTTTTATTTTATATATCAGTTCTAGAAATTGAAACTATTTTCACTGATACATATATTTCATTATACATATATTTCACTAATATACTATTTTTGTGAATAAAACCCATAGTTTTATCTAGTCTGGAATAAGAATAAACTGTGAAATGCGGAACTATTGATTAGTTTTTAAACTTTAATACCATATAATTGGTAATCATTGATTTAATTTGTGGATAATACTTCAAAAATCTCAGCAATGTTTGAATTACTTTCAATATTAGAAGTGGATGACAAGTTGTTAAACTAGATGCAAACTTGCTGAACATATTTAGTGTATCTTCAGAAAAATTTAATAGTTATTCAATAATTGAAATTTAGTGTAAAATAATAACTTTTAAAATGCAGAGGAATATCGACTAAGGAAAGATGCATAGTTCTCCAGCATTGATGACTTCAATAGAAGAAACAGTAATTTATTTTATGAATCACAAACGTAATTATCATAAAAACAATTAATATAATTATGAAGTACCCATTAATGCTATTTGTTACTTCAAGCTTAGTTGAAAATGATGATTGTGGTGATATCATAGGTGCTAAAATCATGGATTATTAGTGGAAGGGGTTTAATTTCATCAATATAGGTATTATTTATTTTTAAATTTTTTTTTTATTATTTAGAACTATAGTTTCTGACAAAGTAACATTTTTAAAATAATTTTATTAGGTTTTTAAAATATTAAAAAAATTAAAAATAAGTTGTTTTTTCCCACAAGAGATAGCGCTCGACTCCTAGTTTTGGCGGCCATCTTTGCTCTGCGCGCACTCCTGTGAGAGGCAGCCATCTTTGTTGCCAGCTCGTAAATCATCTGTTTTAGTTTTCTAAAGCTATTTTTCTTCTATGTTTAGCAGCCAGTCATTATCCGGCAGTGCTCCAAGTCGTATATCAATAGTGCCGGCTATGTCCCAGCCTCTATGTGCCCTCAACACGTTATGCCTTCTTTGAATCGGCTCGGTAGGCGTGGCTTATACAAGCGTGATTTCTTTCAGTATCAGAGAAGCCATTGTCGGATAACAGTGAATTTTAGGCGCTACTCTCCGCCACTCATTACTACCGGATGACACTCGAAAATTGATATAGCAATTCGACTGACCGATAATAGTAGAGTAGCTTACTTACAGAGTTTTTTGTATTTAAAACTTGAATTGAGCGGTTCGTATTTGGAGTGTAGGTGGCGCTCGAGTTATTACCCAGGCAGCGGTCAGAAGCCAGGCGCATAGGTTGCTCTCCGATTGGCCGCTTTTAGTAAGCTCACTTCCCCTAATGGCTGTGAAGGTTTTATTGTGAACAGGCACAGTGAGAAGGGGCATATCCGCGGGTACGTTTTGTTTAGTGACATCGCGCCGTGTCCTCGGGTGCTGTCAATGGAAAAGCGGTTTAGTGCGTGTTAGTGGTGTGCAGCATGGACGATCAGAATCGCATGATGCATCCTGTTCCCGGCCAAGTTGGAATGTTGCCTCAAGGATATGGTATGCAGCCCGTGGACCCGAATCACGGGGCACCAGCCACCCCAGATCAAGAAACAAGGAAGCAGGACATAGGGGATATACTTCAACAAATTATGAATATTACAGACCAGTCCCTGGACGAGGCGCAAGCAAGGTAAACAAACAGTGTATAAACATAACCTAACCCTTTGACAACCTAAAGCCTTCCTCTTAATTGTTAATATACATGTTTCAAGCTCTAAATTGATATTAAAATCCTTCATATACATTGATTGAGTTGCCTCGTTTATGATGATAAAGTTTTAAAGCCCAGAAACCTCAAGAAAACAGTGATAATTTGATTGTCATCAGTGTAAACAATAGACATGCTGGTTTGTTTTTTAAATTCCGGTGATATTCTGTTTATTAAGTGTTATTTTATGTGCCCAACTACCATATTCAAAGCTTGAAACAGAATTTTAAGAGGTTACACTTGGCTCCCTACTGATATAACCTTCCTCTCATCTCCTCATTTGTCAATCTTTTCCCTTTTTTCAATTGTATTTCCTTCTTAAAATGTGAAGAATAACTCGGTGGTTTTCTTCCAGAAAACACACTCTCAACTGTCATCGAATGAAGCCATCTTTATTCAGCGTACTATGTGAAATCAAAGAGAAGACTGGTGAGTACATATTTATAGTTATCATTTCCTTTATTTCTATAGATTTGTTTTATAAAAATATTCTCAGTGAACTTAAAACCTCTGTAAAGTGTTAGTCGTATGCAAAAGCTTATGAATCACTATTTCATTAGGCGTTAATAGTGTTGAAAAAATATAAATCAAGTTCTACCCCACTATGATTCTGTAAAATATCAATAATTTCAATAAATATTTGTTTCACTTACTGAGAAAATTTGTGTTTGTTCGGATTATAAAAAATGAGTTTATCCTTAATTTACCACAATTTATGTGAGTATTTGAGTGAAGTATATTAAAGCAATAAGTAATTATTCGTCTTGGCATAATTAAATCTCACCTGTTTGTTTTATAGCCTGTATTGCTGGCAATTATGCAGACACAGCCACTTATTCATTTCAACGCCCCCTCATGCGGTTGCTTTCTCTGTTAAAAAGAACTCAGATATGATCTATGAAGGTTGTATATTTTATCTGAACTCAAGGATGAGACTGTTAATCGGGGGAAGGGTTCGTCAATTTTTTTAACAATTATTTTCATTTTGTCGGTTCTTCAATCCTATTTAATTTTTTTTTATTATCAACAAATATCTGACCTGATCCAGAGAGTTTCCTTATTATTTGACTATATCTGATCCAGGTGGAAATCTATTGCGTTTAATTGGATGTTTCCTTTTATTTGAATATTTATGTGGTTATAAAGATCTTCATCAAATAGGCATAATGCATTATTCCTAGTATTTTTTTCATTTGCTTTGATAAGCCATATTCATTTTATTTTTATCAAGTAAAATTCATTTGAATTTTCTAAGATCAAGAATGATTCCATTTTACTGATCAGCATGAGAAAAATCTTAGTGCCATCAGTTGAGAGAATTTTTTTAGTTTGGTTTTGCAATTTATATAGGTCCGTTGTTCTATTAAATTTAAAGAATATATTAATGCTTCTGTTGGATTTTATTTCGGAAATAGTCTTATAATTATAGCGTTTAAATGCTAACTTGTTTCTTTTAATTAATGACTTTATCATCGTTTAAAAATGTTTCTGAGTTTTTTCTTTATTATGTTAACATGAAGATAGTCAAATTGGGTGTTTAAATTGAACCAGTCATTAGTTTAAAATTGTTGAATTTTCAATTATTTTCCTTTGCTATAATAACTGAGTTTTAGCATATTTGTGATTTATTGTAAATTAAAAATTGTATATTACCGGGTTATAATTAATTAAAACGATTTTTTAAAGTTGTTACATGATTTATGATTTAGGAGCATTATGATAAAAATTATTTTAAAAAATAAGATTTATTCCAGTAAACAGTTTTGTTGTCTAATGAATTGTTTGTTGATTCGTAGCTGTAATACAGTTCCTTAAAAAATGAAAAGTAAAATATTCTTCCAACTTGGTTTTTTTAAGGTGAATGTTTTAAATAAAAGGGCATAGGCCGGTGTGCGGTAGTTCCTTGAAGTCATATTTTATAGATTCCTATTTATTATTATTGGTCCAGAAAACATTTAAAGGTATTTTGAGTGAGAGAGGAAATGTAACTGGTTTGTAAGTTCAACTTTTGATTGACACTAATTCCGAATGCTGTCGCCTTTTGGTCCTATGAAACATGACACCTTTCCGCCTGTTTCTCGTTAGTTGTTGAGGCCCCATCATTTGACATGTTCTTTCGGTCTTTATAGTCTCTGTCTCTTGTTTTAAAATTTTTCTTTAGTTCTCTTCAGAGTATTTTCCTTTTTGTAGTAATTAATTTGTGATTAAACATAAAAATAATAATAATAATAAGTGTGTTTTTCTCCTCCTGAACGGAATTAAGTGAAATCAAATTAAATAGTTTTTTTTTTCTTCCCCGTTTTTATGGAGTCATAAATCAGTGTCTCTGAGCCATTAAAGTTTATGATGGCAAATATTACGTTTCTTATATTGCAGTTGGAATGAGATTATTCCGTTTTGTGAATAACCCATGTTTTCTTTCTTTACTTTTTTTTATTTTATTTTTTTTATAAATATTTTCAGTTAATTTATTTTTTAGTCTCTTCTTTTCCGCCTTTTAAACAACCGTGAATGCATAAAGTTTTAATTTTCTCTTTAATTTATCCTATAATTGTTTTTCCTTAAAGAGCGGTTTCTCCTTGAAGCGTTTATCCTTCGTGTTAAAATAAGCGATATACAATATCCCGACGGGTCTCTGTCTTATTTATTTTACTGGCCACGATAAAAATTTAAATTAATTTCAAGGAGAAACCTGATATTGCAATTCGGTTTACATCCTTTGACAAGTATAATTCTTAATACTATAAAAATGGCATAAATCTCTTTGTATTTTATAATTAAAATTAATTTTTAAAATGATAAATTGTGTTATATAATATATAAAAAGAAAAATGTGGAATAATTGTATTCCAGATATTGCTGTACCATTTTCCGCGAATTGGTGACCGTAACAGTTTTTTTCCTTCCATTTTATTGGACTTTTATACCCGATAAAAACTTTTATGCGGTCGCGCAGATGCCCTGTCCATTACCCAATGATAAGCCCGGTTTTATGTCTTTTAAATGTACTGAACAGCCTATCCGCCGGCGGAATTGGATGTCCTTTTGATTTGCCCTGTACTTAAAATAATCGGAATCGACTGTACTTTTTTATTTATTTATTTATTAGTTGTTTTTTTTTTTAAATCATGATCCCTCCTTTATTTAAGAATTTTATTGTTTTAATGAATCCTCTTTTTTTTTTATATATATATTCTTAAAAAATTCTCATTGTCTAATTTCCGTTAAAATTGAACGATAATTGGAAAATAGTCGGAAGATTATCTTACAAGTAGTATTGAATTAATATTTTACAAGGTTCTGTGAAGGAAAAGCCTTAGGTAATTGTAGTTAATAACGTGTATTATGCTATTGTACGGTAGCGCTTGGCCCAGAAAACGTTTTTGTACTACTTAGCGTGTTGTTTTTTTTTTTCCCATCGAATAAAACAGAAAGCAATTTTACCATTACCGTTTAGTGTATGGGGTTCCGATTCGCTGTATTGTATCTACCAAGACAAACCGCCGTCGACACTGGTCGAACCGTGCTAGTAGTTTATAAAGCCATTTCGCCGAGAGTAAGATTATTTATGCGGCCAGGAATTGATTGCATTCGTACAGCGAGCTGTTTCGTTTCCCTTAAATGGGGTTTTTGTTAGGGCATGTCATAGCTTGCACGCTCTCCGTCTGTCGCTCTCTTGGCTATATTTTATTGTTTTTATCGTAATAATTCCTGTTACTACTACTACTACACAGCCTATCTTAATAAAAAAGTAGAATTCGGAACGATTTGTTTAACAGGTGGCCCGTTGGAAATAAAATATTGATCATTTTGGCATTGGGGAGGGACCCTTGTGATTTATAAGGCATTTGTATAGTTACGCATCCCCCAGACCGCTATAGTTAGAAAAATGTTTGTTTACCTAACTGTTATACCACCGTGAACATTACTTTCTTTCCAATAGTTGTGTGTATTTTATATTAGTTTATTACATTTTATCTTTATTATTAAATTGTCCGGCAAAATTTCGTTATATAACATGTGAACTGTGTTAGATTAATTTTATATTTATTAAAATTTTTATTTTATTATAAAACTGAAAAAAAAATAATTGTTTAAAAAAAAAAAATACTCCGTAAATATTTATTATTTTATTTTCGGTAATCGTTTATCTTTCGGTGTATGATATATTTTAATTTATTTTATTTTATAAATATATTGTTCTTAACATAAGGCCGCCCTTAGATTTGAATTATTTTAATCTCAGTAATCGTGTATTATTTATTAATTAAATTTATTTTATAAGATATAAACAAAATTGTAAAATTTTCGTGTTCCTCTCTGTTAGACCACTGTTTGCAATATATTACATGCATTAGTTATATTTTTATTATAAAATTTAATCATTTGTATCAGGTTTCGCTTTACAAGAATCGAACAATATTTAAAGATATTTATTTACTCTTTGAAGAAGAATTATTAAGTTTAATTTATTTAGTATATATTAAAGCATTTATATAGAGTTCTTGAATTTATTTATTTATTCTCTATAGGATTACCGTGAGCATAAAGTTGTTCTAGTACCATTAAGCGTTGGTTGGTATATTATCTATAAATATTTAAATAGGTATTATTTTTGAACCACTTTATTCTTACAAAATATCGTCTTATGAAAAGTGAACTAGAAAAAAGCAAATTCCTTTTCGACGATTACAAATAGAAAATAATCGCTGTATCGGTTGTAGAATTTTAAAAGAAATAGTTTGTGCAATCTAAAAGTCCATTCCTTCACTTGTCTGTTTTGGTCGTTTTCTCCTCTATCTAGAAACACGTGGAATACCAAACATTCTGTGAGTTTTTGTGTCGATTGTAATTTTCAGAAACGAAATTAATTTTTTTCTCAGAATATTTGAATTTATTACAATTTTGTTCGTAAAAAATATATTTTTTTAAAATACAACTTTTTCCGGTCCAAGGTTTCCGCGCCAGTGTCTGTTGGTATTTTATAAACAGCGTAAGAAATTTTTGTTTGTCTTGTTTCTTGCTTTTTTAATAATTTATTACACCCTTTAGAACGGTTTTATTCAGTTTATGTTTTTTGAGACTTACTTTACTGCGGTATTTTTCCTTAGTTTTATTTATTTTTCTTGACGAATTATTTAAAAATGTTTTCACTTTCTTTGTGTGAATTTTCGCGTGTGATTGTTTTAACCTAGCCTCAGTTGAGGGAAACACTTCTAAATGTTAGAGAAGTTATTTCTGATCCGTTCAAAGGGTTTGAGTTATCCCTGGCCGCCTTGAGATCCGATTCCTATCCCGAGTTATATTTATAAACCCCTTTCAATTTTTAAAGGCCCCCTTTCAAAACCTCTTGCAAGCTTTGTTAGCAGAAGATTAAACGTCAAAATGCGTTTATTGCTTATGAAGTGTTGGCGAGATAATTTTTTCTTTTCAATTTTTTTTTTCTCCTAAGGCTGGCAAATATCCTTGAGTGATTTATCGTGTCGCTTATCTTCGGAATGACAATTTTCACAAATAAGCTGACCGGTTATTGGCTAAAAAGCTGTTCCTGTATATTTATAAATTACTTAATACATATATATAGATTTAATATTTATACAGACTGTGTAATAAGTTTTAAAAATATAACATTTTTTAAATACATATTTATCTCTCAAATAGATAAAATGGTTCTTTCTTACTCTAACTAAATTGTCGAATGATGACGGCAATATATACCTATTTTTCTTATGTTAACTAATCATTTTAAAATTAAATTATTTGTATGAAATAAATTAATATAATAAACAATAATTTGGGAATGATTTTATTACCCTTTATTTATTTTCATGATCTAGCTTCATTTACTCCTTTTAATATCAACTTTGCATAACGAAGTGAATTTTGGATTCAAATACGAAGGTATTTTTTTGTACCAAATAAATTTAAACAATCGAAACTTTAGTGGCATTAGTTCAAAGAAGTTAGGAACACCGGGAGTTTAATATAAAAATTCTAGATACAATCCATTATATAATTATAATTTTAATTTATTTTCTGTTAACGGACATTTGAAATATTGTTTTATTTTTTAATTTGTATAATATTTTAATGTTTTTTTTTGGCTGACTTCTCACTGTGATATTATATATGTATATATTCATATTCTTCTTTCTCATCCTTCGATTTCATTTTACCATAACAGCCAAAAAAAAAAAGTTCTCCAATAAACTGAACCAGGTTTGATGAAAACACGGGAAATAATGGTACTAAAATCTGGAATTTTAACATTTTTTACGATAAACTTTCAAAATATGAATGAGCTGCATTCATTGATATATTTGAATATTTAAATGCATCAAGAAATAAAACAAGTTAAAAAAAAAATACTATATGAGTGTTCATTGAAGAAACAAATACATAATACAACATTTAAAAAAAATAAATAAATAAAATAATATTTTATTTTTTAACTTATTGTTTTGTTTTTTCTCGCAATTTATTAAATTTCAAATTTAAAGAATTTTATTTTAAATAATTATATAATTCTTCATATTCATTTGTCTATTACAGAGAATACTTAAAGATATTTTATCGTTTACTATAAATTCAGTGTATTTATCTTTGTATATTTATACATACTTATTGTCAAGTTGACTAGAGAGGGATGGGTTCAATCAGCCGATGTGTATATGTCAGAGGAAATGGTGGGGTATGCTGCCACTCTTTGTCATATCGATTTTTGCTCCCTGTCACCATAGCTTGTATTGTATTCATCCCTCCTTTATCATGGCTACCATCATTTCGCTGTCTCTATTGTATCTTTATTTCTGATTTGGTTTTTCGGAGTTGAAAATTCTTCACATAATTGCAAAACCTATTTTTTATTTCAGTTTAGTCACAATTGTCTTCAGTTTGCTTAGTTTAGTTTATTCTAATTTTTTATTTTATTTTTTTTTTTTATTTATATATAATGTTTAAAATATCTGGCAATTCCGTAAATGTAGGTGATTCTATGAATTATTACATAAATAATTTTTCCATAATTTTAAGTTCAATTTTTTTTTCTCAATTAAATAACATTACATACTATTTATTTTTTTATACTAAACGTGCCATGAGATCTAAAATGCGGTATGAAATGTAGGAAATAGTGGACTAATTCGTTAAGAAGGGTGTGTAATTGATAGGATGGCGGATTGATGGGAAGGTGCTCTGAGTGATGCATCAGTCATTCATAAAGGATTTATTGTTTTATGGAGGGGTTGTTGGTTCGGCTAACATTGTAATTGTCTAAAAAGGAAGATTGATTCCATTTCCAACCGATTGACAACCTAATCAACGTACTATTTGGGTTTGTACCGTGGGAAACCTTTCTTATTCGTTCCCTCTGTAGCGTGGACATCCCCAGGGAATCCGTCGTACCATTGAAAATTTTGTGTGTATGTATGCATATTTGCTTTTATATAAATATATGTATATTTTACTTTTATCGGATCAATTAATTAAAAAAATTATTTTTTCTTGTTCTCATCTAAACATTTTAAAACTTGTACTTTTAGATAGATTAAATCATACATATTTAAGTAGTTTGTAGTTATTAGAAATTGTAACTCGTAGCTGAAGAGCGTGCATATATTTTAACCATAAATCAACATTTTACATTTATCTGAACATTTCATTTTAAAATTATCTTAAAATTTTAACGCATCTCGACGCTGAAAAACTTTTTTATTCGTCAAATCTATAATGCATCATTATGTAGATTGCACACCAGAATATTGCTCTCTATTTTAGGAAAAATAGATCACCATTGTTTATATTACGTCTTGTTATGAATTATTTGTATTTGACTCTTATTCAAAGTGTCAAATATGGTCACCGTGGTTTTATGTGTGAAGATCAGTTTCCCAAAATAAAAATATACAACATTTTGATGAAATTGTACTGCACGTTTGTTGAGCACTTTTTCATTTTTCCCCTTTCGATTGTACTTGGTTATTCATACTTGTTTGAAATTAAAAAAAAATGCTTCCGAAACTTTTGAATCTCAGTATCAAAGAAATAGTGCATAATACTTCGGAACTGATATTCCTTTGTGTTACGTTATTATTCAACTGTGAGTTAGGAATGAAATTATTATTTTAGCCAATACTTTTTTTTAATTTATTTTTCGTATAAATGAGCCGTTTGATTTAAAGAGCCGTTCGTTGCACTCATTTTCAGCAATTTGCAAAACAAATGTCTTTTATGTGGAACGATGTTTCGGAGCATAAATCACTGTTCAGGAATCTTGTTAAAGATGGATGCAAATGTTTTTGCAACCAAACGAATTGAATATAAGGTGTGTGTATATATATTTTAGATTACTAATAATTTTTTCATATTTTAAGATCGTAGTACAAAAGAAATGCTAATATTTGGGTGTGTTAACTTATTAAGGATTAAAAATACAGTTTTAAGTTACCTTTGAGTAAAATCGACAATTATAAATATGAGAGCTACGGTAAAGATCGGGCGACCCAAGATCGGGCGACATAGTAGACTCGAGGATAACTTTGAAGATAGGCGGGTGGAGGAATTGCCAACAATATCTATCCTGTGTAAAGATGACAGCCGCCCTGTCGAAAGCTCTTTGGCCCTAATATACATGTTGGATCTGTCTCCGTGTGTGTGTCCAAGAGTCTTCTTTCTGACATCAGTGTCGTTCCTTTTTATTGTTGTGATTCTTACCTAGTCACAGCACAATTCATTTCACTATTTCTCAAATACTTTTTTTCACCAACCTTTGACAGAAATGATCAAAATGATAATTTATTGGCATTTTTAATAATATTTATTTGACGTTGAAGAGTTTTTTAAAACAATAATTCCACGAAGTTATTAATAAAAAAATATGTTTGGAAAATGTATTTATGCAACCAAAAAAAATAAAAATAATTATAATGATAATTACTATATATTTAAAAAATTACATTATATATATTTAATTATATAATATATATTGATATAATAATAATTAATAATTAATTCGGAAATATTTTTTTAATTCATAGTAGTGATTAATCTCCTATTATTTTACTCTTTGTACACTGTTCCAAATAATATGTGCGTTTTTCTTATGTGAAAAATTACCTTGCCCATTACAATGAGTTAGTCATTAATAGTTCTCTTTGTAACACATATGCAGTACTTCCAGTAGAAAATATGGAGATTATTAATAGTGTTAAAAGCAAAATTAATTAAACTTAGTAGTCATATAAGAGAGAAAAAAACAATTTAGCTGGTTATCATGATTTTTAATAAACCAATAAATTTTAATGAAATGAATATACAAGTACGTTATTTATAATTTAATTTTTAAATTATTTTAAAGTTAATTTATAAATGTTAATAATTAAAACAAAAACAAATTCAACTTAGCACTTTTAGAAAATAATAAATAAACAATGAATGTTTTTTATTAATGTTAAAAAAATAAAATATTTATGTAAATTAATTTAATAAAAATGTTTATTTATAACGAATGCTAGAAATATAAAATGTCACTGACAAAAATAAAATTACATTTCTATAAAAAAAAGAAATTCACACACGCGATTTATAAACACCTAATTTTAATAATATTAATAAAATAAAATAAATATAAACAAAATTGCATTTGAATTTTTATCAATATTGCTTAATTAATTTTGGTGAATCCATTAATATTAATTTAAATTATAATACTTCTGGGAGGAAGAAAAAAAATTTGAATGTTGATTACCATTTAAAACAAAGAAAATTCTATACAATATTTTATCCTGTCATTATATTCATTTGTAATAAATGAATTATGCTTCGTGATTTTATTTACAAAATAGTATTAATTGATAACGTTTTCGTTAGAATTAGAGTTTAATAGACTTAGTAAATTCTCGATAGAACTTTGACCCACCCATTAGGCCGATGCTTTATTTTGGCTTAAACAAGACGAAGTGTCTTCGGTAATTGACTACTAACATATATATAAGATGCAATGAATTGTAGGTATCACTAAAAATATAAAATTATTTGCTGTAAATTTTATGGATAAATTACTTGATATTCTAATTTGAGATAATCTCCTACAAAGTATTGACGTGTTCAGCCAGGATTTAAAAAAAAAATATTTTTATCAATTTTACTGTATTCTGGTGTAGATTCCTCATTGCAATCCATATCTACGTGTTTAGAGTTACAGGTATGCTAGACCTCAAGTTGCGAGAGTCTTAGTTTAACCAAGTATTTGTCAAATTATATAAATTACAAAATAGAATTATTTAAGTGTAATGCTTATGTTTAATTACGGATAAGCACAGAAATATTGTTTATCTCGTTAATTATTTCTCACTTATTGTCTCCAAACACCGCGGGACTTCAATATCCGATATGTGGTTGATTCTTGATTAATACGATCCTCTTTCGGGCATTTTCTCCAAATTCAGCGATAGGACCATCACTTAGCAGTCAGGCCGGGACGCCAAGAGCAAGAACTGTTGGATGAATGGAGGCCCGCTTGGTCGGGTCTTTCCCCGTTGACCATTAATTCTGCTAATCCTCTTGGGCGACATATGTCCAGGATCTTTCAATTACCGATGCCCATTAGGAGTTGGGGTATTGGAGAAATCGCATTTACTTGTACAAATTACTAATAGTAAGAAGGAAAACCATTTTGAAACTGGATTTTTTTTCTTATTTACTAATTGATACTTGAAATATGTAAATCGGATCTTAGGGAACCGGATGTAGCTAAGCGAAATTCTAGCGTTAGGAGCAAAGAGTCGGTAAAATGCGGACCAGGTCGGCCGAGAGATGACCTGCCGGCTCCCGGTAAAACCGCCCCGCTTTTCCCCCTTGATTTACCGCCGGCTCCGTTGCTCTACAGCGACCATCATTCTTTGCCGTCATCTCTCTCCGTTGATATAATTCATTTGTTATTTTTACTATCTCCTCCCCGCCTATAGAAATAAATACTAAATCTTCAGCATTCCACAAACGCTTCCAGCCTTGTTTCTTTCAGATTCCATCGAAAGAAATTTTGTTTGTAATATTTTTGCTGTCTTATATTTTTCTTTTACTTTCTTTGTTCTAGATCCTCTAGCTAAGAGTAATTTCAATATTATATGAGTTATAATTATGATCATTCTTTTTAATTTTGTCAATTTTGCGAAAAACAAATCAGCTTATGATTTTATAAAACATTATTAAAAGTTATTAGTTGTTTCATTAATCATTATTCCTTTACTGGATGGGTTTAATTCTAAATCAATACATTATTTGGTTAAATCTTGCATCTTAAAAAGTAATATAAGCTGCAACTATATTTTTCTCCTAATAGACTTATAGGGACAAATTTCTGGTGTGATATGATTATTAGCCTTATTTGAGTTAGCTAAGGGGAATACAAAAAAATAAACTTGGGGGTTCATAAAAATATTTATATTTGATATTCTCTCAAAAATATTTATTCTGTAATTTATTTACTAGTTAGGCCATCAGAATGTTCCTATTGGATAAAATTAGGCATAAATAATCCTTTGTATACAAATATATACAATAAAGAAATCGATGAGTTCGGTATTTTATTTTTCCTGAGAAATCCTTTTCTTTTACTCGTGTTTAATTATTTCATAGAAGTTGTTTGCATTTATGCATTGCAGAATATATTTAAACAAATATACCAAGTAGATATATCAGTAAAATTGCTTAAATATATATATATATATATATATATATATATATATATATATATATATATATATTGTTTTTAATATTTTGTATTTTTTTATTTTATTATAAATATGATATTCTATTTTAATATTTCTGTTTAGTTCATTATATTATTGTATTTTTACTACTTGTTTAAATCGTTCTGTTTAGTTCATTATATTATTGTATTTTTACTACTTGTTTAAATCGTAATGATTAGACAGTATATTAAATATTTCTGTTCAAATAATTGATAATAATTGATATAATAATAATTTCCTGCAGATTAGCATTTTAGATTATTAAAGCTATTTCGGCATTTGATTTTTATTTATTCTAACTTAAGTCTCATGATATTTTTAGTAAAATAAAATTATTTAGTGAAATTAAACGCTTATCTTTATTTATTTTATTTTTTTATTGGAAATATTTATAAACTTAAATATTTTTTTTTGGTCCATTCGTTGGTATTTTTGCAATTTGATGTAATGTTTATTAATTTCGAATAGGACTAAAGCTATTTACGAAATGTGCTTGCCAGCTGTAAATCAGTGCGGGTAATTTATTATTGACACTAGAAATTGTTAGTACAATAAAATTCGGGCTCTAGGACAAAACTCATTTGGCAATTATTAGCCGCTATTGAAGGAATAGACGTAAAATGCCATGCCGATTGCTACTAAATCATGGTTGGAGTGCCCTCAACCCATTTTAGAGATAAAACGCTGTAGGAATTGCTCGTTGGCATTATTAAACAAATCTTATTTATATTGCACTTGACTAACAAGGTTTGAAATGCTATCGCTTTAATCCCTCTATTAAAATTTTATGGTACTCTGATTTCCTTGAATCTACTCTTCGCCGTTACCTCGCCGTAGTAAATAAGTTGTCTTTATTATTTTTTTTTTATTAGCATGTTGAGGCGACATATAGGGCAGTACGAGGCGTCTGGGGACCGCTCAGGTATTAAATGATATCCGCCAAATTTATAATAAGAAAACATCACTTTAAATGTATATTGTAATTTTTATAAGTATACAAAAAAAAAACACATTGTAGAAAATTGTTATTGAAGAAATAAAACGGCTTTCCTCATTGATATTCTCATAATTTTTTTCGACGTTTCGGTGTATTTTTCCCTTTATCAGGACATCTAGATTAAAACAATAATTAATAATTTATTTATGATTAATTATTTTTTCACATTAGCAAGTAAACATTAATTCCATATACCATCTTATTTTATCTCACATGTATTGCCTTCATATCATTCCTTGATTCTGTTAATCCATATATAATAATATTTTACCAGTTTTACAGAAATGCATTAAGTATTGCATCCTTTCACCATCACGTAATTCCTTGGATTATTGCCTTTATTGTCTATTTATTTAAACTATTATACTACGGAACAAAAAAGTACTCTTTTCTTGCGGAACGGCTATTGAGTATGAATATATATACATTAATGTACTAAGGCACACGATGTATAGTTACTTTGTTCAAATTGGCTCTATTTTTTGTAACAAAATCTAGGTTAGTTATCGTATAGATTGCCTTTATTTCAAAAACTAGAGTCAATTCGGCAAATCTGATATTTTTTTCGAATTGAGGAGACTGAAATTATCCTATCCATGTTCGCCTTGAAACCCTCCGCCGTAAAATCACTGTTGCACAAAAAAAAATTTATTTTTTCTAAATATAAGAGTATGTATCTCATTTATTTCAAAAAGTGGAATCATTTCAGCAAATCTGATATTTTTCTTGTATTTAGAAAACTGAAATTCTCCAGAAACGACTCTGAAACCGCGCCACAAATCACAATTTTTCGAAAAAACCCTCCAAAAAAAACGGTCGTTTTTCTTTCAGTATAAGAGTATATACCACCTTTATATCAGAAACTGGAGTTAATTCGGTAAACCTGAAATTTTTCTCATATTTAGAAGACTGGCATTAGCCAGAATCGACTCTGAAACCCTGCGCCGCAAAATCACTGTTGCCCTAAGATGATGGTGATGGCAATAGTTAACAGATTGCTCGCAAAATATGTATTTAAAAAAAAAAACTGACAAAATATTATTATATATAGATTATTAGAGCCAAGGAATTATATGGAGACTCTAGATGTGTCAAATAAAAGATGTGTGTGAAAATTAAGATAACTGAAAATAATGTATTAAAATAATTAATTATTAATTATTGCTGTAATGTAACATATCCTGATAATGAAGAAAAATACCATGAAGTGTCGGAAAAAAAATTATGAAAAAATCAATAAAGGAAAATTAATATAGGAAGATATATTATCCATAATATACCTAATACTTATACTATATATTCCAAAGTATAAAAAATTAAATTGAAAAAAAAAATGGTTTTGAATTTTTATATGTTCTTTATGTGAATTTTAATACTCTTATCCCAGTCATAAAAATATATTATGACAATATCTTGCTGTAATAGCCTAAAGATGTGCATAAAAAACAAGTTCAACCTTTCGTTAGTTAGTATTCCAATATTTATTTTTGTATCCTTAATTCTTATTTCCATTACCTAAAATACTCTTGATGCTATTAATGCTCCTTGTCAATGCGTTTTTTTTTAAATTAAATTAATTCTAAAAAACTTCATAATGATTTTTCATGGAATTAGTTGTGAATTCTATTCAAATCGTTATTTTGCAATAAACGATACTAATAAATTAAATAAATGTATTCTAATTTAACAAACTGAATGCAAAATATGTTCAGTAATATAATTTGTACTAAGTTATCGGATTGATTTGATTTGTTGTAGCGCGTTGCTCATTTATAGGCAACTTAAAACGTTAAAATAATAACTTTAAAATAGTATGATATTTTTTATTTATTTTATGCAAGTTTTGAATTGTTCATCTCTTATTGGTTAAAAATGAATCCCATTAGTTAGCTTTTATTACTGTTACTATTCTGGTGATAAATAATATTTTTATTAATGATCGAAGTTCTACTTATCGAATTATTTCATTTTTTAAGTAGTTATTCTACAAAATATTTATGGTCTAATATATATTTTTTGTATTGTAATTGATAATAATCATAATAGAAACATTTAAAATGTACAAACTATAATGGCATTTGTTGTAACATTTTATCAAGCTTTTATTTGTTATTATAATATAAAAACGAAAAATTTAAAAATATTATTTTAGTCTGTTGATACATTTTTAGGATTTGTATCGGTAGATTGAGTAATATATATTTCCTTTTCCATTAACTATTAACATACTTTTTTTTAAAATAGATATTTATTTTTTATACATATTGTTAAATTATGTTATTATGCATCTATTGGACTATCTATCTATCAGTGGCGCAACAACTCATTGTTGAGTCAAGGCCTCCTGTAACATCCTTCGCAATATGTCCCGCTCTTGTGCAGCCACCATCCAATTCCGTACTCCAAGCAACGTCCGGGCATCGTGGGCGATTCCATCTCGCCGTCGCATCCTAGGCCTTCCTGTATGCCTGGTCCCATGAATTTCTTCCAGAAAATTCCTCTTTGGGATGGAATATTCATCCATCCTCGCCATATTTCTAGCCCTCCTTAACATTCCGAGTCAAATGAACCTGGGCTATATTGGATTCCTTGAAGAGGGTATACAATTCATTATTGGTCCTTCGACGCCATTCTTGACCCTCTATGATTCTACCATAGATCGATCGGAGGATCTTTCTTTCATGAATTAAAAAAGCCGACTCATCAGGCTTGCTCAGTTTCCATGTCTCACAGCTGTAGCTCAGAACTGGCTAAGGTTTCATAGAGCTGCACTTTTGTTGCTCTCGGAAGCTGGTAGCTTCAGAAATTGTAACGTAAGCCGTAAAAGCATCTACCGAGACGTAATTTCTCTGAATACTTCGTTTTCCACATCCATTTGATAGCCAATGTACACAAACTATTAAATAATTTTAATATATGACATATATGAATTAAATGACAAATTTGGTTTGGGAAGAAGTGAGAAAATTGCACTTTATTGTGAAAAGGCAGATAACTATTTTTCGTCCTTTCATTTACACTTGAAATATTAAGGTCATTATGCATTAGTTCTTTGGTGACATAATAAGGTTTATTGCACTTACGGAGGATTTGAGGGCAAGATAAAATTATTTAAAATTGGATAAACTGTATAGTTTTATTAAAGTTATATATAATTTTTTTTACTTGGATGATTATATTTTAGTGTTAAAGATTATAAATAATTTCTGATTCCTAAGGTAGATTATAGTTCTTGTTCTTTTATTTATTTTTTTCGCTTGTTGATGTAGTTCCTGCCCTCCTTGAACGCAGTTCGTTATGTTTTAATACCGCCTTTGAGTTACGTCGTAAAATCGTTCAGCTTTTTTTTTTTTTTTTTTCTTTTTCATCCTAAGACAGGCCTCGCCACAATGAGAAAATCCGTTTGAAGCGGATCTCGTAACACTATCGGTCAGAATATTAACGACGGTTCGCGAAATCCATGAATAATTTGGTTGCTAAAACCCCGGAGCCCCGGCCCTAATCGGCGATTCAGCGCTATTTATTCCCTTTGTTGGATCCGTACTAAGGGCAATGAATTTTAAAATGGGCTCTCGAATCATCTCGGGGCTGTCAGAGAGGCCATGATGTATGGGATCGGTTAAGACGCTGAGGGAAGGTTGGCGAAATATCTCGAGAGTATTTGAGGAGATGAATCGGAAGGGTCGCCTATTGGCCCGCTCTTAATGAAGTAATGAATAATAAACGACTGGGTTGAATAATATTGAATTAATAATATTGCCTCGGGAAAGGCACTCCTTAAGGCCGGCTGCTTCCATTACACCTTTAGGCATTTTAGGATTCCTTGTGACCGATTGAAATCTCTAACAAGATTACTGCATCTGTCTCATTTAAATAATATTTTTTTAATTTGTCATGAATCAAAACATTACATTTAATTATTAATTTTTGTTATCTGGTCATATTTGTTTCTCTTTTCTGAGTTTTTGAATATTCTTTTTTTTTTTAATATTATATAACTTCCCAATTTTTAATTACCTTTCGCTCCCATACGTTACTTAGCGTATTTCGATAAAGGTTAGGGGTAATTAGCTGTGAGAAATTATGAGTCGTAAGAAACGCAAGAAGTTTTAAGAATAAAACAAACAGAATTGGCTTGTAGTCATAGAACAATCCTTTGTCCAACAAAAAAAATAATATTAAATGAAAACTTAAACTAAACTTTTTCTTTCAATTATTTTTGCTTTGTTGTGTAAATAAGCTATATATGCTTTGTTTTCCTTGTATTTCCTTGTTTTTTAAGTGACTCAGGAACTGAAATGTACTATTTTATTTATTTATCTATTTTTGCGTAAGTGATAACATACCTTATCTTCTAGAAAATATTTGTTAATAATTTTTCATGATTTTCGTTGACACAATGAATATATAAATGATACATGCAATTATGAACATTTTTGTTTTTGTTTTTTCCCTTAATCAATGAGCTTAATTAAATGAAAATTCATTGGGTCATTTTTAATTAAACATTATTAATACTCATTAAAAGTTTAGTATAAAAAAAATAGAGGTTAATAGATTTTTATTTTAAAAAATCTCGAACTTTTTCATCGGAATTCCTTAGTGGTTTAAAAAAAAAAAAAAGAAGAGATAAGTGGCACTTACGTAATATGAACAAATTATTTTTTAAAATACTAAATATACTAATTCTTGTTAGTATTTTGGGACTTGTTATAGTAAGTTATTTATAAATACATATATATTTATATATGCAAGTTGTTATGGTTCTTATATATAAATATATTTATACCTTTTTATTTTTAAGGCTGAATGACGCGTAAGTGCTATATTAAAATAACATGCTTGCTTGTCCGCGCCTCATCTCAGTAAACACAATCTATTGTGTGTAGTGCATTCATTTGTTAATTCCTATTTGAATTTGCTTCTTCTTTCATGTCTTCTCGTTGATATTTATTTCTGCGTTAGAGGGAGATCTGGGATGATTTGGCCGCCATAAAAAGGAAATAAAAGGTCAGCGAGTAAATCTCCTCTCCCAGAATCCATGAAAAAGCTTTGGAATAAATTTCGCCAGTGTATAAAATTTGGCATTTGTTGACTGCTTAGTTTACATTCTAATTTTATCTGTTTTTTTATTGCCATTTCTGAGGGTTTTTTCCCCTATAAATATTATTTGCTGTTGTTGAACCGCAGCGCGCAAATCTAGGATTTTATTTTTACTTGTGTTTTACGACCCAGGCTCTTATCTCGCAGGTTAATTAGTAGGATTCTCAAGGTGTAATTAAACGAGCGTTATGCTTCTAAGAAGATTCAATATTTTTATTCCACGATTACGGATACTTAAAGGCTTATAGTCCTGTAATAAATTACAGATTCATTTAACTCTTGTCGTTTAGTATTCGTTTGCGGATTTTTTATTTTATTCTTAATGAAATAAACGAATCTCTTAAAGGTTAGTTAATATTGTGAGTCATCGGCAAAGATGGGTATTATTTTGGACAATACCCAGTGTTAGATAGTTTAATAAATAACATCAAGAACAATCATATGTTTTGTCAACTCTTTGCTAGTTTTAGTATCAGCTTTTTAGATTTATTGTGATAGGAAGTTATTGTTTTTAGCTCTAAATTATTTTATTTATTTTTTTTTTACTGCTATATTCGAAACACTCAATATATCTCAAACTTTCACTCATTCTGATCGGTATTAGCGAACTTAAAGCACTTCAGATAAAATACGTGCCTTGATTTGTGTTTTAAATATCTTATATTGGTGCCTGTAAATTTTTTTTTAATTTCAATTGCCTTTGCTTTAAAAATTAAATTTAATAATTATGACCTGATTGATTGTGTATTTTTGGAAATAGGTTAGAGAATTTTATAACTGAAGTTTGTAGATATTCTTGGCTTAAATAGTGTAAAATTGTATAATTTGACATAGTTTAAAAAGAAATAAGCGTTGGAGTAAGGAGTTGGAGGTTGCCAATCACGAGTATAATATTTGTATATTTAAGTGGCTCGAGTACTATTGGCCGTCGCCTTTAGATCTGGTTCTAAGTGTTTAATAGGTTTTAAAAATAATCCAGAGGAGATTCTTGGACGAGAAAAAAGTTGAAGGAGGGGGTGAAAATGGTCTGAAAGCTGTTGCCCCGGGAGCCAAAAGGACGCCCATTCATAAGGTAGATGGCGTGTGGAATGAAGGGAGGAATGGATAGTAATGTGCAATAAAATAATTGCCAAAGGGGACGAAATAAGCTCCTTTAGATAAATATACAATAAGAAACTAGTTAAGAGGCTGATGTATATTCACTGGCTAGCACCTTAGCTCCTAATATCTGTTATCCCGGAGTGTAATTGGAGCAATTTGTCCTTTCTAGGCCAGTTTGGATTCCCGCCATCTCCTCTTCTTCTAGATCCTTGTCTACTTTTCTCCCTTTTATCCCCATTATTGTCCTCTTGTTAGCATCTTTGTCGATTATTTTATGTAATCTTTAGTTATTTGTTTCTTTGTTCTTCTGTTTCAACTGTTCGTTCAAATAACGATTTTTATTACTTTTCGTATGTCGTATCAGATTCCCTTTCTACATGGACCGTTTCGAAACCGTATAAAATAAATTCCTAGTCATATTTTCGTAAGTAGCCTGATAAATTTCGATATTCAGGGTTTCCCGCAGGTCACGGGAAATATTTAAATATGTGATAGTAGAGCTCAAGAGGAATATAAAAGTAAATATGGACCATGGTCCGATTCCACATATGAACACAGAAATTTAAGTATTGTGGTTTTTGAATAAGTCACTTTCTTTTTAAATATGAAGTGATCACTCAAAAACTATTCTAAGTATTTAAGTTCCCACTGCACCAGTGTAAATTAGACAAAAATTCATTTAAGAAATATAGTTTTGCTTAACTAAATCCATTGTAAGGGCACTTTTATTGGAACCAGGCCAAAAGCTTTATTTTTTTAAAAATAAGCACTCTTTTTCTTGTGAATGTTTTTCTCAGCTCCCACAGAAAAATTCAGCTTCAGATACCCCAGTTTTAGGATAAATTTTACTTTTATTAAGCTTTAATTTCGTATAAATGAAGTCGAGGTTTCTTTTGGGATTGCTCTAGGTTTCCTTGACAAACAAGTATTTTAGTAATCAAATTTATTAAATTCACTTGGTTTCTAGTCAATTCTAGTGAAATAAAACGGAATTTTATCGCAAAAATATCTGTAAATTCACTAAAATAATTCTGAAATTAAAGATGAAATAAAACTGTCTCTGAAAATAGACGTTAACAAGTTAAAATGATTAATTCTTGAACATTTAAAAGAAGAAATAATTACTAAAATATCATAAGAAAGAGAATGTTTTTTTTTTTCTTTTAATTTGCAATCACCGTATTTTTGGATATTCAAAATTAATAGCCTTAATGGCATTAAAACAGTGTTTATTACGAACTAGTCACCGGTTCGTCAACTTAGGCATTTTCAAGACTATCAAATTATTTTCAATTCATATTATTGTATAAAAGCAAAAAGCTATAAAAACTTGACAATTTCTATTCCTGGATGTGTCTGAAATAGAGAAACGTTGATTCGTTTGCTAATAAATTTCTTTTGATGGATAAGCTTCAATTTGCTCTCTATTTGGCTATGGGATGCACTCACAATTTATAATGAAAAAATTATTTTTTCAATTCAAATATTCATGTTATCCTTTTTTTTCCCTATCATCCGGCTTGTTTAATTTTCCACGACTGCTAAAAGATTATTACTTCTTGGGGGACGGTTTAACATTTACAAAACAAACGCTTCAATTTATTTAGATAATTTTATTTATTTATTTATGACTATAATCATAACTGTTTGGATTTAGGGTTTAACTTTAATCTATGCATGATTACAAAAATCCTCAAAGCTGCTTATATTTTCTAAAAATACACCATTTTTGTCCTTTGATATGTTTGACGTATGAAAATTTTTCAAAATAATCTCCAAACTTTCCCGAGTACATCCAATATTCATGTTCATATTTAGCTGTATCTTTTTCGTTTTGCGATGGTAATTTTTAGATTAAAAAAAAAATAAAGATAATAATTGTAATCTTGTCTTTTAATTCCTAACTTCGGAAGTTTCGAATAGTGTATGCTTTTTCTTTTTTGTTCGTAAAAAATAAGAAGTTAATGTTATTGGAAAACAGTACATATTCCCCTACCTAAATAAATAGTCTTTAGTAGCGTTCGGTTAGTTATTAATTAGTTCAACATTATTACTGAAAGTTTATGTGGTGTGATGTTTGGTCTAAAGGGCAAATAACTGCTGATGGTTATTATTTTTGCTGTAACTAAGTGATTAAATGATTTAATTTATTTACTTTTAATCACTATTATTGAATAAATAAACATATATGTATGTATATATATATATATATATATATATATATATATATATATATATATATATATATATATATATATATAATATATATACCGATGAAATAAAATATAAATTAATTTTATATAATAATAAATATAATTTATATAAAAAAAATTTAAATTTGATTTATTACAAGAATTATTTCAATGTTTTTAATGAATTCAATAGTACTGATTGTTACATTATTCATTGTCGGTTAAGACCTGACGACATTTTTTCACGTGGAGTGTTTCCCATTATTGAGTAAATTCAAGTTCCCTCAATCGATTTAGCTGAGAAATGGGTGAGTCGTTGTTTCATTTCCATTCCCGAAGTTTCATCACTTTTCTGATGTCACTAACCACCCCGGCACCTCACCCCCGGGGCTGCCTTTGCCCAACTCCGGTCGTATCTCAGGACGGCTGAGGCTATAATTACTGAAGCATCTAGGATCGAGCGAGCAAAGTCACCGGCAGAGTTTGAGAAAGTTAGTTAAGTCCCGAGCTTGTGGAAGTTATTTTCGACCCGTAGAGGCGTCCTAGGCTGCCAACCGGTCCGGCCTCCAATCCCCCAGGGTGGCTTCCGAAATCCCTCGTTCCCTCGGGAAGCACAGCTGCGAGGGTCGATCCTATGGGGGGAAGGGTGCTCACCAAAGGGATGAAAATGAAACGGACCGGGAATTTCCTTCCTCTCTATAACCCATCGATTATTTCCATCCCCTTTTCCCTGAAAAACCGCAGTAGTTGGTTTGCCGAGCCTGGTAATCTTGGATTGGAAAATTAATTGAATCTTTTTTGGTATGGCTGCATTTTGAAACCAACGCCAACTTCTATTACATTTTGTAAGTATATACATGTTTCTCTAATTTACCAATAAAAGCGATTCGTGGATGAAGAGGATGTTTTATATATAGTTTTCTTTCCATTTACATTACCGTATGTTGCACATGATATATTTTTGCTTATAGCTTTTATTAAAATAACTGGTCAACTAAGTAAACGCCACAAAAATGATCTATATACTTTATTTACTTTTGGTTAGGATTTATTCGAAATCAATAGTTAACTTTATATGTAAATAATTAAAATTATGAATTTGGCTCCCTTAATGTAAATATCGACAACTTTCTTTTTAAGACTTTGGTCATTCTTTAATATAAATGAATACGTTTCTTTTTTTTAAACAAATTGTATGACTAATCTTGTTCCGGTAAAAAAATTTAAATAGGTTGTTTTTACACAAAAACTTACATAAATTGAGATAAAAGAGAAAAACATTTAATTTTTATAAATAAACCAGATGAAATAGAACTCAAATTTTGACTTCATCTCAAATTACTAATGCACCAACCAGCCTGAAGAAAATAATCGGAGAAAAAAAAATTAACGTGAGGGTTTTTTATACGATTTAAAAAAATTAAAATGGAAAAAACGATCCTGCGAATACGTAGGAATTATTTTGTATCTCAATAATTTTATTTTATACGCTCATGAAATTGTTTTTAAGCGAGATCCGACTTTGTGTCTACTCTAGGTTATTTCCGGTGCTGGGTCATTCGGTACAGCATTTTTATATTAATATGCGTATTTGTGTGCTCTAATTTGGTATAATATTATTAATAATGTTTATATTTTTTTAACGATCTTGCAAATTGCGGTGAAAGATATAGTTGGAATGAATGTTAAATGACGGAGAGGTGCATATGCTATTGTAAGAGGAGAGGCAATATCAATAAATTGACGTGTTTGCCGGGGCTTGACATGATGGATACCGGCTCCCCCTCAATAGCTGAGAAGGAAGTCAGTTTAAAAAAAAAAAAAAAAAAAAAAAAAAAATTGATTCGTATCCGTCATGTGAATTTTCCCTTTTTTATTTCCTTTTATTTATTTATTTTTTAATAGCCGGTAGGTATTTGTCATTTTTTCAAATGGATGAAAATAGATGTTTGGGGATGTTAAGCGATTCTTACATAAATATTCTTTATACTTAGTTATTTTGTGTTTCTGATTTCATTACTGTTTTTTAGCTTCGTCGTGGCATTACGTAAAGATTTAAATACAAATAGCTTGTTATTCAATATTATTTTTAAGTAAAAATTATCGTGTGCACTGTAGTTTTATTCGATATTTCTAATTAATTTAAAAATTGATATTTTTGACAGTAAATGTATATATATTTGTAGATTTTGACAGTGTAATTTCAAATACTCTATAAACAACAATGAAAAAAATAATTAAATGGCAGCTTAATTGATTCCGTCCTTTTAAGCACTGGAGGAGGATAAACAATAAAATGTTATGCCTGTTTCTCACTAGTATGCATTTATCCAATCATATTTTTCATTGCAGTTTAAGAAATTTTATTACCAAACTTTACGACTTATTACATAATAAAAACTGATTGGAAATTTTTAACTTGGTTTGAAATAGGTAATGAAATTGTTTTGTGGTAATTTTTTATTTTTAGTTGCTGATTAACAAATCTCTTTAGTATAAATTACTAGATACCTTATAGTCAAAATATTTATAATAAAAACACGACAGGATTACTCAACGTTGTTGAGTCCGAGTTGCTGATGTACTTTTCTGAAACTTAAATAATCTACTGCAACTAAATAAATAAATTAAAAAAATATATTTTGTCTCTGATTGGTAGTAATATTTCTCAGATATAAATGACTTAGAAATTAAACATTTATTCCACAAAAGAAATTTCCTATAAATAATAGTCCAATCATTAGTATCATTAATTTTATTTTGAATACTACTTCATTAAAATTTATGTCGTTAATAAAATAGAAATCCTTAATAAAAACTTTTTTTTTGTAGTTGATATATAGTTTTTCTATTTACATAATATGAACCATAAAGGAGTACCTATTTCCTTTTCCATTTTTTTTTTAATTTATTTTCGAATTTCTTATTATTAATTTTTTTTTCATTAAACTCATATTAATCAGTAATTTCATATTCCTCAGTTAATTTATTTTTTAAAGTTATATTTATTTATAATTGGTAAAGGATCACTGACTTTTTTTTTTTTTATCATAATTATTTTTAGGGTGATTAGCTCCAGAACAACGTTAATTTTGGTTTTCTTTCAAAGAAAAAAATAACAATAACTGAAATATAGTAAATGAACATTTATTTTTTTAATTTTTAGTTCATGATTCATAGTTATCGTCGTCACTTTTTATTTAACCCGGTTAGAGCCCATGAAAATTTATAGTTTTTAAGGAGGCCTTACAATTTTTTACAGTTGTATTTCAGGTATTTTTTTTTATTTTTTTTAATATAAACATATTTATTGTGTATTATCTGGGTTTTTTTTTTCTAATTTATTTAAGACGGTGTTTTATTTTTAAAAAGATTCAGTTTCTAAAAGTAACAAATACTGCTATTTAAAAAAATATATATGTTTACGGTTTCTAAAGGGTTAATGAAAAGGTTTTTTGCTGGCTATTTTCAGTCAGAATATACAAAAACCCTGTCGAAGTTTATGTTTTAGTTTGTTTTTTTAATTTGACGATTTTTTTTTGCTAACCATTTTATATGTCTTCTTATATAAGAAGATTTTGGATGTTGTATCGCTTGTAACAAGCCTTCGTTTTTTACTGTCGTGTTTCAACTTTTGAGTTTGCCAATTTTTTTATTGCCAAGTATATTGTTTATTATAGACTACCCTATATTTATAGAAAAATATAAAGTATATATAATATGGAGATGTATGCTTGATATAATGTATTATAATAAAATGGAAGAAGGTAGTGACTGAGCGTGACTAAGTAAGGATGAGCTGGGAGGAGTAAGGGACGGCGAGGGCCACAGATCAATATTAAGCTGTCCTCCTCTTTCCCCTTCTCTACTCTTCTCTCTTACATTTATATATATATATATATATATATATATATATATATATATATATATATATATATATAATAATAATAAATATATTTGTATATGCATAGAGTCATTTTTTATTCCTGTGTGTGAATAACTCTTGTTTTGCGTAAATTATTATAATTATGCTATTTACAATTCGTATTAGGTAAACTGTATTCAAATCCCCTTATAGATTGCTAATGCTTAAAATGTATGGAATCGGCCTCCTTGGTTAATTCATAACTAACCTTCTGTATTTTCATATATTATTTTTATTCTATTTTTGTACCGTAAAAACCATGGTTATGTATGCCATATACCACTGCGACCCGAAGGGTCCTTGGGCTCAGTACTTGGTAAGGAGTACTTATTTCTTCAAGATTATTTTTTTTTTTAATGGCTATAGTTGCTGTGGAATAAAAAAAAATGTTAATTTAATTTTCTAATTATTTGTTTCAAGTATATCGGCTAAAATACCGACTTAGCTGTTGGTACTTAAAACGTTCTCTGGATTTGTGTTTCGGAAACTAAATAATTATTTATTAGAATCGTTTTACAAAAATGCATTTTCATGTTCGGCTTCGGGTTTAAAGACTTTTAGAGGTTGCTGCTTTAAGTTCCATGGTAAAATATTACCCGATTACAAATAACAATAATAAAAGATATTGTTAATATTTATTTCTGTAATCCGTTTCAATGTTAAATTTTTCTGTTCAAGGTTCTTCGGAACGTAAACTGAATATATATTTTTTATGGGATTGTTCATACTCTATGACACTGTTCTTTTAAATTTATGTTCTGTTTTATACTTAATATTCCTACTCTGTAATTAATCTATCAGTCTTCTCCGATGATTAAAAAATTAGTGATTAAAAAAAAAAGTAGAAAAAAAGTCGAAGCTCATGTGTTTATTAACTGAGGTTGACGGTATTTGGGCTAAGGATTAATTCTAATCTACGGCATAATTGCCGGGACAATAAATCTTCCATCGGCTTGGCTATCCTTTCATTTCCTCGTTTCTTGATAAAATAAACTTCGACGACAGGGTTTTCTGCATTTTTTTATAATAATTTAGCCATCTCCTTTTGTTCGGGTGATATTTTAATATGCTCCTGACTTGTGGCTGATTAAAATGGCCTGTGGTTTTTTTTTTTTTTTTTTATTTATTTTTTTATTTTATAGCTACTTATTCCTTGATTGTATTTTTGATGTTTGTTCAATTTATTTTTATCACATAATAGGTCTCTAAGCAACATTTTTTAAGCATTACTATATTAAACTCAAAACAAACTTCTTTTTTTTACATGTTCTTTTTTCATTTAGCCACATATATTCTTAATCAAATTTATTATTGAACGGAGTGTAAGATTTAATTACTGACTCTTTTCATGTACCTTTCATACATTTTCCAAGTTTCATTTGTATGATAAAAAAAAAATATAAATATATCATCTAAAAATTCATCTATTCAGAAGTAATTATATCAGTTTTTATACAAACAAAAATTGAACGATGACAACAAATATTGATTTAAGTAAGTGTCTTGTTTTGAGTTGTTATTCTTATCATCTTTTTATTGATACATATAATGTTTAAACTGATAAAATTCTCACAAGTACGATGTTTATTAGTAATATGACTAGCGATATTTTAAGAAAGCATCTCACATTTAAAAAAACAAAAAATGTATCGATCTTAGCATTGATAATATGTAATATATTTAGAAATATTTTTTTTTTTTAATTTTTCAGTATTGTCATATTAATTCCTGTATCTTGGTAGGTTTGAAAAAATGGTCTTGTTTACCTTAATCGTACTTTAAAATATAATTCAAATGCATGATTAGCAAACCATTTACAGGCTCTCTTTAATCCTTTCCTTTTTTTAATTCAAATAAAATATATTATTAATATCATACTTAAGTGCCAGTACGAAGTGTAATTTTAAGTACTTTTTACGTTTGACAATTGTTTTTGAATGGTCGCGTTGAATTACCAATAGAGAGAAAAAGGAGCTTAAACTGTACATGTATATACTGGTACTTGTTCAAATTAGATGCCACATTACCTGATCTTTATGAACTCTTAGTACTAAGCATTTATTATATTATTATACATTTTTAATAATAATATTATTTTAGATCCTCTTTATTCACATTTGACTTAGTTCATGTTAAGTATTGTAACATTTTCAGTTCATTGACGGTTTCCTTATCTGAAGTGGGTGGTCCAAGCAACACATGGCATATTCCTGATAACGATTGATCAGCTCTAATTTTACATGCCATTATAATAATTTTTATTACGATAATATTATTTAAAAATTAAATATGTTATTTTAAGCGTTTTAGTAATAAGTAGTTTGAAATTCAAAATTTCTTTAATAATATAATATTTTTTAGTCTTTCCTATTTTTTATTTATTTTGTTTGAAAAAAGAACTAACAAATTTTTTTTATTGAAATGAGACCGGGTTCCTCTTATGTGTGCTAGAAAAAATGTCATTATTTTGTATCTTTTTACTATTTTTTAAAATACGTCTGTAGGTAATGGGAATGTAGTTTTTATCTACTTTACGATTAAGAGGGTTCGGTTGAAGGTGTATTTAGATAGATTCGGAAATTAGTCTTTTTTCATAGTTGGAAACTATAACTATTTTTCCTCAGTTCTTTTGACTGAAAATATTGCTTTATTCTTTCCATATTAAAATATTCAGCAGTATTTCTTAACATTATTTTGTGAAGAGTTAATTTATTGTTGGATTAAACCTGAATATCCATAACTATTAGGAGCCTAAAAACAGTTTCGCTGATACACCCTCCCCTCTGAGTCATGTGATTTTGGGTCAATTTTATAATCAGTGTGTATTGCCCCCTGGCCAGTTTTTATTCTGAGAATGAGGAATGATAGATTAATGTTAGATTAGTCTTAGGATTAACCTAATTTCTGATAGCAATTTTTTATTATTAGAGTTTGCCATTTTCACTTGCTCGTGTGTCACCTATTACTACAATGTTACTATTTTGGTTATCATACGTGTTGTTCCGCGTTTTAACTACGTTCAGCACTTTTTTTTTCTTTCTTTTCTCTCCCCCATCTTGGAATGATTCAATGATTATCCAGACAGAGATGAGATGTTGAGGAATAAATAGATTGGTTATAAAGGAAGGAGACCTTCTCCAGGGGAAGGGTTTTGCGTTGGGTTTTGGTATTGTCTCGGCGGGTGTGCCCCTGGAATTGGTTTTTCTCGATTGGTTCTCCGGCAGGAAATTGTATTCACCTTGGAGCCTTATCTTTCCAATACAATCCCGCGCTCCCCGGCTTCCTTCGCCCAACACACTCCCTCTCTCTCCCTTTAATCTTTTAACTTTTTCCCTCTCCTCCATTTCTTTATATCTCTATTTATGTAGGACTTTTTTTATTTATAAGTAAAAAAAAAAAAATTAAAAAGAAAGGATTGTTTAATAAGTTGATGGTAGCACATGAAACATCCAAAATTATAATTTATAATTAAGAATAGTTGCATCAGTGATCATACTTCATATATCGTTAAATATTACATATACATATTGTTTATATATATATATATATATATATATATATATATATATATATATATATATATATATATATATATTACAACAAACCATTTGTGACAGGTATTACATCAAGATTCTTCAGGTTAATAATTAATAGTAAATCTTAGGAATAAAAAATTATTTTCTTATTTCTATTTTAAAAATAGTTATAGTTATATCATAAAAAAGTTACAGGTTTTCCGATTTTTTTTTTTTTTTTTGGACATCTTTTTTTTTTCAATTTACTTCGTCGTGCGATTATTATTATAAATGAAATTTAAAAACGTTTAATCGCGCATTTAAAAAAATCTGGCGCATCTTTCAACTTTCACTTACCTCCTTATTTGAAATAAATTTTAAAAGTTTCCATTAGTTAATTCCATTTAAAAATATAAATTGTTATTTACAACAATCACTGAAGTTAATGCGTTTTTCGTCACTCTCCATTACCTGCTACAACTTTATATGTTAGGTGTTAATTTTTATAAAATCTTTAGCTTTCCAACGGTATATTATACAAATATATTACTACTCTATTTTTCGAGAAAAAAATTTAATCTGGAAAATTAAAACTTTACATGCCTTTAAAACTTATTTTCTCCTTAATTTAAGTATCAAATTCTTTCATAGTTTATATATATCCATTTTTCATTGATTTTAATACTGAGAGAAGGTTAGTTATTTCAAAAGAGCCAAATATAAGGTACATTAGGGGAAGCCATTTTGATAATTCGGCATTAAGCCGTATCGGACTATTTCAATGAGGATAAGACCTAGCTGATATTAAAGACCATTTAATCGTACATGGGTATAACGATTTTCATCAAAATCGTTTGCGCCGTTTTTGAGAAAATTGCAAAAAAGCGTAAAATCAATTATATAAAGTGCCACTTCCGGTAAATCAATTCTAGCGAAAAAGTTGTGTTCCCTAGCATATACTTACCTTAAATACTTAATTTCAGTTTCGTGTAAATCGATGATATTACGTGGCACTTACGTTAAATCCAATACGCTAGACATATCTTTGCTAATTCTGGTCCGATTTCGATATTTTTTTTTTGTAGTCAATAAAAAAAATTGTTTTGCTAGCAATCCGTAAGTAATGAAGTGACCAAGCCTTCTATTATCAATTTAATAGCATAATAAATTCAGGTATGAATAGGACTAATTTAGTTTCAATTTGTATGATATTGGATTAAGTAAGTATTTCGAAAGTGACTTTATGAAGTGGAAATAAAATATGATGAATTTGGGTATATAAAATTACGATGACCAAAAGGTAAATAAATAAAGGAGGCTGTGGTTGAGCTAGGTGACAGAGGATATGACAGGAAGCTGATGAGGACTGGGCGATAAATCCGGCGGAAGAGAGATTTTTGATGGAAGGAGCGGCATTTTATTGCCAGCCAGTGGGCACTTAGTCTCCTTTTATGCTCCTCCTTCTACTCCAACGGCTTTTTGATGGTCTCCGCTCTTCAGTCACGATCTCTCGGTTACTCATTTATTTAGTTTGGGATGTAGACCTTATGGTATGGGTTAGTAGCAGTAGCTGTGTGGTGCGTAGAGAATATTGTATAGTTAGGTTGGCAGTATGACTTGTATATAAGTCCAAGTGGGCTTTATTTATATATAACCTAGGCTTGTATTTGTTAGCATTTTCTATATATAAGACTAATAAATATAGGGGATGATAGGTAATGAGCTAAATATATAAAGAGGACCTCTTTCAACAGTGATGAGATAGTCTTATAGGTTTTTTAATATTTGTTTTTTTAATATTTAAATTAACTTACCTATATGTTTAAACAATGTCACTGCTCAAGAAGAAATTGATGCTTACCATTCTCGTTCCTCCTAGGGATTGGGGTGTAATGGATATAAGTAGCCTCCGGTATATAATGGTGCGTTTACTCGATCGAGTTTTTCACTCTCGAGAGTAAAACTTGCTAGTAAATGCCTCGAGAGTTGGAGGCTGAGCTCTCCGGGAGTACTCTGAAAACATTCGAACCTGTTTGGAATGGTTGAATTGACTCAACGAGAGGAGTGAAGAGCAACGTTTACTCCCACTGTGACGTGACATACAACTCTCGGAGAGCTCAACCACGAACTCTCAGAGGCCTTTACGGTTGCGAGTTTTATTCTCGAGAGCGAAAAAACTGGCAAGTGTAAACGCACCTTAAAACCGAAATTAAACGTTTGTGTAGAAATGAATTATTCTAACAACCATAATGACAGCAAATAATAATAGGTTTAGAAAATGATTGTAGATATTTACAATGCAGTAGAACCCCGTTATGCACTCCGTTTAACCCTGCCATATTACTCCAGATAACGCGAAATTCCGGATGGTATGATCAATAAGTAAAAATGCTTGATATTAATGACATTTATTAAAGTAAAAAATATGAATATTTCCTTTGGTATGCTATACCTATATGAGTGATTGTAAAGGTATTTATGCATTTTGAAAAGTTTTTATTATTTAATTTATGTTCGGCTTTTTGTAGACTGTTTTATTTATTTTTTTAATTCAGGTTGTATATATGGTATCTATTTAATTTATTAATAGAGTCCTTAATTAGGGTCCTTCTCAATCTGATCTAGGAAATTTAAAGCAATCTGCAATAAATCCGTATGTTATTAGCAATAAATTAATTCTTGCTCTTTTTTATGTTTGTAATTAATTTATCGTTTTAATTTAGAAGGAAAACGGAAAAATAAAACATCCCGGTAATCTGGGTTTCGAATAAATGGGGTTCAACTGTACCTAAAATATTTCTAAAAGTCAAAAAAAATATTTATAGCCGACATACAATTTAAAATTCCCAACTCATTAGAATTTTTTTCATAACATACTGAAAATATTTATGTATTTTATATCAGATGGTAGCTTCAGCGCGCCTTGCAAATTTGTTAACACTGGGCAAGTAGATCTTCTGGATTTTTTTGTCTCTTGGGCGAGCAAAGCGACTGCAGGTCGACATCTGTATCTAGTGTCTTTCTTTCTCTTTCTCATAGAGTCGTTATCAACTTCGATCCAACGCCGCCAGTCTTATAGATCCCTACTACGGCAAAGGATTCTTATCCATTCCCTCCACTCTTTTGAATATATCTTTGATAAGATGTTTTATTTATCAGATATATAGTCTTATACTTGTAGGCTGAGTTTCCATTGTTTTACTATGTTGTCTCTCTCTCTCTCTCTCATCACTTACAACCACTTGGTTTATTTTCCAGGGTTTTTTTGAACGGAGGTAGTTAGATATTTTAATATAAACAACATGTTTAATTCCTGTTTTACTTAATCGTATCTTAAAACAGTTTAAATGTGTCAGGTTAGAGATTTACAGGCTTGATCTATTTGTACGAAAATGGCTATTAACATCTACCCCATTGTTCTTTCTCAAATGTTAAATTATATCTTTCGCTTAAACAGTGTATCATAACGGGCTCAGAGAACGGCGCGTGTTTCCTTTGTATTTTCAATATCTTGAAGGATATTCCGCCTTGTCCTAATTTTTGTGTAATTGGTTATAGCTGTGTATATTTGTCAACTACTTATTTGGCTAGGGGTTTTGTAACGTTCCGAGAAGGTTATCCCACCTGAAGATTTCCCCTGGGCAAACATTGCTCAACCGCGTACGATTTAGATAAGACGTATCAGGTGCCGTTTGTCTTTACAAAACTCAAGGAGGGCCTAGGCATGAGTGTTCGATATGGTTCTGATTAGACTCATAAATCAATGTTTGTTTACTTTAAATAAAAAATTGACTAAACCAGCGTTTACATAATCGTAGTCAAGTGGTGTAGTATTATGTTTGAAACTTGTGAACGTACCTTAACTACAGGGTTCTAAATAGAAATCCACCGAAATTGAATCATATTTATTGCATAAGTTTGAAAGATTTTAAGGTTGGAGAAGGGCGTGGTGATCAAGAGTGTTAAGGTGACACCTTATCCAACTCCGTCCTGAGCGGGTTGGAATTCATTTCGTGGCGGCCCCACGTGATGAATCTAGACCTTCTCACTCTGGTTAGAATATGTTGGTACCCTGTAGGATAACCCGCCCTGTATGTCAGGGTAGGAAAGGACGCTAAACCACAATTAAAAAAATGTATATATATATTTTTAATTTAAGCAAATATTAGTATTATTTTACTATTCTGTACCTTTTAAAATTCACAATACACCGACCTACATCTCTTTCGTAATGTTTATCATCGATGAGAATGGTAAGAAGTCTTTTCATGGGATTAATATTATTAAAGCCTGACCACCATACACCCCTTCAAACCAACAGGGTGGTGAAGTACTTAAGAGGCCTTGTTTGTTTCAAGAATGTTGAGCTAATTTTAATACTATAATAAAACTTTATTATTGTATAAGATTTATTACTTAGATGTGTAGTTGTTAGTCAGAATAGCCTCCCAGTCAGTTGGAAATCCCACTGTATCCTCTCGCCCTCCCTAATACCGTATAGTCCTGAGTTATGCGTCAGGTCGTGGTATGCAACTCTTGGGCCGCAAAGTCATCGCCGACCATTATCTTCGGGATTATCTCTCTGCCGGCTCTAACAGCGACAAGGACTATCTTAATGAACTGTAGCCTGCTCGATTTTGTAATTCGACACCCATCTCTCTCTTGCTCTCTCGCTCTCTCTCTCTCTCTCCCTCACTCTCTCTCTCTCCCGTACGTTAACTGATAAACAAAATATATATTTGAAAAATTCAGGTAGAAATGCTGATCAAAACGTTTATTAGGATAAATGTAATCAATTTGTCATCGTTTGCTACTATCTATATTTGAGAACGATAAACAGAAAAAAATTATAAATATTTTTTATCCTTTATATAATCGGATCTTATATTTTTGTCTTAATCTTTTTGATTTGGTATATTTATAGATTTATGGTATATTGTTAAAAAAAATACTTGAATAATTCGATCTGATGCAAAAGATATAATTTAATGCAAATAATATTTTCAGTGTTTTTTAAATATTAATGTTATTATTTACTTTTGTCAATATTTATGTTTCTCATTTGTGCTTCTTTTTTTTTTTTTTGAACTATGAATAAATTTGTATATAGTACTATTGATTTTGCTTGATCAACTGTGATGTTATGAAATAAAAAATTGGGATGCGGTCAACAATGTATTTTTTTATTTATTGTGCAAACCGACGTTTCGGCTGAATTATGTGAGTTATCATCAGGACTGAAATTAAGTCAAAGATGTAAGAGATTAGATTTATGTTACCTATATAACACTTAATTCCTGATGGATATATTTTTATTTATTAAAATTTGTTTTTCATTTAAATATGACATCTAATAACATTTTACTCATTGAACTATTTATTCTAGTTTTGAATGTTTTCTTCTAATTTTAGGTTTGAAAAAAAAAAATGTATTTTACAGACCTGGCTTTTACTGTTAGAAGTTATCGAACGGAAGGATTGCGGAATTTAAAGGATCTCTTAATTGTTTAATAAATTAAGTTTAAAGGCTTAAAAGCGAGGTTTTAAATTGTAATTATTGAAATTCCGCTAATACCTAGAGTCCCTTTGGAAGTGAGCCGATAGCCGAGGAGATAAGACTAATGATGGAGCTATTAGACTAAGCAGGACATCCTGGGGCCCCAGCTCCTTTGATAACCTCACTGATAACGTGCCGCGACAATTTACTGTATGTTCTGTCGCTACCTAATCCGTCTGCCCGCTCCATCTTTGGATTTATTTACCGATATAGTCTAATGCAATGCTAAACAGAACCGAATGAAACCTAATAACGTATAATTAACATACCTCCCATGTCTCCGAGATAAACGCGTCTATTAATTCCGTATGCTTTGATGTTGAGTTCAAATGAATTAAGTTTTGACAACTTTTTTGTTCGAAACTGGGCCTTTTGAGGTATGCTAAGAGAATAGAATATATTGAAAAAAGTGATTATTAATATTAAGCCAAATTTCTAATAAAATTAATATTTTAGTCAAATTAGTGGGGAATTGGGACACTATCATATTTTGCTCGGTTAGTTAGATCTTTATGCTCTTTTTTGTAGCTAATTCTGCTGCTCCTTTCTACCGATATACATTCAAAACTAGTGTTTAAGGACAATGACGAATCGGCCAAGATCCGTGGATCATAGCTAATATGGGTCATATATGTGTACCATTCCAGGGCCCATAATCCTTCCTGGAGGCAGATTTTCCATGTGCCAAACGTCTAGTAGACTAAGGGTCTTCCTTTTAACCTTTAAAACAGTTCAACCTTAAAGGTTAATCGTGTTATGTATTCTGGGCATCATGTTCGTAAGGGTGGCCACATATATTTTATGATGGTAATTAGTGGCATGTTGCCACATGTTTGTAACAATTTATAACATTGTTATATCCAATATCTGGTTTCAAAATGGCCTCTAAGAAGATAGGCGGACGAAAAAAAATAGCGAGAACCGCCACATTTTCGTAATTCTTCCATATCAGCCCTTTTTGCTACGCTCTTTCATAAAATATTTCTTGTCAATTGGTCCCAAGTAAGACAGTTTCTATCCTTACATATTAATCAATATCATCTTTGTGTTATTATTTAAGACTTAAAATTATAATTATCGGAGAGAATAGGTAAGTTAGTAAAACTTAGCAAGAGCATAAGAGTGCAATATCTTTTTTTTTCCTTCTAGTTATTGTAGAACTCCGCATGCTTTGCAAATAATTTAAAAAAAATACTAATATTTTCTATTTTTATTTGGCTTTGGGTTTCTGATGGAAAGTTTGCATTGATTTACTTTTAATTGTTTTCTGAAACCAGATACCGGAAGGCGAAAAACGGTTTGAACCTTAATCCACTAATCCAGAAAGATATTTAAACAAATACTTTATATTAGGAATTGATCCTTCTATACCATCATGCGGATATCATCTAAATACTTTAAATAACACACATAAAAAAGCCACACAAATAAAACAGGTTTACAGATTATTCAATTTCGCAATAATCCGCCATCTGGTTATAGCAAGAGCCGCTTCGGATTGAATTCAGAATACCTCGGTTTACCTCGCCGAGAATAATAATTTATCGTGTTTACCATGAATTAGGCGGTTCGTGAATTGTGCCTCAGCTCCGTTCCTGGGGATGGGAGGAGAAAGGAATCCTGTTTCGAAGGAGGGAGAGAGAGCTAAATGAAGATAAAGAAGACAATATATTGGACATTTTTAATGGGCTTAAGGCGTGAGAAACTGCTCCGGTCAAACAGCACAAGCCTAAGGGTGACCTTCCACCTTAAGGACTTGACTACACAAAGTATCTTCTAATGGACTACCTAGCCATGAGGAAGCCCCTATCAAAACAGATAACATTTATAGCCCGGGGGAAGTTTGCCAAGTGGAGCCCCACCTCTCTTCGTATATTTTATAACTAAACTTTTAAAGCTCTCGAAATAATGTAACTAAGACTTATGGTCGTCTTTAATACCCCTTTCTCTCCCCTCTGCTGCTTTTCGAAAATAATAAATTATGAAATATATACGGAAGTCAATAGGCAGATAATGGTGGATAAATAATAAGTTTTAAAAATGAGTTTAACTTTTAAAACTTTATCGCTGTTTTTCCTACCCTTTATTTAACTAATTTTTTTTTTTTTAAATTGGTTTTTACATCATCTGATTCTTTTACCATTCAACTGTATTTTTTTCAATCCTCCAACCCCTCAGGCAATGTTCTAAAAACTCTCCATAAATATGTATTGTTTAGAATGTTTTGCAGGAAGTCCTGGTGCATAAATATGTTTTGATTCTTGCTGAAATTCATTTCTTATTTTTCTTTATTACCTATTTTTCTACGAGTGATTTCTGACTGTCGGTTCGCAAAATGGATCTCGAAATTCCACGGAAGGATATCACTTAAACTTTTAGAATAAAAGGATTTTTCTCTACAGCAGTCGGGAAAACTCCTATTTAGGAAAAAAAACAAGTAGGCCGGTAAAAAAGAAAAGAAAAGAAATTTAATGAAAAGAGCGAAACGCCTATCATTAAAACGAAGCAACGTTCGCGATAATTCATTCCAGTCAAATCTTAACAAATCGGAAAAAAAAAATTGTATAGGCCATTCGCTGTACATTATTTTATTTTCATTTTTATTAAAATATGAATTTTATATGCTAAAGTAAAGAGGGACAATACAACTAGCATTAGCGACTAAGAATTGGAGGAGGTATATGCTTTTCTGTTTTGAACTTCTCTAATGATTATTAATATCATCTTATAAATATGTTGTAATTATTTTACATCTTTATTGTATTGATGTTATCTTCAATTTAATAAAGTAGTTAAATAATTGTAAAGCGCACGATCAAATTTAACTATGCTATTTTTTTCATCCATGTTGGCCAGTTAAATTAATTGATTTCCGAGCATGGTTTCCCAGGTTCGTCTGTACTTACTCGTATGTATTTTATGCCTTTATGTGGAATATTATAGCATTTGTGAAGTCACAGTTACCATATTTTTAGTAGTGATGTACTCAATAGATTAAAATAAATTTATTCTGATATTTTTTCACTTTCTATGTTATATTTGAGTATTTAATATTGTATTATTGATCCTATTTATATATGTATTTTTGTTTCCCTCATGCACATTTTACACTTTTTTTTATAACAAAAATCGAATTTTCGTAAGGAGATTGCAAAATTATTTTTTTGCGCTGTTGGAGGTGTAATCTGAATACAGTCCGGACCGGAGATACATACATTATATTTTTCGTGGAGACCATAGCGAAGGAGGAAAGGGCCGGCTGCAATAATAAAATCCAGCCCCCGCCCTCCCCCCAGTTCCGCCATTTGTTTTTTTTCTCGTGTTTTTTTTTTATTTTCTTTTTTCCCCTTTATTTTCCTCTCTTTCCCTTTTTTCCTTCCTCTCTCTTTCTCTCTGGTCCCTTCCTCCTCCGCACTGTTTCCCTCTCCGCCTTGCTCCGACGGAGTTCTTTCGAGGTATTAAGAAGCTATTGCAATTACTTAAAGTGGCAATAACTCGTAGACTCTGAGGCCATTTGAGCAGAAAATGTTTTTTTTTTTTGTCTTATAAGGAAACGAAAAGAGGGATCAAAATATATTGGACGAAAACAAATATAAATCCGTTTGGTTTATACATTTCTGAATATTCATCAATCATGATTATCCTACCGATTTCGAAGAAGAGGTGGATAAGTCAGTTTAACCTAAAAATTTAGATAAGCAAACTATAAGTTTTTATCAGATTTATTTTAATTTTGCTTCTATTTTTATCATAACAATTTATAAATATATGTTGTTGTTTTTCTGTGTATCTAAATATTATTTTCCAGAATGTTACAGTGGAAATGTGATTCGAAATTGGACTAACCAAGATTTCTAATTAAACAAGTTTTTTTTTAAAACTACCCTAGAGAAATATTTTATTGATATTTACATTTTTTTTTTAAACATAAAGGATGGTTGACTTCTAACTCACCTCTTCTAATAATTAGACTGTTTTTTTCTTCTTGATAAATGAACTGGTGATACAATTATGTAGGATATTTGTATTTGTCGTTTTCTCACGAGAATGAAATATGTAGTAGAAATTGATTTATCGAATCGATTGATAAAATCGAATTTCAGACGATATTTTTTTTTTTTTACATTATGTGTAGAATAAAAAAACCAATTGACTTACAGAAATGTTCGAGTTAGGGAACTTCGTCTATACTTAGTTAAGTCCGCATGCGATTTAAATATTTGGAATCTTGTCGCGTAAGAAGTAATATGGCCCATTTTTAATTTTTCAAATTATCTTGAGCTATATAACATTAAAATAGCTCAGATTATAAAGCTTTGATAATGAAGCTATTATGTGTGTTTGGAAAAATTAATCCAACAGTATGGAAAAACCACTAAATGTGAGATATTTCAGATGCATCTCAAGCGACAATGATTGAGTATAAACGATGTATTGCAACTTCAGATCAAAACCTAGGCTTAGACTTTAAACTATTTCAGAGAACGGATTTCTCCCCCGCTTTAGTAATTGTCCCGGAACCGAGAGGAAAAAAATGTCGGATTTCAAAATAAATTTTGATGGTTTATACCGAAAGTATCAACGTAATAGATTGGAAACATTGTAACTTCTTCCACCCTAGATCGGTTGCAATCAAATTTTATAGGTTAACGATTTCGCCATTTTCATCACTTTTTTCAGATTTTCCTCAGTAACTCGCTCTCAGTGCATTTTAGGTAACACTTTGACATAGCAAATTTTAAAGAACGTTAAATTTTCTGTAAATTTTGTATTTAGTATTTTTTTAAACCCGAAACAGCTAATGAGGTACGTTGCCGAAGAAATCTGCAAAATGTCAAAAATGTAAAAAGTTAGATTTCTTGTGGTTTCGAGTTAAGAATTATTTTTCAGTGCACTTTAATACAAGATCCATAATAATCAGTCTTATAGAGGATTAAGTTTCCTACAAGGTTCATAAGGTTAATATTTGTAATGACTCACAACAGACACCTTGAATTATTAAAATAATTATAGAGAAAGTGAACTTTTTTTCAGATTTTCCTCAATAACTCGCTTCCAGTGTATTTTAGATAAATCTTTGCTGTATCAATTTTAAAGAACGTTAAATTTCCTGCAAATTTTATGTGTAATATTTTTTCAAATTCGGAACACCTGCTGAGATGCGGGACCATAAATATCTGCAAAATATCAAGAAAATGTAAAAAGTTGGATATTCAGAGGTTTTGCCTTAATAACTAATAAAAGAAGAAATATTGAAATAATAATTTCCCTATCTCTAAAATTGTTATTTTAATATTTCTTGGCGTCCGTTGTGAGTAATTACAAATATTTTGTATGGATATTGTAGGAAATTTAATCCGCTACATGATTGATTGTTATGCATTTCGCACTATAGTTTACTGAAAAATAGTTAGTTATTAAGGCGAAACCGCAGAATATCTAACTTTTTTTCGTTTTTAAACACTTTGTAGATTTGTTTGGTCCCGTATCTCATTAGCTGTTTCGAATTTTTCTAAAAAAATAGTAAACATATAATAGCTTACAGGAAAATTAACGTTCTTTAAACATTGCTAAATCAAAGTTTTACCTAAAATGCACTGGTAGCGAGTTACTGAGGAAAATCTGAAAAAAGTGACGAATTCTTAGACCTATAAAATTGATTACAACCGACCTAGACCATCAACAATTTTCTTGAAACCAGACACGTTTTTTGGCCTCGGCTCTCGGACTATAAAGTAATGGGTATAAAATTGGCAACGAAAGAGAATGGATAGGCGGCGACCCGAGGCTGGCCATTTTGTTGCTAAAACATTGCTAAGAGTGCTGTGAGGCAAGCAGCCTATCTACCTCACCATCCGATTTCGTACTCGGGATTTTTTCTCTCCTCCGACCGCCTGATAAGAGGGCGATAGTGCTGGCCTGAGGCAGGACCTGTTCTACTAGAGGTCCCCGTACTATCTGCCTCAAAAATCTTAGCCAGGTAGTGCTCCTTCTGAATCAATTAACGCTTCCCACTAGAGCACACATTGCCGCCGTTAATTCGGCACAAATTTATGGAGGGAAGAAGCTGGGATAATGGATCATTAGGATATGAATGGGGGAACGTGTTTTATCTTGAACAAAATTCCTTCACACGTTACGCCAGGGCTCCTTCTCTAAATATGAACAGGAGGGCCCGCTGACACGAGTGCGGTTCTTATCGCCGGGTTATATATGGTCCCGCATTAATCAGCCCTCGCCGGAAATGATTTATAGAGCAATTAATCGATAGGTCCGCCGTTTTACTATCGATATTTTAATAAGCCGTCTTATGTGCGCTGACCTCTGTGTAGCCGAATCATCCTCGTTATGTAACGGCTCGATTAGTGTAGGCGTCTCCCTGGGTCCATTCATTAGTCCTATTGTGTTTGTTATGTATGTACGATACTGTATAGTGAGTAGATTCTACAGTCTACTTGCTCTATGAAATCGATTATTATCAATTTTTACTTTCCCTTACCTATATACGAAGTATATAGTAAGGGGAAGTATTACGATCGTGAAAATTTTCGAATTCGAGTTTTCAACGGAAATACATGTTTTAAGGTCCCCTGAGTCCAAATAACCAAGTCTCGCAAAATGGTCTGTGTGTCCGTGTGTCTGTGTGTATGTGATCAGTCTAGCTCAAAAACGGAAAGCTGTACGATACTGAAATTACATATTTAAGGTTAGCACATTCATGTGATGTTACAGCAACATTTTCGTAAAAATCGACTAACCGGAAGTGCCACTTTATATAATCGATTTTACACATTTTTACAATTTTCTCGAAAACGGCTCTAACGATTTTTATTAAACTTGCCTAAATTATTCTTCATAAAAACCTCTAACTTTTCATTTATGTAGTAAATCATCGAGGAATTGCAGGGAAAAAAGTTATGATGAAAAGAATATTTTATTTACGCATAACTTCAAAAGCGTGCAATTTATTGTAAATCATGTATGCACTTGTATGAAAGATAATTAAATTATCTAAAAAACAATAAAAGAATCATCAAAATCGGACCAGTATTAGCAAAGATACAGCGCATCGGACTAACCGGAAATACCTATCAAACTATGGATATTACACTTTTTTATAATTTTCTCGAAAACGGCTCTAACGATTTTGATGAAACTTGCCTAAATTATTCTCCATAAAGGTCTTTAACTTTTCATTTATGAAGTAAATCACCGAGGAATTGCAGGGAAAAAGAGTTATGATGAAAAGAATATTTTATTTGCGCATAGCTTAAAAAGTATGCAATTTATAGTAAATTATGTACAGAATTATATGAAAGGTTATTAAAGTATCTAAAAAAAAAAAAAAAAAATCATCAAAATGGGAAAAGTATTAGCAACGATACAGAGTATTTTATGAGGAGCATAAAATAGATGGATAACCGAGCGCATCCGAAAGGAGATAGATGCCACCGAATCTCCTCCCACCAATCCGCCAATCTGTTGTAAATAATACGCTCTGTAATAAAGTAATTTAAGAATACAAAAAACGGAAATTAACTTAATAATTTCTACTTTCACATTATTTAATGGAAAGAAAATGTTTCCATAGAAACTTAACCAGCAACTTTTAAAATATATTTGCAACTTGACAAAGTTAATATATATAGGTAGTGTACAGAATTGTGGTACTTAAATTATTTTAAAAACTATTTTATTGTACTTAAGTGGGAGAAGAATTGAATGCTGCTGAGTTTATTTCAAGTATTGGTTATGTGAACCCTTTAGAATTATATTAAAAAGATAATTATTATAGGGCGGTAAGGGAAAGTTGTGTGATGCGCGTACCGCACCAGATTTTTTTTTACTTTTTAGGTATATCTTTCATAAAATAAATTAAAAAATATATATGTTTTGTCTAGGTTGACAGAATATAATATAATTATGCTTACAGTTAATTATGCACTTGAATATTAATTTGCTTCGATGTATTTAATTGCCAATCCTTCATTAACTGCTCTCCATCCTTATGGAACTCTATTCCACTTTACTATGCTATTTATTTTTTACTTACATCTGTACTAAAATAGCCTGGCTAAGTGATAGACTGAAAGGACATGCCGGGTATGTGTGGCTCCCACATGCCCAGTCCATCCTCGGTATGCCCGGATCGGAGGTCGAGTGGCCGGGATAGCTGTCCGTGTCTAAGGTCGCCTTACTGGAGTCATCTTCTATTTTAAAATTATTTCCCATTTAATTTGGTCTGTTGTTTCCTTTATTTTGACTTGGACTAACTATTAACTTTAATTATCCATATAACTATATATTAAAATTAAATGGCGAATAATTTTCTAGATGAATGTATGGTCGTTTATTGGGGTTTCATTCGACTAAATTATATATTCTTAATTTTTTTTTGCATTTCTTATTTTTGTTGTGGTGTTTTGATAAAGATGAAGGGGTACAAGTATTTTTTTCCGCAATCGGTTTAACCTTATCGTTGAGAAAAAGGAATTAAGTCAATGGAACAGTACCATCATTCCTTTTGATCACTGTTTCAGTTACTAATAGCCTTTTTCAAAGCCGTACTCAAAGATAGAATTCATTGAAAAGAAGAAAATATAACTTAAATCCATTGACGCCGAGAAATGAGTTGAATCCCGAAACACCACAGAGTTATATAGTACATGCATTAGAAAATAATTTAAAATAATAGTAACATTCGATTTTCGAATAAGAAATTTAGTGTATAATTGTTTTTAAAAAATCATTCCATAAAAAGTTTTGATACAATTTATTATTTTTTTAATTTAAAGAACAAAAGGCATGTTGTAAATAAAGTCTTATATGCCCAGTTGCCAGAAAAATTCCTTTGTGAATTCTTCGATTTCCAGAATAAGTTCCATTAAATGTGTTAAAATCGATCATTGAATCGATAAAGCGCTATGTATTGGATTCTTAATGAAAATAAACGCCGACGAAAATTAAATAAAAAAATAACTTGTTATATCCCCTTCTAAGGAGATCAGGTTTGGCATAAGACTTCGCAAAAAGGCAGGGGACTTGTTATCTGATGCGGATCCTACAGAACGAGGAATAAAGTTATTGGTGATTAATGCTCTGACCGGTCTTCGCTCTCCGCTCGCCCAGTCTATAAAAGGACAAAAAAGTCAGACTTGAGGGCAGGGGGGAGTGAGCGAAACGAGCAAAAAATAAAATTGTAAAAACAAAGAAAGAAAGAAAAAAAAATACTGGAGAAGGAGGTAAATGTGCAAAAGGGGCTGGCAAGATTGTAAGAGATAGGGAGTGTAGATAGGATCGGCCGAGTTATCTATTCCTACCTGCCAGAGGGTCTGTCTGTCTTGGGCCAATATACACCGCGTTCTTCTCATGTCCTTCGGCGAAATCTTCACCATTCTTCGAGTTCTGTGGATGCGGTGGTATTTCCTGGAAGATCGCTAGTACATAGGACGAAGGTAGCAACTTTTGAAGCATTTGATGTTCTTCTGAATACTGATTGTTCAAGGATTAGACTATCGGTCTTATTATGTCCAATAAAGTAATTTTATGAATGATCATCATATTTCAAGGATGTTTCGTCCTCCTAATTGCTCAGCTGATTTCTTCAGCTCTAAAACTTCAGAACTGTTTAGCGAGTTAGTTCAGTGTCGTCAAGAATCCAAAGAGGGCCTAGAAAAATCTAAATTGGAAATATAATCCTAGTACAAATATAAATACCAAGTACCTCTCTTGTACCTATCAAAACCGTTCTAAAGCAAATTACGACAATTTTGTTAGTTATCGAATACATGTAGGTACTGTATTATGGTTAATTCTCATTATTTCGAAGCATGAGTTCTTTCCTTGACCACTCAATCTCACCTCTGGCCAATCCTTAATTACTTAAATCAATATGGAATATAAATAAAATCATGCTTGTGATTTAAAAAAATAAATAAATAAAATCAGAATATTTTTATGCTACTTTTAGATTTTGTCGCCAAAATCATTTCATAAACACACACTCTCGTATGTGAATATGTTGATGATTTTTTTCCTCCAGAATTCCCGAACCAGTCTGTGACAACTTTTTTTTTTATAAATGAACTATTGAATGAGAAAGTGTTTTTTTATTTATTTTACTATTAATAAATAAAGCCAAAGGCCTAATATAAATTTTCCTTCTTTTCTTTTTCTAAGAGCTTTAGATGAGCTTCCCAATCATGCCATCTAGAATACAAAAACATAATTGTAATTGATTTTTAAAAACATTTCACTAAATCTTTTTGGTTTCATTTATTTTATTTTTTAAATCACCTTGTATTAGTTGACACGTTACAAATAGATTATTGCTAGTAAATAATCATAGTAATTATTATTGATATATAGATACCCATATAAAGAATTTCTGTTGAGCAATCGGATTAGTCTATTTATAGTGATAGTCTCAAATTAAAAATCTTAGGAAATAAAAAAAAAACGCTTATTTGATAAATATAGATATGATTAAGTAGGGGGAGTGATGCAATAGGATATATTAAATTTCAATTTTCTCTTATGAATACATTTGTACAAATTTTAACTTAGTAGAAAATTCAATATTTAACAGGACTCTGGTTCGGATAAAATCCAATACTACAATGAATAATATATTTATTTAATTAATTAATCCCTAGAACTAAAAATATGCTCGAGAAGTATATCACATAACACTGAAAATATAAAATTATTTCAAATGTCTTCTGTGCTACATCGGTATGCTTTGGCACAGCGTTACATTTATTAAATTGATGTTCATTCTTTGTGGAATGTGAACATCGCTCTTGAATTAAGTTTTTGTCGACTAGAAATATGAAGGCGAATTTAATTTTGTAATAATCCTTCCAGGGATTCGATACACAACATGTTTCGAAATCTCTATTTTACTTCGTGACCCTGCACAACTGTCGTCTTATGTTCGAACCGCGCCCAGAAATTGGGTAACTGGCCCTAGTAAAAGTTGACATGTAGAAATGTTACAGTTATAGAATGAAAAGAAATTAATTTAGTATGTGGTTAGCATTTACCTTTGAGTATTGACATTTTCGATAGTAATTTTAGGATTGCTTAATTGATTACCTTGCTGTTTATATAATTAAAGTCTTGAAGGATCTGTATTAACTTCAATTCGCCTATTACTAGTTTGTAAATACTCTTAGTACTTATTTATTTTTTAAATTTTGTATCTGCCAATGACATTTGACCATCTATTCAGCCTCTATTATTGGGTGGGCTGGGTATTCAAAGAAGTCTCAAAATTGTATTTTTTTTCTTACTCCGACAGCTAATGAACATTTAATGAAACTGTTACTTCTAACAAAAATAAATAAATTGATTTGTTATTTGATCATAACATTCTATAAATTGTTTTCTTTGGATCTATTGATTAAAAGAAATATAGATGCATCTGAAAGTTTCATAATAGTTGATCCCAGAATAGTCTATAAAGGTCTTAAGTACTGATAGTAGTGCTTGATTCTCCATATTGAAGTATTTTTGAAAGACAGTATGGCCATCACTGTGCTCTGACAACCCGAGTTATTCTTTCACAAAATTCAAGTATCCTGGAAGCGGATGTCAAACCCCAATCCTCACTTCAAAAATCTGTTCTTCGTTGCCATTTTTCCTACCAGAAGTTGAACCAGGATTGTTTAGCCCAGATGGTTCACTTTGCTCCGTACATAACTAGCTATAAGTATGTATTTATACTGTATATTCTTATAGTTATTTCCTTATTGTTACTTAAGGCAGGTAGTTAAAACCGAAAAGTTGAAGTGAAGCACTTTTACTACCGATATTTTTTTTTTGTTATTAACATTTCTATCATTTTTTCCCCCGAGTATTTAAGCGATGAGTTGTGCCGGTTGAGCGGAGTAGTGTATTTATCGCCTACAAAGGTTGGATGGCAAGAGAGACTACAATGGAGACGTACTACAAAGAAGGTAATGACATAGTGCCAGAGTTAGCTAAGGAACAAGTGAGTGCCTTTCTGTTCATGCCGAGGTGTAATTGCCTCTTCTCCTTCAAGTCTCGGTCAATGGAGTCAAAACAGTCCCCATGCTCTTACTAATCTATATTTCGACAAATCGTTAATATCTTTTTGTGTGTGTGTGTGTATATATATATATATATATACACACACACAAAGATATTAACGATTTCTCGAAATATAGATTAGTAAGAGGATGTAATAATATAATATAAGAGCATGTAATAATATATATATATATATATATATATATATATATTCGGTTATTTTAATATAATATGTATGAATGGCAAACATTTTTTTTTTCCACGATTACACTTATCTGTTAATATTTGTGGAATTAATATGAATCCATGGGATTTATTACGTTAGGTATCGTTGATGTATTATTTTAGATCGTAGCATAGATATAGTGGTTGTATCTCAGATTAAAACCAAATAAGTCTATTACATATTTAATTTCTAATTTACAGAGAATTTCTTTTAACTATGTATTTATTTTTTTTGTTCCTGGAAGGAATGAATTAAAAAATATTTATAAAAAAAAAAAAAGGAAGACATAAAGTGGATGAAGGTGCTATGTACTTATCTTCATCTTGTAAAATTAACAATCCTAGATTCTTGGTTAGTTGCTTGATTTCTCTGTCGATTGGATGGATTATATCTTTAAAAAGTTACATAATAAATAAAAATTTCATAAGTCATTTTCTCAAAAATAAAAATAAAGTAAAATATATCACCTTGTATATCATGTCAAAGACAGGACATCTCAGAGTATACAAGAGTTTATGTGTTGAGATGTCGTGAAACAGTGGTTCATAAACTCTTTTGCCTGGCAGCACACTAAATTTGAGAGAGTGAGAAGCCAAGGGGTACAAGTGATTTTTTATTTATTTTTTTTTGAATGATGGAATCAATTGCAGTAATGCATATAAAATGTTTTTCAAAAGCAATATTGCTCAATATTCAAAAGGATATACAGAGGAGCCATTATATAAGTATTATAACATTTTAGGCTTCATCAATTTTTTAAATACCTTTTCACTAAATTACTAAGTTACTTCTTGTATTCCTTGGCTTCCCACACACTCATATATTCAGGAAACAAAATTCAGGACACCCCTATTATTATTATTATTTGATGAATGAAATAATAAACCAGAAAATAAAATAAAATAGAAACATAAAAAATATAGAATTATAAGTGAAATACAATATTATTTTCTTTAGAATTACTTATTTTATTTAATTAAACACTTTAATTTATAATTAATTATATAAAACCTTTGCGGCATCGGATTTGAGAAACACTGTCTTGGAGTGATATGTTGGCTCTAGTTGATATAGTAGGTCTTTCTTGGCTGTTGATGTGAAATGTTCTGTCTTTGGACTGCGTGTTTGTGTTCTTGTCTTTTTCTACCTTGATGATGCTTAATTTAGCGAAATTTTTACTGTTTTTTTGAGAGACTTGAGGATTTTGGAATCTCCTAATTATGTCCTAACTGCTTAGGATTTTAGTTTAATTAGCTCTTAGATGCGCTAAGGTAGGCTAGTCGTCATAATTATTTACTTTATTATTTTACTGTTTTAGCTGTAATCATTTTTATTCTTTTATCTCTCATAATACAAGAGATAGAGTATTTATTATATGCTCTCTATATAATAAAGATATATTCTGAAAGTATATCTTAAGAATAGTACATATTATATACTTCTTGAACGAATATTCCATTCTTGTTTGCATTTAAGATTCAGAAAATCCCAACCACCTACCCCTGAGTGGATTGTCGCACAATTTAAGAGCTTTAGACCCTGCCTTTTGCAAATCCTCCAGAACGGGGAGGCTGATGGCCGTGTAGGGTATTCCCATTTCACGGCTGGCGAGTTATTCTATAACAGGAGGTGGGGTCGGTCTTATGCACATCCTTAGAGGTCGCTTATAGGCTGCATTCCACCCTGTTGCTCCTGGAGAATGCCATGGGCGGACATCTGAAAATTAGAAGTAGCGGGAGTATGTCAGTGAATGCTATTGTTTTGGATGATTGAATCATAGTTTAAAGAACCTCCATATCCTACGCAGGTGTGCTCATCTGTCAACTAATATAAATCGTCATATTAATTTTTTTTTTAAATTTATTTCTGATAATAATATGATGTAGCGGGAACTAGACTCTACGAATAAATTAAAGGTGTAATCTTTATTTTTAAATTGATCTGGTTATTCATTTTTTTTTTACTTATTTATTATATTTTTAAAATCATTTTATACACTATTTTATAAGACTATGTAAACAGTAGAGAGTGTTGAAAATTGTTTGTCAGCGGTTGACCGTAAAATCCTTTGTAGCCTCCTACCTTTTATAGTTGTCTCATGATTTTTTGAAATCTATATGTAATGCGTGTTTAGTAACTAGAATGTTTCAAATATTTTGCTGTGACAATTATGCTTTTCGAAGAGTTTGTGTATAATTATTATTCAAAGCTTTGCTGACGGGCTGTGGTAAAACTGCTTCGTGGGATATTGGAGTGCTGTGCTGGATGTCGAGTGGCTTTGTTGACACGATTAAAAGATTCATGTGTTAGGGCTCCATCCTGTCGATTTTCGGATTTCAGGCTCCCTCTTGTATAATATCATGTTGTTTTCTTATTTACATCCAGTTTTAGAGTTTATGCAATTGTTTCTTTTATTTATTTTTAGAGAATCCTTTGGAAGTTGTTCAATTCATTTCAACATGTAAATACTCCATTTTTTTCAATAGAAAAAAAAAATTAAATAGCATCGCTCATGTTTACAAGTAAAATTATACATATTCATATCGAATTTAAGAAAAAAAATATGATGAACAACAAATCCAGTCGAGAATAAGAATTTTCAAATAAATAAGAAATCTTATGTTAAAAAAAAATATTTTTTCGATTCGTAATAAATGATGAAAAAAATTATGTCTAAGGTATATGTGAACACTTTCTTCCTTATTTATTTATTATGTTATGTACAATAGCACCGACGCTTCGAGGTGTTTGCCTCATTATCATGATTTAATCTTATTATTTAAAAAAGATTTATCATATCAGAACTATTGCACATTTACATCAAATGATAAATAATATAACATTCATTTATCTAAATATCATACTATTCTTTATTCACTGCTATATACATTAATACTGTTTGCATTTATTTTTCTATTTATCATCATTTTATACATATTGATAATACTTTCTAAATTATTAACAGTCGAAAACTTAACTACATGCTGTTACATTTGAGTAGCACGCAACCGATGTATTATACGCTAATCCTTATTTATCCTATTCTTCCTATCTGGTCAAGGTTTTGTTATCTACATTATTTAATTAAATATTTTTTAATTGCAGATTCAAAAATCAAATTTTTACTTTTTGCAATTATTAAATATTTCATATATGATATATATATATATATATATATATATATATATATATATATATATATATATATATATATATATATATATATATATATCCTATGTATAAGTTTGTTCCTTAAACAATAATTCTAACCATTTTTATCATATTTATTTCTTATTTGTTTTATAGTTAGTCCATTTTTGGTAGGCTTTTTCAAAATTAAAATATATACCATAAATATGATGAGTCCTTTTTTTTTTTTTTTTTTTTTTAATATATATAATGCTATATGTTGAAATATAATTTCGTGATGTATATGGAGCTAGTGATGCTCCAGAGGCAACTTAAGATTAGTCTTAAAACTTATTACATCTATAATTTTTTTTACCTTGGTTCTTTGGAATTGTTGAATTTTTATTTTTCAATGCTTATTATATGGATGTCTTTCTTGTACCCTACATAGGATATATATTGTTTCATTATTTTTATTTTCTTCGTTTTTTCTTTTTATTTCTTTGCCAGTACAATTATATTTATTTTATTTTTTTAGAAGAAGAATACCCCTTTTTTCCTTTCTTTTTTTTTTTTACTTATATGTTATAAATATAAATTGACTTTCATTAATGTAATCTTTGGCCAGACTTTTTTCTGTTTTTTTTTTTTTACTTGTACATACTTGTTATTCTTAAGGGACCTAGTCTCAGAATAAAGTTTATTATTCTATTATATATATATTTATATATATATATATATATATATATATATATATATATATATATATATATATATATATATATGATTATTCTCTTAGAAAAAAGAACTTTCTACTTTTTCAGTTCCATTTACATCTCTCGACAGTTTCTCTCATTCCCCTTTTTTAATATTATTTGTTAAAAGAAAAAAAAAAAGAAGAAGTTAAATATGACGGAGGAGGGAAAATGAAAAAGTAAAATAAAAAAAATGGCCTCTTGATGGAAGAAGGGTAGCCGTGAAGAATTTTAATTCGAGGGGCCGAATGTAAACTGGCCGGGGATTAGGATTGTACAGGGGGGGGGGGAGTAGAGCGATGATGTATCGCTCTCCCTATCCCTCCCCCCCGCCGGGGAATTAATTCCATAATAAGATGGTCGTGACCCCTTTGAATGGTCGGCCTTACACGCACCCAGAGTCCGGGGCTCGGGAAAAAGAGACGACTTTGAGGCGGTTCTAGTACCCCGCTGTTCTGTAATTGGTCGACGAACTCGGACGTTTGCTTTACAAATGGGGCCCTGCTCCAGTCGGGCGTAGCCCCCATTGTCGGGAAATATTGGACGAAGAGTCGCGTCTTCTTGGTTCACATCTAATTTCTAGCTCGAGGAAAAATTATCCTTTCGGTGACGTGGGAAGAAATACCGATATAGGCATGAAAGCCGACACTGCGTTCTAATTAGTGTACAATAGCTATCTTCTGTCATAGATTTTATTTTACTTATTAAGTTTATGCTTTATAGTGCAATCATCTCTTCGGTTCCGAATCATCAGTAGATATACTTTGAGTCACCGCAGCGAATTTATTGCTACTAGAATCCGCCCGCCTCTCTATGGCTCATACTTAAAAACGATAGTTTGTTACTTTTAAAATAAAACAAAAACTCTAAAAAGAGACAATGAATAATATAGTTGTTTTTTTAAACGACTGTTGAAAAAATAGACAATTCATTTCTTATTTTTCTAATTATTTTAGGGATATTTAAAAAAAAAATATAAGATTTTGCTATAAACAATAAAGAGTATAATAACTTTCATATTAATTGTTTATTTTTTCTCTTTTCCAGGTAAGTTTCTATTCGTTTCTCCTACTTATAGTTAATCTGTAAGTATATATTTAGTGTAAATATTATAATGATCTACCGTTTATTATTAGAGATATATCAGTGTTTTTATTTAAGTTTATACAATTAAGATTGGAATGACATAAATCTCGATCGAAAAGTTCGTGCGCTCTCGATTATCAGATTTGGTGGGGCATTGTTGGTTCAGATATGGGTTTAAGTACTTAAAAATTATTATATTTTGACGAATGAACTTAATAGGTGTGCAATTTATCAAGTTTTAAATATAAAGAGGGATAAATGGCATGCACAAACTTTGCAAAACTGACGCAATACCTTTTAACATTTATTTAATTTTTATTTTTTTTTTTGTCAATACTTGAATATATAATATGTTACAAATAATACTGTACCATTGTTAATTACATATTACTATGCGAGATTAATCTGTAATGAACGGGTAACGGAATACTTTTCTAGATATCTTTTATTTGTATCTTATACGCTGTCCACTTCCTTAAGTAAATCAGCAACGAAAGACATTTTATTACTAATGCCGTGGCTTTTAGATTAACTAAGCTATTGCGTTATTATTTCTCATTCGTGCCAACGATTGGATAAGTGTGTAATGATACGGCAAGTTGGTTGTTTGAAGGGTTGTAATTGCAATCAATGCCGAAAATACAGCAGTGATTTTTAACAGTCATGGTTTTCATTTGATAATAGCAAGTTTTAGTTGCCTTCTAGAGGGAGCTTCGTCGTTTAGTATTTTTTAAATATTTTTTTAAAATTTTATTTTCTTAAAAAGTCATCTGCTGTAACTTGAGTATAAAATATCACTCTCTCTCAGAAAAATTAATGTTATTTATAGGTTTCGTAAATTAATGATAGTAATCTTTGATTATCAGCAAAATAGTTGAAGATATAAACACGAAGTTTTTAAAGATTTCAGGATTCTCTAAGTAAAAAAAAAAAAAAAAATATATGACATCTTCTATTTTATTAAGATATAATATGACGCTCGTTTTTTGTATTCAAATTAGAACCGATTGCTTCGAAATAATTTAAGTTAAACAAATCCGTTTTTACAAGACATTTTTAGATTATTTTTCATTTTAGATTATCTGATATTTCATGGGGAAAAAAATGCAGTCTTGTCAAAAATTCTCCCTCTGAATGCTAACTCCAAATTACGCATCATAACCTGAATATACTCTTATAATTTATTTTTAAATATTGAGACATAATTAATGAATCATTTACGATTTATGGAGATTTATTATTTGTCTGGCTATTATTTATCTATTGTAGCTGTAATGTATAAATATGTGTTAAAAGAACTAAAATTCTTGTAAAGTTTGTATTATTTACAAATAAATTAATAATTATATTGGAAAAAATATTAGAGAGATCAGTATATTTATTTTTAAGTACAATTATTTAGAAACTATTAAAACAGACATTATTTACTCCTGATATAACCAATATGATTAGTCGCATAATATTAATTTACAATTAAGAAAACCATATTTCCGTATTTATTGCCAATGATAATTTGGAAACTATAAAAGGAATATAGTGTTTTTTGTTTCCAATTTATTTTATTTCACATAATTTTTTCATTACAAATCCGATTAAGTTAACTGAAATCAAAGCCTTCCTCTATATTATTTATTTATTTTTTCCATGTGTATTTCCGTCGTGATACTTTTGTCATCTTCATAGTAATGTAGACTGTAGACTATTATATTGTCAATGATAAAATCATTTCTAGGGACAAACACCATTGGCTTTTTACCAGAGTTTTCTCTTGTCTGTAATCAGAATAAATTCAGATTTATTACCAGAATAAATTCACTTGTCTGAAACTATCTGATTTGTTTATTTACAATAGTTTAAATTAAAAAAAAAATCCTGACGTGCTTTATATTAGCTCAATGTACAGCATTTCAATTCGATTTTCTTCATTGCAAATTGTACATTCTATCTTATCTATGCTATAGAATATTCAGAATAAATTCACGCCCCGGTCTATAAATTCTGTATTCAACGATGGAGTTTCTATTCAGTATTGCTGAATCTGAAAGTTGCTTTTGCCTGCTGAAGTGAGGATTTCAATCCGCTCCGACGGTAGTTGGATAAGTTATTAGAATTCTCCGGAGAGGGACGAAGAGGAGGAGATCCCCGGGTTCGATAAATGTGCTTCGTTATTGATCTGTTCTGGGACGGCTAACCTTTGGGACAGGAGTCCCTCGATTCTCCTCTCCGTCCCTGTCCAAGGCTACCACGGCCATTTAAATAATTCCTTTCACTCAGTCTCTTCCAAGAAATTCTCTTTCGAAACTTCTACGTGAATCCAGGTGGTATAAATATATTAGTACGTCTCAAACTACCTTTGATGGCAACATTAAAAGGATAGTCCCCAAGTTAATGTCGAAAGGTATTGCAACACAGTTAAATTATTTTATTTGAACAATTGCAAAATTATCACATACAATTTTGGTCAATGTACAAATTTTTACTTGATTTTTTATTTTAATTCATTTCATTAGAAACACAACGTTTAATGGCTCTTCGGAATAAAAGTGAGCTCAGTCCATTAAAAAAAAATAAAAATGTCTTATTTCAATACTGTTAATTGTCTTGTTTAATGAAAAATTTATATGCTATGAAATCAATGAGTAAAACCTGTTTAAGGTTACCAACGCTTTTATTTATGTATATATATATATATATATATATATATATATATATATATATATACATATATATATATATATATATATATATATATATATATATATATATATATATACATATATAATTTTTTTTTAATCCTTATTTGTTCTTTTTAAAATAATCCCCTCCTTCCTCCAAAAAAAAAAACATTAAATGGAAGGGGGGGAAAAATAGTTATAGATTTCCTAAGAACAAGATATCCAATGTTTTTAAATTAAACAGAGAGCAATAATAATATTTTTAAATAAGGCCATTGGAAGTTTATGGGTAATAAAATAACTTTCTGGGGATAGTTTTACTACAAATTATGCATTTACTTATAAGGATACCATAATTCTAGTATAATGCCTTGAGTCTCTCAAATTGCAGTAAATTACAAACCAGTCAGCGTTTCGCAAGCATCATCACAACAGTAGATAGCTAATCAAGGTATCAGTTTGTACTTCCACTCCAAATGTATCCAGCATTTAATAAATGTGACGAGCCACAATTTTGAAGAAAATGACTATGTCGTGCATAACACCACTTAGTTAGTTTCTCCATTTAGTTCTTTATTGCGTTAGTTTGGGTACATTCAATGAGATAATAGGACTGTCTCGTGAAATGTGCCTAAGCTCTATATGAAGAAACGAAGTAAAGTTTTGCACAAAATATTCATATTCTTCTAAACTGTGGGCATGTTACTGCATACTTTCCTCAAGTCCCTCCATTTCATGTTTACAACCTCAAATGTAGAATCCGAAATTTATAACTTGTAGGTGTCTTGCTTACAGTCTTTTTTTTGAAATCGACATTCCACATTTTTTTCGAAAATAAGAAGTTTTGAGAATTGTATTTGTTATGTCGAAGTGTATTTAAAGAATTTCTGATAATCTTAGAAGTCAGAAATTTTCGAAATACACAAGGCCATAATGCTCAAAGGCATGTGAGTAAACCGGTGAAGAGACATGTTTATTTTTAAAAGATACGGTCACGTAGAGTAGAGGCAGGGAGTTATGAGGCAGTACCTGACGAAGAACACCAGCTTGGAAGAATGGCAGGGAGGAGAAAAAAAAGACTGAAAACTGTTTACAGGAACGGGGTAACATCCAGGCTTCATTTCTATACCGCTCCTCCTTCAATATCACCCGCCTAACGTAAACTGTAAACCACCTGTGCCTTTTGTCTCCAGTGGATTCCATACGTCCTAGGTAACGCCGCATTTTTTTAAAATGTTGATGGAGTTCACTTTTGTATCTATTGGTCACTTTTTGTCACGGATTTTGTATCTATCGAAACTTCTAATAAATTATATTTCATCAAAAACATAGAAAGTTACCAATGATTCTCTGAAGTCTAGGTCTGTGAAGACTAATCCACAGTTACTGCTGTCAGCCAGATATGTTAAAATAAATTTTGTATGTTTCTATAGATCTGCCATGTATCGAAACAAAGTAAGATAATTTGTGTTAGTGCGTAAACTTCTCTTTAAATCCAAACCATGAATTGGTAAAAGTCCCCATTTACGAAGCATGAGTTTTAAACACTGATGTATTACAAATCAGCCACGAGAGTTTGTTAAAGTGAATTATAACAAGTTATAAAGATATCGATTCCATCTTGATTTAGTTGGATCTTTCAACTTCGGCTGTACCGCTGCATCGGTATTTATTCACCTCTAGGCATATGTTTTTTTTTTTTTAATTTGTTGCATTAAATGGTACCTTTAGAAGATATTCTTCAAAATACTTTGTGATTTACATTTCTCCCTGACTGTTCCCTAGTTTCTAAGCGCTAATCCGCCATTACCCTAGGATCACATGATGGTAGGGGTAAGTGCAGATCTCTGTTGTGGGACAAATGCGTATGTGTTTTCGATACATTCATGCAATTATGTATTGATTTTTTTTTTTTTTTTTTTTAGATTATATCAGTATTATAATTTCTCCCAAAACGAACTAATTTGTCCTTGACCCACAAACGCTACTACTACTTCAATAATGAGTCTTCCAGATGCCTCGTACGCACTTACCCCTTAAGTTAGGGGCAATTACGCATTAGGAACTATTAACTTGAATTATCAATCCTCTAAAAATGGACGTGATTGAAACGTGGGCTTGAATGTAATAGTTAATCATAATCATCTAAAGACGATTTTTAAAAACAGAAGAAAAATATAACTTTCAAAATGAAGATTTTACAGTAGCGAAATGCCGAACTTAGTAAAGTCTAGTGCGGATTTACCTTATTAAGTTAGATCAGACATTTGGCTTAGTTAAACTGAAACATTTGATTGTATTATTTTCACTTATATCTTGACTAAACATGATCAAAAATTGTTTTATCAACATCTTGGTTATGGTCAAATTGTAGGAGTACGTTCTATAGAATAACTTTCATTGAGGAAGTATTGTAGCCTGGTTGTGCATTTCATAACAACCTTATCTGTATGGTTTTATCTCCGACAGAGACCGCTCTGATCGCTGGCATAAAGCATTTAGCTCTCGTGCGTATCGCTGCCCCGCCATCAAGTAGCCACGACCTAGTTTAAATAGCTTATTGTCTTTATAGGTCATGGTGTGGGTCTGGTGTAGCGAGGGACTCAACCGGTACCTCCATGTCGTATTCCATCCGCGAACTGCGTAGATCTTTTTAATAAAACATTATCTTGTCTATGGTAAGCGTATGGCTGAGGTTGTATACCCGTGTTACATAGGATATAAAAAAAAAAAACTAGTTAATATTCTATGATAAATGATGTTTATTAATGATACATATCACACGTGCTGACAGATCTGAGACATTTTGTCATTCTTTTTTTGTTTTGTAATATATATGTGATAATATTCCATGATACCATCTTAATCAATGCTGTGAGGTTACCACAGAGCTTTGCTTGAAGAACATTTATTCAATTAGTCTTAGTAATGGTCGTAACCGTAATAATACAACCACGGCTATTTGTCTCTTCTGAGATTTTATTTTTCTGAATAGTAATGATATGTTGTTTTCTTTTCGAGTTCTCACATGATTTTGCTTGATAGGTCCAAAAGTTTTGGCAAAGTTAGAGATTTTTTTTTAATGTCGATTCGTTTTTAACTTGCGGAAATCATAAATTTTCATTCTTTGTTGAGATATTGTCAAGTGGAAAAAATAATTTATTTCTTAAGAAATTATAATTTTTTCCTTTTTACTTTGAATTTAAAAAAAAATGCAGTCCTATTTGAAACCTTTAAATCAGTACGACGTAGTGTGTCATGCTTATTGCGACAAATTTAAAATAAAAATATTTTTAGTCTAAAGAAAGTTATTTTTAACAAATGCTGTTCTGTCATTTAACTTAATCAAATCATAAATGTTTACTTTTGCCTCAGTGCACTACAAGGATCTCTGTCGAACTTGAATTTCCTCAAAAATGCAACTACATCTAAAAATAAATAATTAATTTTCAAGAGACTGCCTTTTTGGCTTATTCCCGGTATGGATATGTCGAGACACCAATTCGACCCAAACAATAATTGTATATTGTTATATATCTAACATTTTCAACAATGTCCCTAGCATGGCGTGACGGTACTCCCGATCCGGCCCCATATTTCCGACCCGGCGATATAAATAGCCGGGATACAGACGGAATAATAAGAGGAATCGGGCCGTGGAGAAAGAGGAGCTAGGCGATAAACTAGAAGAAATAGAGACCAAAGTGGATTATAAAAATCCGCCAGAGCCGAGAGAGAGGGCGAAGGGCACATATATAAGGCTCTCGGCTGCAAAGCGGATACAGCGAGTCCAACGGCGACTGGGGGATCTTTTATTTTACACAGCACATCTTATATAATTTTATTTATTTCCTTTTGAAATATCCTTAGGGAATGTCTTAGAGGTCTCTTTGTCGCCTCTCCTGTGTACCTCTGTCGAGTTGTCTTTCTTTTTTTTTTTCACTACTTGTAAACACGCTGGTGTTTAGTCTATTAGCCCTCTTGTCATATTAGAAGGAATTCCTTCATACGGGCTGTGTTAGATTTGTAAAATGAATTTTAAAACGAATTATATTCGAGAGGGTATATTCTTTGTTCGTCGATCCAAAATGAAACCATGGGCAATTCAACATATTACTGAACTACGAGAGTCTTTGAATAAATTGAAATATATATATATATATATATATATATATATATATATATATATATATATATATATATATATATATATATTATATACGCACTTTCACAATTTCTGACTGATTTTCTTCACCCCTTACTACAAATTACAGGAATTTTGTCATCGGTTCTTGTATCTTTGAACCACATATTTAAGTATGCTATTCTGCAATTTCTTTTACAGTTGTTACTACGTTCAATGTAGCCTAATTGCTCTCCCAAAAATGTATGGCAAAGGAATTATGGTAATCTATCGAAAAGAAAGTTTGAGTGATGTTAGCACTTTGTTTAGGATTTTTTACAATAATTTAAAAAAATGCATTTTCTCATTTTCCTGTATTAGCTTAAACTACCGAACCAATTCTGGGATAACTTAGAGAATTTGTTAGGTATGCAGTTCTGACGAATGTAAAATATTTCTAGTTAAGGCCTTCTGTTTGGAGAAATAGGTGTTGAAAATACAATATATTGTATCAATGACAGAAAACTCGTTACTGATCTTTTAAACCTTTTCAGTTTAATTTCTTTCTCATTGTAAATGAATCAAATTAATTATAAATACTTAAACTTCATATGAACATAGGATTTTTTAAAATTACTTATAGCTAAGGTATTAAAAGAATATATATAACAATATGTCAATTATGTTTTGGAAAGTTAAAGAAATCATATTTTTATTTACTATTTTCAAGTTATTGTCTGAAATTTCGTCTTTTAAAATTGCCTTTTATGGTTTATCGAAATTTTATAAAATTCTGGACTCAATCCGATTAATAACTAGTAAAATAAGTATTCATATTACATTTAAAAAATTGTAAAAAATGTATTACAAAAAATTATATATAATTTTCCTTTTTAAATTACTACAGTATTTATATTTTATTTAATTAATTTTTTTTTTTGTTCTTTTTAATTTAAATAAATTTAAAAAAATTAATAAATGAAAAAAACAAACATTAAAAAGTGGAATGAATGATTATTTGATTTAACTATTATTAGGAGAGACAGTCAAAATATAATAAATATGGAAAAACTTTCTTATAATTTTGATGTATGCAATATAATTACAATATATTTATATGATTAATACACGATTAATTAAATATGCTATAAATATTACATACTATGGAAGGAACAGTGTATCGTCTTAGGCTTTTCTTTTTCTTTTTTATTTTATTTTATTTTTATCGTGGAATGATGTTGCAGTAGGAGATTAAAATTTCGGTTTATTAGAGCGTCGAGTTCTTTTAGGGCGTGATCAATACTTAGTATTTCCATATCTAATCTCCAATATGAGCCTCTTTGAGTTATCTCTCATAATATTTTTCTAGTTCTATTCCTGGTCTGGATTATCCGATTCTCATTTATTGTATAATCTGAAAATCTTTTAGCTTTTATATACAATTTTTTTAATGGTATTTTTTTATTTTACCTCCTCTTCATTGTGTGTATCTTTGGTCTAAAAGATAGGACGTGCTCGGCGGATTTTGTAATTTATATTAAAACGGGGATTTAACGGGTCTTCGGCTAAATGAATCTTGGAATATTCATTGGAAAAGTGGGGTCCTATAAATTTCCATATTAATCGAGAGAGGGTGGTGGACCCTCCCCCCCCCCCTCTTTCCTCTCCTCCGGACTCTAGGGTTAGTTTAATACTTCTGCTGGGGGAGTGAGAACTAGAGCTCCACTCAGTCTTCCCAATGAATAAACTTGGCTTTTAACAGTTTCAGTCTAGTCAATGTAGTAGCCTTTTTTCGGCTTACAAGGGGAGTGCACGATGTGTTCTTCGCCGATTTTCTTCTAATTTTTTTTAGGTGATTCGACATTGTAAAAAAGTCGACACATATCCAACCGTTTCGTCCAATGGGCTCTAGGAGCTGAAAAAAAAAATTAAACACTCTGAAACTGCTTTATTTGATTTCTCGAGTTTGAAAAATGATATCGATGTGATTTTTCCAGCAAACATTTCTTAATTTAGTTATGTTTAAATATATATATATATATATATATATATATATATATATATATATATATATATATATATATATATAGTTTAATATATATATAGGGAGAGAGAGAGAGTGAGCTAGAGGGTGGTAGAGAGAGAGCTAGAGTGGTGGATGACATTTAAAATTAAGTTTGAATTTTTTATGGATTTTATTTTTTTTTTTAATTTCATAAGCGTTCTTTAAGAAATGGCTGGAAAATGCCGATAACTCGTATCGTGGCACTATAATTGAGTTGTGAAATTTCAAAACTTCTCTTGTCCATTTTTTTTTCGAAACCTGTTTTTTTTTTTTTGTGCATCTTTGAAGCTCTTCGTGAATAAAAATGAAAAAAAAAATCGTTTAAGATATTTGAAAAACTACTGAAAATTGAGTTTAAAATCCATCCATCAAAACAATACATTATATATGAAAAGGAAAAAATATAAGAGCTATCCAAAGATTTTATAAAATGGACTAGACATTTTAAAGTTCGACTGCTCAATTAATGATCGATGATTACCAAAAAAACATGAATTGGAAATAAAATTGAATTATTAACAATTAATACTTGATAAAGTATATCATATGATGAAATTAGCTGCCAAATGGTCGATTTTTATTTAATTTCCGTTTTAAAAAGCCATGTTATTTGGACTTCTAAGGAATGAAGAGATCGCTGGTATGTCGCGACCAATTGAGTGTGCCACATCACTCCATCCTCCCAACTGTCCACTTATATCTCATCCTCAAGACCACGGTTACCGTGCTTCTTATGGCACCTGTTCCTGGAGACATATTACCCAAATGGACCTTAAGAAAGGCCTTAAGTGGGAGGATATCGGATTATGCTCTCCTCCTCCTATTGTGCACGGTGTGAGAGCCGATTTTTCGCTGTGAGTCGCGGACCGCTTCTTTCCCTGTTGTCGATTTTGCGGTGGCCGGTGTTGGACACGCTCTACCTCTACTTGGACTGATGTCTTAATAAACATAGCCTCGACTTTTCTCCGCCCGCCCATCGATCCGTTCCCTCTTGTCTTTAATAAGGCTAATGGCTGAGTAATAATTAAAAGTTCCATTACCAGAGGGCGGTGATGTCCCGTCCACTATCCGCCGCGTACTTTCATTTTACAAACATTGTGTCATCAATTATGAGTTGTATCGTACAGCTAGCCCTTTTGATCTTTTTCGGTTATAATTACTCAATATGGAGCTAAACATGAAAGCAATTAACTTGTCCAAAATTATTTTCAGTTGTCTTTGATACTTTTCTAATTGCCCTTTCTTTGTAATCGTCAATTAAATATCGATTCTAGCGATCGTTTAAATATACTTTACCGTTTGGTTTTACATGAACACGCTGGAGATTGGTACTGCGTTATTAAATTTTTATTTACAGGTCTCTACCCCCATAAAAATTAATTTGTATAACGTTACTACTTTAAAACGTTTTATTCTTATAAAAATAATATATTGTAAGAAATCAAGAATTTTTATTATGGCTACTACTGACGCTGCTTTTAAGTGTAATGTTTGATGTTAAAAGTTACAGTAACTCATGTTTGGAATTTTACATTTCCTCGCTTGTATATCGACGTGTTTTTTTTTTTTTTTTTTTGTTTTTTTAGCGTAAGCGCCATTTAGCAAACTTTATAGGAAATACATGAAACGATTTTTCCCCAAATAACAATTTTTTTTTTAAATTTTATTCTTTATTGTATACAGTAGGAAATTATTAATCAGGCGAAACCTTCATAATTACAATATATTTTAGGAGATTTTGGTACTGGTTAAGACCATAGTGACGACTGAGAATCGTTAGTATTTGGTGCTTATATGATCAGTATTCGATTTTTAGACTATTTCCAATTTTTTTTTCGATATATCTTGAGCGGGAATTCGATAGAGGTGGTGTTCATGTCCCGTAATCATTTGAAACCTAAATTTCGAATTTTTGGCGCTTAAGCTGTTTTCAAAAAACGATGTCGATATGAAATAATTTTCGAAATTTCGTCTATATAGTGGAAATATTCGAATTCCAATTTCCAACGGAAAAACACGTTTCAAGGTATTCTGAGTTCAAATAACCAAGTCTCGCAAAATGTTCTGTGTGTGTGTTTGTGAAATTTTATTCACAACAATTAACTGTTATTTTTTTACTCGATAGTATATTACTTACTAGTACTAGTACTTATATTTAAAAACAAAAATCTCAATTTAGCGAAAATTAGATTTTTTAAACTTTTGTTTAGTCTGCTGAAAAGTTGGGATTTGACAGTTACGTGGTTTTACATTGTACCGATGCTATTCCTATTCAACAGTATTTTTAATACAGTTAAGAATACAGTTCGAAAATTATTTTTTTTTTTAAATAAATAGCGGCCAGATTTAACAATAAAAAAATAATTGAAAGGTGGCCATATAAGCCAGCCCATCTCTAGGACTGATGATATGTCGTTTTAATAAGTAACTATTACTTACCTTTAAGAGTTCGATACTTTCTTATGCTGTTTCTACTTCAAAAAAATATTCCAGACTTTGATTTCTAATTTTATATCTTTCTTTTTTTTTTAAACCAATATTTCTGCATGTCATGAACTGACATTCTTTGTTCTAGTAGTTCTCGCAGTGCAAATAATTAAGTTATGCTATAGTTAATCACATTTACGTAAATCAATTTTTTTTTTCTAATGTTACGCTCATAAAGCATATTTTGTAGTGCATGCATTATGTGGTATGTGTATTTGTGTACATTTATTTTATAATGACCTCTGCTCTATATGTATTTATATAGATATATAATGTATTATATATATTTTAGTAAATGTATCCACAACCAACCAACGATTATGGGTACAAATCTTTCTGTAATTATTTCATGATTCTATTTACCAAAACTATTTCCTCAACTTCAGTTGACATCCGCATGATGGTATAGATGGATCAATCTAATTAGGGATTGATAAATTATTTGCCATTTCTATAATTTTGTTTTTATTGAAAACTAGTTTCGCATGTTATGCAGTCATCTTCAGTTCTAAAAACACACAAAAATTCAAAAATAAGCGATTCAAAATACAGTTTGGTATTATTATACGTATTAAATTAAATGTATTATACAAAAATTATGAATTATGAATTTAATGAAGACAATTTTAATTGTATTTGATTTCTTGCCTAAATTAAATTCATAATTCATTAATATTTTATAATACTAATTTATATTACATTTAATTTAATATGTATAGTAATACCAAACTGTATTTTGAATTGCTTATTTTTGAATTTTTGTGTGTTTTTAGAACTGAAGATGAATGTATAACATTCGAATTAGGGATTGATCCTTCTATACCATCATGCGGACGCCAACTGATTATAACATTCGAAACAAGTCAAGAACTGTTGTCCTCTTTAATCACACGGTTAGTTCCACGAAGGTTCGATAAGATAAATTTCTACTTATTTTCTTGCGGGAATATTTTCTCTATATTTTGGAATTTTTTTTACAGTTTTCTTGTTGATGAAGTCAAAAAAAATTTCCATGATTCTACTGGTTCATATAATGTTATTTGTTTTTCCTTCTAGGAGCCATATATATGGTGAGGTACTAAGCTTGCTCTGTAAAGTTACCGTAAGAAAACTTATCAGCACGATTATAAATAACGCTGCAGTTTCTCAAGCTTATCTGTCTGCTGTACGCGGATCATTCAATACCTATGTAGGCTTCATCTTGTTTTCACCGCTATCGCTTCAACTTATGATTACATTTTCGGGTTCCCGAGGCGGGAATAAAGGAGTGTAGGGAATAAAGGAGTGTTGCTACGTTGTTGAGATAAGGTCGAATTCGTATACGATGACCTCCACAGCGATGAAAAATGGTTTCCATGCCTGTATCTTTCTTTAGATCTCAAACGAGTTTTGTTGTTTTAAATGCTATTTCCTCCGTTCTGGCTCGTTCCAAAACTGGAGACGCAACTATAAAAGTAAAGACAGTTTAATTGGAATTGCCATATAGGTTAGAAAATATGAATATTATAGGAAGTTTTATAATACTTAAATACTGCACAATACAGTTGTATTCGATTTCTTTGATATTATTTAATTGCTGCTGCTATACTTTAATGTTTGCACGATAAAGTGTATGATAACATTATCTTGTAATGAACTCTTCGGCATTTACAAGTTATTCCGAGAGTTATATCATTACATTATGAGAAAAGGCGGACAGAGCATATGATTTGTCAAGGAGAGCTGTCATTTGGTGAATAGGAAGATAAGATCGCTATTCGGTCACGGCAGCTCAATCAGAGCTCCTGCTCGCGCGGACCCATTGTACCCTTCATGTGTGTTACCTCTGGAGAACATCACAGGTCCTGGAAATGGTCTCCTCCGGAGGCTGCGGATTCGGAACGTTTTCCACTACCGTTGTCCTCACAAAGCGACCGTTAGCTTCCAATCAGGGCAGTTTTCAGGGGAAAATCTCTCTCTGTCGTGGGAGTCCCGACTCAGAGTCCCTCTGTGTTGTAACGGTCTTCCAGTCGGCGCTAATGTCTTGGTTTGTTTTGCTCATTGTCCAGTTGTAAAGTAGTTATGCTTAGTTTATTCCTTAAAAGAAATGTAGTTTGGTGGTATTTACTTTTGAACGGGGCTGCCACTTTTTTTTTTTTTCTGAAAATACAGGATAAAATAAATAATGTAATGATAACAATGTATATATTTTTTAAATGCATCATCATAATTTTACTTCTTCTACCGCTCATGCAGTGTGATGTGCCGAAACAGCCTCGGTCAAACTCCTCAGTGCTCAACGAATTCTTTTCTCATTTCTTAAAAACGATACCAATAATTAAGTAGGTAAGTATTATGATAATCAATGTAATGATTTGAGATTCACACAAAAAAACAAATTTTCAAAGCTTCTCCAGCGGTCTCATGATGCATATTTTTTTGTGGTCCTCTTAATTATAAAAATAACGGATGTGAACACCACATGACTTTCTTATACGCCTATTTACCTATAAATTGGTGGCTAAAAAAAAGGCGACAGGCAAAAAAAAAAACGCTCTGCCAATTATTATACAATGGTTTATTATTTCCAAATAATACTATTTCAAAAATATCTGGTCTGTCCATTCACAGAACTTTACATACCGCTTTGGTTTACTGTTCAGATAATTAGATTATCTTTCAAATGAGCATTTTTGAAAGATGCTCCAAAAGAGAAATTTTGAAAGGACGGATTTTTTTTTTTATTCGATATTTGGATTCTACTTATCTTGAATTGTAAAACCTCAAATTTTGAGGGAGTTTATTGAAAATAATAAACCAAAAGTATTTTTATTGATTTTTTTTTTGTTCGTTTTTTACTAATCGACCGCCATTTTGAAACAAAAAGATGGATGCTGGGTTTCGAGGATCAATCTCAGGTCACCCCGACTTCGGTGCCTAATCTCAAGAAAATCGGTTCAAGTAGCTCGGAGAAAACCCGCGGACGGATTGATTTTTTTTTTTATTCGATATTTGGAATCTATGTATCATGAATCGTAGAACCTCAAATTTTGAGGGGAGTTAAAAAAAAAATTTCTTCGTCGATTGCAAAGGTCTATTATTAAAAATAATAAACCAAAACAAAACAGTTTCAGGTAAAATGCCACTTTCGACTACTCAATTTTAACCAAAATCTTTTATATTATTTATATTGATGAAATAAAATCTTATATACCAAATTTGTAATCTTTTGCATTATATTTTAATATAATTTCTGATGAAGGTTTATTATGACCTTCAAATAAAATGCCAATTTTAAGCAAAATCTAGTATATTTTTATATTCAAACAAAAGTCTTTCATTCCATTTCTTCAGTTTTTCATATAATTTTTAATGAAAGTTTATTATGACCTTCAAGTAAAGTATCATTTCCAATTTGTCAATTTTAACCAGAATCTAGTTGTTTTGTTTTGGTTTCAAGTTGAAAACTTTCTGTTAATGCCGTATAATTGGTACACAGTTCACATTTATCTAACTGCAGTTAGTTGGATAACTGTTTTGTATGTAAAATAAAAAACTGTTTACAATGCATTGGCAATTTTTCAAATTATTAAATTTCTAATAGCGTATTGTTTTCTTTAATATATAATGTCTAAACAATAAATTGGTGTGTTACTTTAGTATTAATTGTTTGTTTTTTTTTCTTTTCTAGGTAAGTTCCCATTTACTTCTCCTACATAGTTAAGCTGTAAGTATGTATTTAGAATATATATTTTGGACATCTAGTTTTTTTTATTGGAACTCTGTCATTCTTATTCTATTTATGTTTAAATTATTTAGATTGAAGTTGAACTTCGTAAGTATGTTTCGTTTGGAGCTCTTTCGATCGTTGGATATGGACTGATATTAAATTGTATGCTGGGGGTTGGGTTCTGTTGGCATGTAATAATAGCCTATATTTTGATGAATAAGCTTATAGAGAAAAAATTCATTTTGTGTCCACTTTAGTTCCATTAATATGTATACATATCTTTCAATTGTTTCGGATATTCAAAAACAAATAAAACATTTTACTGTCCATCCACCGGACCTGTTTAAAAATGAAATAAAAGTCACTAACTGTACGCCTCTGATGAGTTATAAGGTAATTATTCTGCTAATGCCGTGTAAAGAGGTTTAATTTACACCTGACGCCTCGGATGTTTTATGTGTATTGGTATGATACAGGGGGGATCATAACACATTTTATACATGCATATTCCGTAAGACTTTTGTAGTTGTGAATATTCATGCAGTTGTTGGCCCAGACTCTAATGGATTGCTACATTTTTATGGGTCCGCTGAAGGTGAAAAAAAAAGCTGGAATCCATTATATATGAGGTGCCGTAATTAGGTCGGTCTGTAGTCTTAACAGTTTTCATTATTTATACACGGTTGCTCTGTTATGTAGTTTCTGACAATTTTCTCTCTTTTATTTTTATTAGTCGTATTTTCTCTGAAAAAATAGACTATTGCAGTGGGTCGAAAGTCGGCGGTGAGGGGCGGTACTGCGTTTTCTATCCGTTTCATAACTATTATTATAGAAGTTTTGGAGATGTCTGGTATATATATAATTTTTTTTCTTTTTTTTCTTCCGCTATATTTGAGCGGCCCCCTTTGGGTCATTTGATCTGAAATTCGGTATGTAGGACTTTCTTCTTGGCAGAATGACACCAATAATATATAAATAATAGATAAATTCCAGTCAAAATTTCGGTATGTTACCTGAAATTTCGCCGTTTTTAGAGTTTTGCGCATCTCTACAGCTCCACCATATTAGTTTATAGGACTGAAAATTTGTATGTGAATTGGGTTGTTGTTAGGGAAGTATCTTTTGGGGGTCTCAACTTGGTTTCTCTCCCCTCCTCCCCGGGTTTTCCGATTTTTTAAAACATTTGCGTAGCGAAGAGCTGCGGAAAGGCAGAACCATATAATTAAAATATGGGTAAATTTCGGTATGTTAGAGAACTGTGTTTTGTGGGTGAACTTTTTTCTTACCCCCCTCCCTCCATTTTTCAAATATTTTTTTAAAGTGAATATATGACTTTAGTGACGGACTTTTTTGTTTTTTGGAATGAATCGATTGTGATTTATCGATCCGGATATTGATGTCGCCCAGAGTCGGTTATAATCCTTCGCTATGCTAGTTGACCCCTGGAGAGGACTAAATTAGATTTTGAAGGATAGGAGAAGGAAGACTAGCGCGGGAACAGGTTTGAGAGGCGGTCCGTGCCTCGGGGGACGTAGGATAAGAAAAAGAAGAAGTAGACTTTTACTTTTTGGATCCGGACAGAGAAGACTGAATACTTTATAGCTAAGGAGGATAGCTAGGAGGCCAAGTATTCCCAGCTCCAGCTACCTGGGCATATTTCATATCCACCACCGCCCCGCGTACTCCTTTTCATGAATAATTAAAATCCGAGCCCCCCCGCCACAACCGTAACTTATTAAAATGACATTCTCAACTTTTTGGATATTTTTTTTCCCTGTTATTATTTTTTTTTTTGTATATACCCACTCCTTCCCTCTCGCTCTCTCTTCTTTTCTTCCTTTTCCGATTTATTAAATTTATATTCAAATGTAGATGTTATTTATAGGCGCGGCACTCCGGGCGGTACCGTTCTCCCGGTACACGGTACACGGCGGCCTCTGTCGGGGGGCATTAGTGTCACCGGTGAGACAGATAGTTCTCCCGTATTGCATATGGAATCGAATTATATATCCCTTTTTATTACTGTCATTATGATAATGGCCTCTCTCCTTATAGTAATTTCGTTTAATGGATGGGATTACGGCAACTCTGGTAGCATGTAAAATCATAAACATTATCTAGTCTATTAGAAGATACAGCGTCTGGTGAGAACGAGCTTGTATTCGGTAGGTTATCGTTCGTATGCCCACGGTATTTGTCAGGAATGGTTTGCTGGGTCCGGATATCATATTATTACAATCGTTAATCATATTATTATTTTTTTTTTTCAAAGGCATTGCAGAATTCTGAGCTCGGCTGACCACCGTGAGTAAACAATATGGTTACGAAAATCTCACCTTGATGGTTGCAAATTTTTTCAAACGCAAATGAATGAAAAGTTAGCCGAGCCGCCTAAGGGAGCCATCAGAAAGTAATATAAAGTAATACGATAATATTATTGTAGTTATTATAGCGGTTGGAATAACATGGCCATTGAGACAGTTATAGCAATCAGGCAGGGCCTCTCTCCACTGGTCTCAGTAGTGGTCAGGCAACCCCGTTCCATCTGACCAGCGCGTAAATTTTACAGCTCAAAGTGAGAAAATAGGATACGATCTGTTTAATTTTATATGGAGCGGTGGAAGCACACTCGGTGTTATGACAGAGCCATATAATCGCATTGCCACTCCCTCGAAATACCTCTGACGCCAATTAAAAGCCTAACAATAAAAGTGCCAAGTTGGGGGCCATGCCACATTCCGTATAATCATGCGATGCCTACATTCATATCTTAATCATTCCTGATTCTAATCTGATGCTTGATGACTAAATTTCTAGAATTTCTTTTGTTCTTAAATAAATTCAACTTGCCTTTATGATTGATAGTCGATTCATAGCTAAGCATATCAACAGTAAATCATTTTTAAAAATCAAGTAGACAAAAATCATTTATTTTTAACTTTAGAATGCTAATAAATAAATTAATATAAAATTAATGCAACTGTTACGCTAGGTTCTCACGCATGCACGTGTTTTGGGAATCTATATCTTTAAAGAAGGAACTTCGTCTGCTCGCTAAAAAAAAGTTAACACACGAGTATTAAGTGTATGATTATCAAGATCTTTGCTTAATTCGCAATATATGTATATATATGTATATATATATATATATATATATATATATATATATATATATATATATATATATATATTATATGAAAGTGAATAAGAATTTTTCATTTTTCATTTTGTAACAACATATTTTGCCTCCAGTGACTAACAGACTGGAGTGAGGTAAAGTTTTAAAAAAAAAAGTAACAGATTTTTGACCGATTCCCCATCTCTTTCTTCCTTTGGTAGAAAGTAGATATATCAAAATTATTTCATTACTATCGCGATTTATACGTCTTTTCGATTTTAAAAAGTATTGAGAATTCAAAGGAGAGCCTGTACGCTAACATAAGAACAGTACACCCCAAGTAATATCTTCTGAGGTTGCAGACTGCTTAAGTCCAATTTTTAAAAGCATTCCAAAGGTGCCTGCGAGGCCTTTACACAGCTAATGAAAGGACTATAAGACTCTAAGGGTCCTATGCAAATGAGGGCTATGATTGATGGGGCGCTAGACAGCCTGCCCGGGGGTGTACCCCTCAGAGCTCTCGGTCTAGGGCTATCGTTCCCGCTACATCGCTATGTTATCTGTCAGCCATCTAGTAGGCGTCCGACACAGCTGTTCTCTCTCTGCCTCGCAGGTGGGGGGGGGGGAGAGGGGTGCGTCGACGGAATCAACTAGTCCAAAACTTATTAGCTGCAGTTAAAAAAAGTAAATTAATTTGGTCTATGAGAAAAATAATCAAAATGAAATATATACCAAAGCATCACAATACAATAATTTCGCACAAAGTCAACATTCTTGTAATGGAACCGCTTCAGCGAAAAAACATCTTTCTGATTCGATAGTTGAATATGAAAATGTTCATCCGAAATCGCCGTCTAAAAGTTTTACTGAAGACTACAGCTCCTTAAGAAGGTAAAGTGGCTACAGGCCAAAGTTTCCAGAGCTACCTTCCCATTATTAATATTAAAAAGTCCCGGAAAGGAGAAAATGCCAAGTGACTGTTGATAGGGTACACGAAATAGGGGTACCATACCTTGCAATATCACTACAGTTTTTATCATTCAAAAACATAAAATATATAGAAGTTCTCTCTGAAACTATAATAAAAATGTTTATTAATTAACTTTCACAACTGTGTATCTTGTGAATCTTATATTTGTTTCTCTCTAGAATGTAGAAAATAGGAAACAATATTCCGCATTAATTTTTACTGGTGAAGGAAATTGGAAAACCGTATCACCTAATTAATCACAAAACTTATAAAAAATCATCTTTGCAGGTAGAACAAACTAAAGTTATTTTTACGATTACAAATTAAAATCATTTGTTCATAAATGGATAGGTATATATGAAATTAATAATTATATTTACCGAAAAGAGATTGTCATGTATTCCGATTATCCGTTTATTATACGTATTGGCTACCTCCTTTGAACAGGTTTTATTAAAAGTAATCTAAATGGAAAGAGCTTCTGTTTGATAAGTTGACAGATCCAATCAATCTATTTGAAGCTTCACTTAATGATGGCTTCCCTAGTAACGAGTACAGTTATTGTTTTGCTTTGTTTTCGAAACCACAAAAACGTTGTTTGTTTTTTCAGAATATATTAAAAATTACTTTTTTATTTATAACTAATGCTTTATGAATATATTTTTTCATTTTAATTTAATATTTTACGCATTAAGCTTGCTCAGAAAGAATTGTTTTACTATCGTAGAATCGCTATGTATGTTAAAACTCTAATTATTATTTTTAATGTTGTTTAAGATAACTAAAAGTTATGTTGCATTTTGTGATGTTCTGATCTATGTATTATTTATCATTTTATCGGTAGATTTTAATAATGGAAATTTTAAGTAATCTTTTCATAATGGAAAATAGCCTAAGAATATATAGGAGGAAATAAGACAAGAAATTGAGTAGAGGAGGGTTGTTAGGGCTAGAGTTATGGTGTGTATATTCGGAAGTGGGGTCTTGACCGAGGTTATACCTTGTTAGGAGGTTATCTATGCCAGATTATAATTTTTTATGTAAAGCCACCCGACTCGGGGTAAGTGGAACTCTAAACGACACATCGCGTGGCAAAAATCCCTTTCAATCTCGGCGTACATGTGTCCACGAAGGTACACGTTGGACAACATACGGCCTAGGCTCACTTGAGAGTTGTTGCTATTGAGACGGGGATGGGTAGTGGTGGTGTTGGGTAGTTGTGACATGCGAACACGGTATATATTCTCTTCGGCTCTCACGGTTGTCGCTATCCCTCCTTACTTGTCAGCTAATTTACTTATCATCGATAAGGATGTTTTATTTAAGGAACTTTATTTATTTTTTTATTTTGCCTCAATATTGAAAAGTTTGTATAACTTTAATTATAAACATCTGTCATTCTCTCCCTGTATCTCTCTCCCGTATCCCAGATTTTTATACTTTCACTTACCTAAATATGAAATATATAGTAAGGGAAAGCATTGTGGTCGTGAAAATTTTCGAATCGCAAGTTTTCAACGGAAGTACAGGTTTTAAAATCCCCTGATTCCAAACGACCACGTCTCGCCAAATGGTGCGTGTGGTAACTCATAGCTCCAGAACGAAAAGTTGTGACATTACATATTTAAGGCAGGTATAAATTTGTGATGTTACAGCAACGTGTTCTCAAAAATCAACTTACCATAATTGCCAAATTTATATAATTAATTTTACACATTTGTACATTTTTTTCAAAAAATACTAACGATTTTGGCCAAACTCGCACCGTGCCAGTTTTGCATGAACGCGAATAAAATTATAAAATTGAGACTAAAGATTACATGCAATTGAAGAGTTTTTCATCAAAAGTTAATATATCCACTTTTCAAAAACAAAGATATGAATTAATATTCTACACCTAAAAATTATTCATATATTTAGTTTATTTTATATCTTAAATTTTCCCCTGCCTAATAGGTGTTTCAAATCAACATTTTCAATAAATAAAATGTTTGTAATATTTTTTCAAAAGTGGATATATTGACATATAATAGAAAACTCCTCAATTTATTGATGATTGTCTATTTTTTATTTTAGTCCTCTTGGATTTAAATAAGATTTTTTTTAAGTAAAACAAATTTAACGTGCACATGTATCTGGGTGCATTAGGTTTGATCCTGTAGATTTGAATTCCGACAGGGTTCAGTGTAGGAATATAAATATGTTGTAAACATTTTAATTTTTAATATTACCTTTGTACATTCTGTGCTTTAAAATACGTTCTTTAAAATTCTTCCACTTGTCCTTATTATAGGTGTATATATTTAGAAGAGGATATCTATAATTCTGCTCTGGATATCAATAATTACGAATCCGGTCGATTTACCTATAACCGCCCACCGTTGGCCATATAACAAGAAGAGATAGGAGCGACCGCTCGAAATAGAACTGAAGGCATGAGGCCAATACTGAAGGGATCTCGTCTCTGTTGCCCTGTCACTTAATTTTGGATCGGTCTAATTTATATAAAATATTGCTTGACTTGTGGAAGCGGAGCATGTTTAGGACGACCTCCTTGTCTTAGTGTTAACCCTCCGATCGTTAATCCCACTTGGGAAGTTTCTCCTGCGAAAATATTCCTCTTTTGTTTTGATTAGAGCTCTTTGGCAACTGGGAGGAGCATTAAATACCGAAGCGGCGGTTGTGGGGTGGTTGAGGGAAGTAGAAACATCTGCTCATGGATTGATGTGTGTATACTTCAATCCGTCCGTATTGCGGCTTCCCTCCTCTATATCCGATATTTGTTTAAGGAATCTGCGTCCTATTTCGCAGCTTTTGTCTTTTACACCCATCTTGCTATTGTTAAACTGGTATGGTATACTGTACTACTGAAATGTGTGTATGCAAGCCGAATTTATTCTCTTATCCATTCCTTTCCATAAAGCCATCAGTCACTCATTCATCACCTCATATTTGTCCCTATTAGATCTCTTTACTAATTGTTTATATTATTATTTGAAGTAATTATGCGAGATATTAATTCGTTCTTAGAGGATAAAGTTGATAGATTACCTGTACTTACTTGTTTTTGAAAATATAATATATTGATTTTTAGTTCACCATATTATGGTGTCTACTACCTATACAATCGCTTTTCTACATATTAATAATACTATACTAGATAAGTTTATGCAATTTTTATCATTTTCATCTAGACATGTAGACAGATAAGCTGACGAATATTCTATTTAAATTATTGTTTTTTTAAGGGTTGCTGTTGTCCACAAGTAATATTGGATAATATTTTTAATCTAAAGTTCAATTAAAAAAAAAAATAGTAATATAGCTGTGAGACATTACTCTCAGGTTTCTAGGACAGTAGATGATACTCGCACGCGTTCTATAGTGACAGAAAAATAATTAGCGTTTCTTGCCTTTATCTTTAATCGGCTTATTACTTTTTAATTTAATTATTAATCTTGGTTCAGCCTTTAAAATTGTGATTTTTGATAGATACTAACACGTTAGAAAGAATGCACTACATTTTTAAATTTATTTTTACTGTTAACGTAAATGTGCCGATAATGCACAATTATGGAAATTTTAATTGATTTTTGTTTCTTTTTACCCAATAGTTTCTCTATGTACATTCGAGATTTAAAACGTATCTGTTTATTGCACCAGTTATCCCTTCTTGAATTCATGAAAAATAAAATTTATGGTAGTGGCAATATTTTTTCTTTATTTTCCTAAACATCAAAATTGCACCCAGGAGCGGGCACTTCGTAATCACCTATTTGGATTAGTGGCGGACAAATATTTTAACAATTTTTCTTGGATTAATGTCTGATTTTGTATTACTTAAAACATTAATGTAATCCTTTTTAAATTTACCATACTTAGGGCCTCATAAATAAAAGTGAAAAACAAAGAAGTTTGCCTAAAATTATAGGTGCAGAACATAAAAACTTCTATTCAGAAAAGTACTTAAACTATTACTATATTGTATCAACTACGTTTATTCTATGTTGCCTTATTTTAATAATTTAATTGCACACTGGAGCAGTGTTTATTACCGGGCCATATTTATTGAAAATATTTTATTAGAAAAACAATAGAACGTTGTACTGGAACACAAAATAGATAATAAATATTCCAAGAAATAACTCTAAATTTTGTTGGATGATATTCTTAGTTGTCGGATTTTTTAAAAACTCTTATCAGGTCTGACTATGGCTTTTCAGCTATAATGAAGGTACTTTATGTAGAGCTTGGTAGTTTAGTGATTTGGTGATGGTCCTGTCTTATACTTCCTGTTGAAACAATTAAACCCCTGTTGGAAATAAGTGAGGAGCTCCGTGAGGCGGTGTAAATGTTTACAAAGAGGCTAAATCAGCCCAGGCCGGGGAGAGCTATAGCCCTGTTACTATTTCCAATCCAGTGACTCAAGCAGTGACTCTTGGCTCTCGAAATATATCAGCTGGGATTAGAGTTCTCTTCCTCGGCTCTAGCAATCTAGCAATTAATAATACTTAGCCGCTATAATAAGCTGAGGTGAGGTATCTAGGGTAGGCTCCAGTCCGGTTGGGAGGGAGGAGGGTTAGGGTTTTGCCTCTGGTATCTATCTCTCTCGCCATATTTTTTTAATGATCCATATTTTTTTTCTGGCTTGATTATGTAGATTTATAAAGATATTTCTTGCTGAATATACCGCATTCTGTCTGTAATATTATTTTTTTTTATTATACTTTTTATTGAAAATATTATCCATGTAGTGTTTGTGTAAATAAATACAAGTCTTTTTTTGTGACACCATTCGTGACATTATTCTTGGTTCTTTTTTTAATGAACTTCACCCTTGATAAAAAGGATATAAGTCAATGGAATTATATTTGTGGAATTTGGTGTGGTATGGAGGCTCTAGAGTTAAGACCTAATCAGTAAACAATAGGTACAAAAACCTCACTGCCTCATATTTTATTTATTATAAAGAATTCATTCAACATGTCTCTAATTCAGTTGCGGACAATGGGACAACGTTAACATGGAATGCGAACACTGTTCCAGTGACTAATAGCCTTTTTCTTAGAAGTAAAGTTCATTAAAAAGAACAAAATATAACTTAAACCCAATGTTGCATAAAAATGACTTGGACCCCTTTACCCAAACATCACAGATATAAAAGTACCAACTGGCTCACACTTAAAAAAATAATAATTTAAATAGAATATTAAACCTATCTTTATGCTGTTTCCTATAACATATATGAATTTTACTGCAACTACCCAAAACATTGTACAAAGTAAGTAAGCGGTCAATAATAAATAAACATAATTGAGATTTCACTTATTTTTCACATGGTCATAAGTGACTAACTACTTACTATTTAATTCTCCCATCCCTGGTCTCTATTTCTAAACGCCACTCCATAATTCCAAGATGAAATTTTATAGGAATGTGATTGTTATTTCATTTTATTTTAATTTAATTTCATTCGAGTCTTATAGCATTTCAATAAAAAAATATCCTGGTGTAGTGATGGTAGTTTGTGTAATTCTGGAAGTTTTGTTAGCAGTAATAATGCAAATGGTGTTTGTGTAAAGGAATACAAGTCATTTTTTGATTTTTTTTTATGCATTATCAAAAAACAGCAATAGGTCCGAGTGTGTGTATATATAACACATATGGGCCATTTATCAAAAAAAGGGAAGACTCGGCCCTTTGAAGAAATCAGGCTTTTTTGGTGCATCGTGTGGATATTTTTTCATTGATTTTGATAAAGCGTTGTCTTAAGTTGTTTTATCAGGGGTTAGGTTTCATGTTAATAATAATTTTATGTAAGTAAACATGTTCTAAACATTGAAATCGTCACTCCCCCAGGATATTTTTTTTCTTGAATCTATTAACATTGATTTTGTTTAGCTGGCAGAAAATCTAACCTATCCATATCAAAATATACTGTGTGAAAATAAAATCAGTATTTTCAGAAAAGAAAAACAAATTCGTCATATAATAGATTCGTTAACAATTCTTTAAATAAATTGCTTGTCCCCTGTCCATGTACCTCATTCCCTCACGTTTTTCAATAATGAGCGCCAAATGAACTCGCAGCCTTCTACAGCTGAAGAAAACGGTTGGCAATCCTAACCAGTTCCCTCCGAATCAAATTGTAACCGATGTTGAGAGAAACCTCCAGTATCACGTGACTGTTAGATGTTAAGTTGAAAAATGTGCTTTCTATTTGGTGATCCTAATAGAAACATAATCTATTTCCATCACCTCCTAATAGAACATAGAAAGAAGGAAGTTTGGTGGGGTATAAGTATGCAGGCTCTAGAGTTAAGGCCTAATCATTAAACAATACGTACAAAAACCTCACTACCTCAATTTTGTTTATTATAAAGAATTCATTCAATATGTCTCTAATTCAGTTGCTTTATCAATTTGCTAACTTTAATTTATCTCATGGGATTTGTAATAATTTAACTAAAAATTATTGAAACTAAATATATTTCAATAAAACTATATATTTGTTATTTTATTGTTATTATTTCCTTGTAATATTCCCTCATCATCACTCCCCCACTCTAATATGCTTACTCCCTTACACACACCCTGACCCCTCACTTTTGAAAATTGTAGTGTCATATTTATCTTCGTTCTAGAAACAATTAAGATGCGATATTTTGACAACAGTAACTGATATGTAATTAAAATAAATAAATTTAAATACAAAATTACAGTGCTGACGTTAAAAGAAAATAATTAGAAAATCTCGACATTTTCGAAGAATGACTCATATTTTAAAATTAGTACTGAAAAAGTTGTAATGATTATTTTTTGTAGAACTATTTCAACAGAATTCATGTTTTTTGTTGTAAAGTAATACATTAAAACGCACAAAAAAAATTGAATGAATAACAATTAAAAGGAATCACCCTTGGAATTAACTTGTAGAAACTGATGAACTACTTAGGAATATTCTATCATTCTAAAAATTATTTTATGTATCGCTTCTAAATTATTATTGTGTATTAAATGTTATTTTGCACTACAACAAAAGTTTGTAAACCAAATCCTGTAACATTTTTAAATTATATTATTTATTTTCAACCTGTTAGTCTCAGGTTCCATAATCCCATTTGGTTACGAATGATTCAAGATACAAGTGACTGATGTCAGTTGCTGTCTACGTAACTTATGATGACCCCTCTGTCAGTACCTGCGGTCGAACACGAGATATTTCTTATAGCACCTGTCCACAGGTACCGAGGCACCGGACTACTGATAAGGGCAGTTAGGGTGTGCCTATGGTCAGTGACTGGAGATACAAGGCCCTATAGGTACCGGGCCGGGAGATCATGAGCGACGTCACCCGTCTCCGCCACGTGTTCAGTCCGTCGCGTTAATTTTTTTTTCCTCCGACGTATGGTGATTGACAGCCGTCAGTGCTCGCAGGACACGCCAAAGGAAGAAACAATTAAATGGCAGACAGTTGTAATTGTCGGAACTCTATCGGGGCTTGTAAAGAAAATCTATAGCGAAAAATTCAATCTGACGGAAAGGTGCCATTGTTTTTCAAATATCCTTCGTGTTCTGTAAAAGGATATCTTACCATAAAGACCTTGAATCTCACGGATTTAATTATTTATTTATAATGTATCAAATAACTAAAACATTTATACATGTATGGGCAGTATAAATAATTTATCCTTTACTTACTCCAGCGCCATATAGTGACATAAAAAAACCTTTGGCCTTGCGGAGTGTCTGTCTAACCATTTGAATTTTGCAATCCATGTTGCGTATTAGAATTATTATTTTATTTAATCTTATTATAAAAATATCTGATTTACTTATTGACCTATTGAAAAACAGACCTCAAATCTTCCGTGATTGTAATTGCATCTTACATTCAGGTTAGTTATTTTTTCAAAACAAATATTAGAGGAATAATAAGATTTGTTAGTACCATGTTCCCTGTCCCAAACGGCTCAAATTGATTACAAATTATACATTTCCAACCGATCCAGGCTAGTAGATAAGTCCCCGTTCCTCTGTGGCAACGCCTGTTACATAAGTGCCTGGTCGGACCGAAATACAGCTATAAAAGCACTGAAACAGATCGGCCATATTTCCTCGTCTCCTATATCATTACTCTGATTTATGTCTTGGGTTTTATATCCTGTATCATATACTCTTATTATGCACTGTTATTATTATTATTATACATATCACAAATTACCTGCTGTATGTTTATCGGCGTTTTTAAATAGACGTTATCGCGCCACAGGTACCTCAGAGGCAGACAGATTAACCCAGTTTTTATAAAGACGATTAAATTTTACTATCCAATGGAAAATGTCGTCAATAAATCCGTATATTTGCATTTAATGGCAACTCTGGATTGGCCGCTGCCAACTTGGCCAATTAACGAGTTATTATAATCAAAATAATTAGATCATATATAATGATAGTTATGATTTGGTAAGGTATGCTTAGGAAGGTGTGCCTCATCTTTCTCTTTATAAATTTATCTTGTCATAGTTAAGGTATAAAATTATTTCTGGTTTTACTTCAGATTACAAAGTTTTTACTTCAGGTTTTACTCCAGTCGGGAACTTAGCAGAACATTTACTTATTTTGTTAAGGAGGATTGGAAAGGAGTGATAGTAAAGTCGATACTATTTTCTATATAATGCTCATTTCATTATTATTATTTTTTTAATGTTCTTTGATTGATTAGTAAATAAATAAATAACATGGGACGAGGAGTTCCTCATTTGGGGCTTTAATCAATTATGAAAGCTCAATCAGATCTCTTATCCAGCTTCTTCTCTTTCTTCTATTAGTACAGTTTTGTCATAAATATTGTAACTATTTCCTTATCTAAAGTTGTAGGCATTCAGCTTCAATTTTGAGGGTGCTCTCTGTATGTAATTAAGCGGTGTTATTCGTTGGATGAGGCTTGCACTTATTCTTGGTACTCTTCAAATTTTAATTACAGCATATTTTTTTTCCCCTCGCTTTCCAGAAAAAGTCGGATATTCTCACACGAGAGTTTTAATTTAATTTTACGCTTCTTTTTTGCTTTCCATTTTGTTAGCAGACCGACTGTATGGATATTGTTATTATATAAAAGAGAAGCAAGGGCCCAGGTGACCAAACATTATAGACAATAGATACTCCCCAATCCTTCCCCCTCCCCCCGACAGCTCACCAGTGAAAAGATTTATCGATTCCTCCGCGCTCCCCTGTCCATTTCTAAAGCCTCTCCCTCTCTTCCTTTTTTTTTTTTTTTTTCTCCGGATCGCTATTGGCTCATTGTCTCTCGCTATAACGTGTAGCGTGTAAAACTCCCCCGTAGCGTGTAATGACTATTATCTAAGTAGCCTGTACTGCGGTGCTCTTCAATGTGTGCTCTTAGCGAGCCCCTTTCTTACACATCAAAGAGCCTAATTTATTGCCGTTTCGTGCGGCTAGCCTTTTGTTTTTCCGTTAGAGTTTTATGCCCGGTTTTACCAGAGGAAGGAATACTCTGTGAAAATTCAATCTAAATTTTTACTTTTATGTCTCTTTAGAAGTTATTTGTACACAGGACGCTAAATCTTAAGCCATGGTTGTGTGGATGAGACAAAATTAATATGGATGTGTCTAGACAATATGAGTATAAAGGAATTTATGTTATGAAATGACTTATGTGCAATTGTTGTATAAACAATTTTGATTGTCGAATTGTTGTATGATGTTGGTAAGATTAAAACATCTTGAGAATGGGGGAGGGGAGTACTCCGAAACGTTGGTGGAATTATGTGAATGCTATCGATAAAGGAATACTGAGATATATGGAAGAATATTACACTAATACATTACGATAATTTTTTATATTTTCATATGTCCAATCCATGCCGAATTTTATTAACTGAGATACATAAAGGGTGATTCATGATCATGAAATTTCAGAAACTAGAAGTTTAAATTGTCATCGGTTTTACTAAATTACATTGCTTTGGTCTTACTTGCTTAAAAATCATTGCCATTAAAGGTTCATGCCTTGCATCTCTGTTTCAATAAGGAATGATTTGAAGTCAATAGAAAATCTCGAGCATCATCTATCGTCTACAGAAAATTAAATTATGACGCTCTGGAAGATTCCGAGTCTGGAAAGGACATGCATTGCATCAGGCTTTCAAAAAGATATCAGATCAATCATAAATCATGCAGTATGACAAAGGAGTGCTACAATATTTTAACTGAAATTGTAAACTATTTTTAATTGATATGTAATATATGACATGATGAAAAATTGTATTCTTTGAAAAATGGCTAATTTAAGTTCTGAAGATGAGGATCAGTGCCCCCAAATCATAAAAAATGTATTATATTGGATAATAAAAGTTATCAATTTGGTAGTATGATTGCCAAAAATTTCCAACTGCATTAGACTTATTTTTTTCAGCTGGGAGAGAACTGTTCAATATCAGTTACCAACTTTTGTAAAATAAATGATATAGATTGCTCATTGTGCAATTGAAAGGTCCCCGAGGTTACAATTTGTCCTGTACTCAATTTATAACTACTTTCTTAAGTAAAAAGATGCTCAATCCGATTACAAAAATGTTTCTATTTACCATATCTAAATGAAGCAAATACTTTGAGAAATGAATTAGTAAAAGAATTCAATCATTAATTATTTTTAACGTCTTGAAGTCTGATATTATTTATGAAAAATCTCGTTTTATGTTAATTATATTTTTATTACTACAAATAAATTATATTTAAAGAAGTTCGTCTGTCGAAGTTTCTTTACTTGACAGACGAACATTGCTCATTGTCAAAAATACGTTGCACTTGAAAGGCTTAACCATAAATATTTGTTATAAACGAATTCGTCTATCTGTCAGTATCTATCTAAGTCAATTGACAACTTTTAAATAATTAAGAAAATTATATGTATATATTTTTTTTTCCAATGTCACGAACCAGTTGTTTTGGTCAAAAATTGGTATTGTTTGTCTTTGTCTGAATATACCACAGAGAGAAGTTGCTGTATTATTAACAAAGTTCAGTTTGCCTGATCTTTCTCAACTTTTCCATTCTTTTAATATTAACGACGATCAATTTCGAAGCATATAACTCGTCCTTTAATATTATCATTGTATTGTGTTTATTATCATTGTTCACATTGTTTTGTTGATTTTTGATAATAATGGTCGTTGTTGTCTCATCTCCAGGACGGTCGACATCTCCGTGGCACTGTCATCTATTGTCCTGGTCCTCGGTCTCTGTAACCAACCCTAAGAGGCTGGCAAACAATGGCGGAGGATTTGGCAGAGCGCCCGGCCTGGCGTGCTCCTTGGCTATTAGGGGCGGCTAATCGGAGGATCGCGGGGCGGCAAAGAACCGCCGCCTTCTGAATATGGATGTTCAATTAAGGGCGAGAGCTGCTCCAGGAGCCACGGGATCCCCGCGCTTGATAAGGTCGCTACGCTGCGTCTCATCCTCGAGATGGTTGTCTCTCTTGTTAGCTCATGACTTATCGGCCATGTGGAAATGGGTGAACTTGGGTTCCAATGGATTCACTAATTGATAAAGAGATGATGGCGTTAATCATAAATTTATTTTAGAGCCATAAATTCAACCAATTATACCAAATGCTAAACAGAACTTCTCATCTCTTTTAATCGACAGTAAGTTCACTATCCTCAGACCTATCTGGACCTATGGACTTGAACTGGTTGGGACAACAAAATATTCGAACATCAAACATATCCAATCATTTCAATCCTAACGTTCTCTATTACGTTTCCAATGGCACTACACATGACCTTCATATCCGTTGTTTTGTCCTTAATGATAGATCGTACAGGGCAGGTTTTGACAGAATGACCTCTGAATTTTCAAATTCTCGTTAAAAGAGTAGGTAGAATTTTTTGTTTTTGCCCCAGCTTTCTGGTGTTAGTATCGGCCGCCCTGCCAGAAGGACATAAAATCCTCTATATTATCGTAAAGGTGAGTCCTAACAGCAGGATTTTATTTCCGACCGGAAGAACTTTGTACGTTCTATCATTATTTTCAAAATATTCTATGAAATTTTCAAAATTTCATCTAAACCTTTTAATAATCCAAATTATGTGGTTCAATCCTTATCAAACTATTCCTGCTCATCCTTACAATCCACCTCGACGGTTGAAATGGCAGTGGCCACTAGATCTACTGTAAAATAATTCGATAATTGGTGTTCTGGTAATTGCCAGATCCTCCTCTCATGTTTAATGTGTTTGCAGCTTTAGCGCTCTTACTCAATCTCTAATCCCTCAGAATCAAAGAGTTCAGAATAACTCCGAGTGGCCTTCAGGAGGGTGGGTGGATATGGGTTCACTACTTCCGCTCTGTAGTGTAGTGTAGCCAAAATTACCCCCTGGTATAAAATAAGAATAGATGGTTAGTCAAGTAAAAATTATCCCAGAGGGTGAATTTAAAAAAAAAAAAAAACCTAAACCAATGGGGAAAACAAACCCAATCTGGCAACACTGCCTCAATCTCATAACCTACAGGCAGCGCTAACAGTAGTGCGATTTGTGTTGTTCTTTTCGCCTATCACCGATTTATATTGTCTGTTTTTTTCGTTGATTTTACTATAATTTTATTTTTAAAATAGATATGTATGTTGAATATGGCTGCGACAACGGCAGCACGGAAGATAAAATAAAAGATGCATCTGAGAAAAAATTAATGACAAACAGAACAATTTTTTTTCAAATTTGTTGTTGAATATATTAATGTTAGTGTTAGGCCAATGTTATTCTGTACTCTATGCTCTATGCTCACTCATACCAATGAAGCGGCGAGAGAGCTGCAATGGAATCTCAAAGATCCATTTTTTACCCCTCAAACGTCTCCACGTTCTATTCTATCCTCCGATAGAGGGGGTTCGGAGAACCTTAGGCCGAATGTGTAAATATTGTATATAATGATGGATGTAATTAAAGTCTTGATTGTATTTTAGGTCTACTTACAACCATTTTACTTTTTCTATTCATGTATTTCGTATGTGTGTGTGTATATATATATATATATATATATATATATATATATATATATATATATAATTTTTGTTTTTTAGTATGAGTGTGCATAATTATATGATGATTATTACTTATTGCGCAGGATTGTGTAATAAGAAATAGTATTTTAAAATTTATCAATAATCCAATTTTTAATTAAATAAAAATTAATAAAGAGCCATAACAGTTTATTAATATTATTTCAAAGCCGAAATCACATTGGATGATGGAAAATTTCTTAAAATCACAATTTAGAATAATATAACCTGAAAGCGAAAATATAATTGAACTGTAAATTACTTTAGGAAACCGGACTTTACTCTTAAGTAAATTGAGTGCAGAGGAAAAAAAAATTTTTTTAAACACACTCCCACTATCCTTCTTTTACAAAGGGCATAATAAAGATGCAACTTACCATTGGAGATCCATCAAAATAAAAGTTAAAATAGTAAGGGCACATCGAAGGTCGAAATTTGGCTCGTGAAATAATATCCATTGAATGATTCTTGAGAAAATTAAGTAACATCTTGTAGACTCAAAGTAACGATCAGCAACAAGTGGAATTATATTCAATTAAGCGTTATAGTTTTGGCGTCAGTCTGCCCTTCACTGTATCGTCCGGCTAGTACAGTTTCCAAAAGGCAGCTGAATTATTGAGGAATTACGTGCTGTATTTACAATAAATTACAATTAGAGAAGAATGTGTAATTATTCATATTAGCACAAACAGTGAAATGCGATATCTATGTTGATAATTCTCCAATCGAAGCATGTTTAGCGTATGACCTTTAATTGGAAAATTACCAACAAAAACATCGCAGTTTTTCCAAACCTTCCATTGCTTACTTTTACTCTTAAATATCCTATAACATGTTCATATTAACAAATCAATCGTCAATTAACACGAAATTACTCTCCAGTTCATGACAACATGCAAAAATAGAATCGACTGTTTGCTATCAGGAGTTCAGTGATTACTGAATCACTGAGCCAGGTATCCCAAGATGGAACATCCCATCAGACATCCACCAAAACGTGCAAAAGGTTACCCTTAAAGAGAAATCCCATTAGCGCCGCAAGCTTTGGCTCATGTAGATTCTCGCGGTTTCTTGGTTCTCAGCGAAACCTACTCGCTCGGGAGATGATGGCCATAAATTTTGCAAGGCGGACATATTATCCTGTATTTGAGAGCGGGATAGAGCGGGCAGCTGGCTAGCACTCCACCACTCCACCAGATGGCTCTCCTGTACCTGCCCTTCAGCTCACTTCCTCTTCAACCTAACCATTATTTCGGCCTCTTTCAGACCCGGTAATTAAAAAATTAAAAGCCTCTTTTTCTCCGTCTGTTACCTTTCCATCTGTTATTACCATATTGACGAAATGTTTTCTCTTTTTTTTTGCTTTTTCCTTTCTAGTTCTTTTATACTTTTTTTTTTTTTAATGGAATTACCTACCTTGCAGTCAGTAGTGATAGATATTGTATTACAAGAAATGGAGGTACTAGACAGGGAATTGAAGTAGTCGGAGAACATTACATAGGAAGCTCTCAAGATGACTAGACAAATGGTCTTCGGTAAGAAGAAACTGACCACCCTTACCCGGTGGGTTTTCATTACTTTAATGTTGACTCTGGCACTTAATTTTGACCGATGCAGAAGAAAATAGTAGCACTAAGGAAAAGTTTTTTCTTGACCAATATTGTCTTCACATCAAGAGAGATTAACCCTTTTACAGCTTTAAAACTTGCAAAATTGAATACATATACATTGACCATAAATACATATACATAAACACATAAATGGTGTAATGCCATAATTACATCGATATCTTTGCAGAAAGAAAGAATACAAACAAATTAAATAATAGTCATTTATTGTTGTGTTTTTTTATATAACTATTGGTGCATGAAGAATATGGACATGAGAGTGACGAAAATTACTCATTGGAAGTTTCACCATGAATAGTTCTGTGTTAAAAGGTTCAGTGGACATATTTTTCGTGTTTCTCCCCAGATTTATTAGGAATAGATTGGGAAACAAGGCTACGAGCTCTGATATTAGAAGAATCTACAACATTTGGGCTATTTGAATCTATGTGGATAACTTCATTTGTGACATAATATGACGCATTTAGATCGTACACGAGAGGAAATGGTTTCGGCAGATTTCGATCCTCGTCTTAATATCATCAAAAAGTCTTGTTGATTTTCGGTGTAAATCGGAAATTTAGAGAGTTTGTCTTATTGATGTCGAAGTAATCGGAATTTTGGTTTCATTTTTGCGTCGATTTTTATGGTAGTTAAAATTTTGTTAGTTAACTTTTTGAAATTTGTTCATCAATATTTTAGGTCTGTTTCAACACGAGTTTTGAATATCATCAAAGTTCCGGGCGCATGCGTAGTTCGGTTTTTCCGCTTTAAATCCTGTACCCGCATGAGTCCGGCAGTTTAATAATAGTTAAAACTCATCTTGGGATGGGCATATAATCGCTTTTTATTCATTTGGTTATCACTTTATAATATTTCGTCATACCAATTACATTTTCTTTTTTAACTTTATTTAACTTCATTAGTTTCGGATCGGCAATGATTTCACGTGCATAATCCATAATTTGCATTCACATTCTTTGCGGCCTCTGCTTGTTCTATAACGCACTCAGCTCATAGATGCAGCGATAAGCGGGTGCAGGCATTCAGAAATATCAACTGTCACTTGCCAGTCCTCTCTCCTGTGACGTAGACGGGAATCTTGACAGAGCCTAGTAAAAGTGTGAACGGAATGCATCAGCGGCCATTATGCCTTCTGGGAATGGCAGGCTAATTGCTTGATCGAAATTCTTTTGAATATTTTTACACCGGCCGTCCCGATTAGCAGTTTGTTAAAGGACTGACTGCCAGTTCCGATGCTAAGCACCTTTTAGCTGGCGCATGAGGATTAGAATAGCCCATAACTCTTAGCATGCTAATCGATCCGATCCCATTGAAAACTGGCCTTTGGAATAAATTTTCCATTTGGATTCATCTGAAAACCCGAGTGTAAATTAAGATAGGAGCCTTAATTATCATTTATATTATATTAAACCTATGTCTATAAGTTTTAACTTTTTATGTATAGCAAGATGTGGAAAACGTATATATTGTATCAATCATCGGATACGTTGAAAGGACGGGGATCGTAATGTTTTTATAAATTTCTTTTTTCCAAGTCGAAAAAGATAAGCCAGGTCCCGGTGGCGTATATTATTCAATCGTAAATTGGATTTGCCGGTTCTGGCGCAGTTATTAAAGTAATAAACTTTTCCTCTGTTGGTAATCAAAAGCCGCAACAGTCTTTATTTACTTTTGTGCCGGTTGCTCTGAGTTGTAGTCCTTCCTCCCTCCCTTCCGTATATTTCTTCTATATTGCCGTACCATTCTCTGTTCTTCCTTCCAATGTACGTCTTATATCCATTAGTTTATTGTCTTGGGCATTAATTTTAAGATAAAATAATAAGCTAATAGTTTCTTTAGTAATAAAAAAAAAATCTTTCTTTTATCTATGTAAAAATCAGACTAAGGAAATCATGAAAACTCATAATAACATTGTGTTCTGATGAGATAACTGCTAACGAGTTAATATAAACTAAAATCCTCAAACGAACATTTATTGTAGATTTATATTGGAAAGAAGTAACCTTTTACACGAAATGCCTACGGTTGATGTGCCCAATTATATGGACTAAAAAGGAGCAGAATGAGAGATCTGTAATCAGCTAAATCATCAATCCCGAGAATAGGTGTATATAGCATGCCAATATCTTATTAAATCGATAATATTTTTTTTTTATATCTAGGAATGTAAATTATTATTTGATGTAAAAAAAAAAAAAAAAAAAAATCATTCCCTTAAAAAAAGATTTGATTTGTTTTTTTTATGGTAATGACGGTATACAGCGAAGTCAAGTTACTAGCTAGACCGAAGCCTCTTCTTCAGTAACTTCATCTCCTCTGTCTGTACAGACATCGTTTTACGATTTGTTTAGCGGCGTGTTGTAGGCTGTGTGTGAAGGTATGCAGCCGGTTCTAAAAGACCCCATAAACCCCAGAAGGACGTGTCGTGTTACTGCTGCAATTGGTGTTCACAGCAGAGAGCTCAGTTCTGGTGTTCTGGCTCTGTTTTCCCTAAAATAAAATGTTTGTTGTTTTCTCCAATGCATTATTTTATATTTATTTGAGTTTTCACAGCGAAACCTATCAAGTTTAATTTATGAGTTGCTAATTAAATTATGAATCTTTGGACAATGTAAACCTTTGGACATGAAGAGTCCACGGAAGAAAGGGGGAGAGTCACGCGGAATACATTTCGAGAAAATCAAGCCTTAAAGTTTGGAGCTCCTACAGTCTTCAGTCTAAGAATATACTTCAAACACTTCTAACAAACCGACCGTCGACATTGCCGGCTGTTTCTTTTTGCAATCTTGTTCTACTCAACGATATGAACGTATTGATGTGTATAATTCCATTTTCGAAAAAAATGTGACTCTCCCCCTTTCATCCGTAGACTCTTAGCTTATTAAGTCTTTCTTTATTCTATTAAATATCCGTTAAAGGTCAATAGTATTCAAGAATCATGAGAATTTCAAGAAAATATCTTCAAAACATTCGAAGTAGCACTGCCTGTTTTAAATAATCATTGGCTGTGCCAATTTAAATTTCTTTTTTTATTTTGGAAATCCCAAAACTTAAGTGATTTTTATTCTTCGATATGTATTCTATAAATAAATACAAAAAATTTAAAATTTGTAAATCAAATTAAAAGAAAAAAGTTAAATTATCAAGATATCTACTAAATTAATTTCGTTTTACTTTTTATATGTCAAATAAAATAGAGCATGCAGTATTATAAAGTATTGCCATCCATCAAAAGTTGGCTCTAAGACAGGTAGTTGGGTTATTATAGTTAGTAGTGAGGTAGACACTGAACTATACACTCTACTAATAAGAATCGATGAGCGATCAAGCTGGCATATGTTACACCTCCCACCATTACTCCACCAAAGCCTTTTATATGTCCATTTCCCTATAGCTAATGACCCATTGTCTGCTTTGTTTTCGTCAATAGTCCACCCAACGACCGCCCCATTGTTTGTGTTTAGTTCTTTCCCATTCGGCTCCTGTTAATATCGATTATTAGACCTTATAGAGGCTACCGTTTGTAAGTACTATTGTAAGCAGATCTAGTAGTATTTTCTACAAAGCCCTTTAGTATCGTATGTTATTCTTTTTCTTAGGTTCTTCATTTTGGATGCTTCTTCCACCAAGCTAAACTTCACATTCTAAGATTAGCGCCGTGGCCGCCAGAAGCGTTGTGGATTTATTCGGTCGCCTGTTCCACTTGTGGGACTGACAGCGGCGAAATATAAATGTTTGTTAGTCTATTTCGGTTAGTGTTAACATGCTCCTAATATCTTCTTGATGATATTTATCTTCGGGGTCCATTTTGTTGTTTGCTGTCTGTATATAGGCTCGCTGACTCAATCGTTCCTGAAAGACGAAGGTGTATCGATCCGGTGTTTTTTTTTTTATTCCACTACTTTGCCGCATTTTCTCTGTCACTTTCTTTTAATTTTAAATTTAAAAAAATATGTATAACCACAATTGATTTGCCTCCCTAACTATTCTGTTTAGAAACGAGAAAATGTTACCTGGATCCTGTGGATGAGGACTGCAGTTTGATAAGTTTTTGTTTCAAGGTTATGTTGAGCCTGACAGTTTAACAATTATATTAAATTTGAAGAAATAATCTAAACTCTTAATATGGATATTTATTCCATGATAAAACATCATTCAAAATTAATATGCACAAAATTAAAAAGGAGCAATCGAAGCCTGTGTCCCACCTGGCATTGGAATATTGTTTCTGAGCTCTTGAGAGTTATTATTTTTTACTTAATATGTAATATACAACAGTATGAACTCAGAAATATATTTTTTGTTTTTTTTCGCTCGAAATTACAATACAACACAGAATTGAAATTACAATGAAATCACTACATTACAGATTACAATACTGAAAATATGATAACCCAAGATATTTATGAATATATTTTGTTGGTTTATGCATCTTCATTTTGGGTATCCGGATATACAAGTCTTTATTTCCGATATGATACGGTTTTATTCTAGATTTGCGATATATTTATACCCATTTATGTTTATCATATATGTATGTCCATTTCTAGAGGGAATTAAGTAATGCCAGCTTCATGGGAGATAGATATCTGCGTTAGGATTCTTGTGTTTTTTTAATTTCGGACAGTTCCTCCTTACGATATTTTCTTCTGATTAAATAAATTAAAAAATAAAAATCATCTGTGTTCTAAGCTTAATCATATACATATATATTTCATTTTTTTTTTGTTATTATTCTTGAATAAATTAATTCTATATAGACACGTAAATAAAAATAGTTCTGATTGTAATTTCTTAAAAAGAGTAGTTATTTATTTCTTATTCTAGCAAAAATTCCTTTAAAAATATTTTCAGATAATGTGTATGTAGCTATATACACATTTTTTCCCCAGTTATATTTCTCATTCGTCAATTTCTTAATACCCTTCACTAAGGACGCTCCTCTTTTCTTGACCATTCCTTCTTATTCTCCCATGAAACTTCTTGGTCCTTAATGTTGTAATAAATTGCTGCTCCCTCCTCCCCAACCACTCCCGCTACTTCCCATATGAGTGTATATTCTGGTCCGGTGACTGACAGGCGGAGCAGACTGGTTACGATCTGTTTACGTCCATTAGTCCATTTAATTTTTGTTTACTGGGCCGCTGCCATTTTATTGATCTATAAAGGACAGTGCTGTATCTGGCATTTTATAGTTTGATGGTCATGGTCTATTAAACTGTCATTTCCCTTGTCCTTTACTGTTAATTTTATAGTTTTTCTTATTTTATGTTTTATGATCTCCTCTCCCCCCCCTACCTTCTTGCCCTGTAAAACTTGTCTTTTAACCATTTTATTTTAATTTATCTTCTTAATGTTATCAAATATTTTTTATCCATAATTAATAGTTTTGTAGTACGTTTTTATTAAATTTTATACCTAATTAATTGGTCTTTCTTACTTCTTATATTTTATAAAATACTCGTAAGATGCTTGTTAATTGTCCCAAAACATTTGTTGGGGGCATTAATCCGTTTGGAAAAATTGTTATGGTTCTATTGAATTTAAATCAATTTCTTTCAGTTTTCGTTTCTTAAGACTACAAAAATTATTGAATATTTTAAAAATTCAAATATCAGAATTAAAATTGACGGCCTTATCAAAAGAATTGTCTAGTAATTATTAGGATTTTACTTATTCAGTGAATGCTACTTAGCTTAGACTGTTCGAGATATCGATTGTTGGTCAGCTGCTTTAAATAGCAATCCTTAAAAATGTCACTCTTACCAATCTAATTTGTATGTAGATTGGTCTGCCCGTTTGAGAGGATGGAAGGGGGGGGGACAATTTGCGAGGTTGTTTTTATTTTGTTTTTGTTAATTACAAGAGCTAGAGTGGTTGCTGAATCGGAATAATTACGCTCATCATAGTTGTTTTCGGTCACCTTTTATTATTAAAGGCTAATGTATTATTTTCTCGAGAGATTAAAACAATCAAGTAAATAAATAAAAAAAATCGTGAAAAAATAATTATCAAACTTTGAAATATCGATCGCTATAACGTTGTATCTAATGACTTAATATAATTAAATAAGGTGTTCAACTATTGTGTAGAAAAATTCAAGAAAAATGTAGGACAAAAAGATTTGAAATGATATAAGAAATTTCTCTAATATTTAAAGTTTTTTTGTTATTTCTTTAATATTTGACATCTGGAATCATATACATAATAATTTGATATTGTAATTTGTTAATACAAACATTATTATAAAAAAAAAAATTAAATGTTTTCTGCCAAAGGTATTACGGTAAAATGTTGTTGCAGATGCTTTTTAAACCCAACTTATAATATATTGAATATTATAATATTGCACTTCCTATTTAATGAATATTATAATGTTGCACTTGCTATTTAATGAATTTTATCCATATTTTTATAAAAATACAATAAGAAAACTTTGTAAAAATAATCTTGATTCCGGCAGGTATACCTCAGCCGCAAAAGGTATACCATGCCGGATCAAAAACTATCTGAAACGCAAGTTACACGGAACAGACTTTATTAAAAGCATTTGTATGGATGCCAAATCAGATGAAAGTAACGGCTGCGAATGTTTGCCACCTTCAGAAGTCCGGATCTCTGCTTAGATAATTATAATCTTTATAACTCGACGCAAGATTTCGTGAACGTTTATATAAAATAATTTTGCATTTATCTTAATATGCCCCATTAGAAATTCGACAAACTGATGTCACTTCCTTTGGTGTGCTTTCATATGTTAATGGGATAGGTACATATAGGTCGTGAAGGGTATAACTATATTTATTAATTCTAACTGTTTGTGAGTATAGTGTGGAGATAGACGCGGCAACGATAACGGTAATTATGTCATTAGGCGGTGGTTTATTGCATGTAAATATTAGAGCGTCGCATGTAGTCATTACAGTTGCTAGGTGCTAATAGCTTTCCCTCTATCTAATTAATTGTGCTTGGCTCCGACTCCTGCATTCGTTTGTCCCTCTTGCTTTTTACTCTATGTTATAGTTCTCTGTCTTATCAATGGAGCAAACCGAAACAGTTTTATTTATTAGGCATACCAGAACTCCCGAAGCAGCCATTTCAGGTTCAAAAGACAGGGACGAGGATCATTGTTGTCGCTAGTGAGGGCACACGGCCTAACAAATATAATTTATGTTTTATAAATCAGTTCTATTCTTTTATGAAAGTAGCTACTCAGTTATTCTGCCAGCTATCGAAATATTTAATGTTATTTTATGTTACTTCTAATCAATTTTAGAATTCTAAACTGCTAAACGATGGAATTTTAGGAGCAAAACCGTTTGCTTACTTATTCTATTTCGTTTTAAATTTAATTCTGACTTCAGTGAAATCATTTCAACTTTCCTTTCTCTCTAATCTCTGATATTTAAAAAAATCGGACTGGGGCAGAGTCTGTCTCAGACCCGAGGAGTTTTAAAGGCGTAGAATTACTTATAAAAAAGTACGGTCGTGAATGAAGATCCAGTCATATGTTCCAAATTGTATTGTTGTGAGGTGCGACGTCATCTACCGAACACTCAAAATTGGCCAACGTTACTCGCTTACTGTACTTTTGTCAATATACAAAAAATATCTAATGTCCCATTTTTCTCCGTTAAATGATACCAATACTTCCTTTCTAGCATTTATAGAAGCTGAGTTATGCACGTTCAAAAATGATATCAAAAGCGTCTTGACATTTTTCTGTCCTAACACAGAAAGATGGAGGAACGTAATTATACATTAAAAAATGAAATACATATAATAGGGTTTCTTGAAATAACCCTTTCACTACCTGTATCGAACTTTTTTAGTACAAACTATTTTATTTATTATTCTGTATGTATCTGAATATATCTGGTGTAGAATTTACTTTAATAGATACATACCATTCTATAACAAACTATATGTCAGCAGAAAGTCATTTATCAATCCCTAATTAGATTGATCCTTCTATACCTTCATGCGGACGTCAACTGAGAAAGTCATTTCTTCGCAACTTACGCACCATAGGTTCCTGATAATGGCCCAAGCACCAAACAAAAAACAAAACAATTAATTTAAGTTACTCCGTTATTTTTTTGTATGTAACAATCATGGAATTATTTTCAATTTAACATATATATTCTTGTATTGTAATCCATTTGTAAATTTTAATAGCAGATTAAATATTGAAATGAAAAATGGTGCTCATCAGTATTTTCTGACATAATACATTGGTGTATTTCTTATCCACCATAAGAAATGGCCCAAGCACCAAACAAAAAAACAAAACAATTAATTTAAGTTACTCCGTTATTTTTTTGTATGTAACAATCATGGAATTATTTTCAATTTAACATATATATTCTTGTATTGTAATCCATTTGTAAATTTTAATAGCAGATTAAATATTGAAATGAAAAATGGTGCTCATCAGTATTTTCTGACATAATACATTGGTGTATTTCTTATCCACCATTGCCTTTCGATTCAGCGTTGCATCATCCTCTATTACGTCAGAAATGGTTTATAAATATGTATGCATCGGTTATTCTTATTTCCAATTCGATAAATAAACCATAGTTTCCCTGAATTAGCGATTTAAGTTAGTGACGTAACCGGTTGTTCTCTCATGGGAGGTCGGTCTTATGTATAAAATTTTCTTTTGTTGGCAAAATTATATCGATTTCCCCCTCCCTGATTGAAATTGTTTCGTTCCCGATTATTTATTCTTATCTCAGTGTCTTATCAACATTTTTGGCTGATACCGTAATAAATTCTGTATTTAGTCTGTTCATGTGAATATTCGCCTGGCATAAATTTTACTTACCTTCTTATAAACAAGGCTCGTTTTGTTATTTATCTTTCGTCGGTTGAAATGGTGGAACTGACTGGTGGAACCATCTGCCCCCTCTGGCTAAAAGATACGAGATATGATATCCTCCCGTTGTCATTATCGATACATATTTATGATATTTGTTAGCGTCCAGGTGCCTCTTTAGATCTGGCATTCACAATTTTGATATATCGATAGCTTTTCGGTGGCTCCTGCAGCTTGTTTAAAAATGTCGTCTGGGTTTTAAAAGAAATGAGAAAATATTGGAAAAGTGTTGTTGTTTTTTTCTTCTTCTGACTTTAATCAAGATTGCTGTCATCCAGTGGAACCGCATTCAGATTATCTTGTATTTGAAAATTATTGACCAATATTTTTGCTGCTTAGCGGTGTTCTTAGCTTTAAAATTATTAGAACGTACCACTTTTTATTATTACATAATATGTATTATTACATATATTTTAAATAATTTAATCTAGAAGTAACACCAAAATAATACAATTTTAGTTGTAACAAATATATAAAAGAAACCATAAGTTTCGCATGAATTTTTATAAATAACTTTATTAACTTTCTTCTCTATTTTACGAATATATATGCATATATTTATATTTTTAAATTTCGACGTCGTTTTTTGAAAAAGTTGTAAGCGCCATTTAGCAAACTTTCGAGGAAACATATGAAACGATTTTTCCCCAAATAACAATTTTTTTTTTTAAATTTTATTCTTTATTGTATAGAGTAGGAGTTTATTAACCTGGCAAAACCTTTAAAAGTACTATATTTTTAAGACTTCTAGCACTGATTAAGGCCAGAGTGACTACAGACAGTCGTTAGTATTTGGTGCTTATGTCATCAATTGTCGATTTTTAGACTATTTTCAATTTTTTTTTTGTCCGATATAACGTGAGCGGGAATCGGCAGAGGTGGTGTTTACACACCAAATTCAATTGAAACCCAAACGTTGAATTTTTGGCGTTGAATATTTCAAAAATCGACGCCGATATATTTTAAAAACTTTTATTTTTTCAAAAAAATATTTTTTGATTCTATCCTCATATTCTCTAGAATGTGTTACTCTGTGGGGTTGATTAGTATTTAAATGAATAGTTCTGCTGTTTTTTATTCTTCGTTCCCGAAAATAAAAGATGCCTAAAATGTTAATTATTTTGTTCGAAGCTGGTATAGTTAATTTGGAATAATAGTTACATGCTATTTCGTCGTTCCAATACTAATGAATATGAAAATCACTACTTTTCAGGAAGAGAAGAAAAACTGTTGCAACTTCCAAAATTTTTTTATTTGTAAATCCAACACCAAAAGAAAATTAGTTAGTATGATAACGAGGGATCTCAGGTTAAGAATTTATTTGTGTTATTATTATTGAGAGATAGGGGTTCCTAATAGTAATTGGTAGTAACTACCATTTAGGCTGATAAATAATATATATATATATATATATATATATATATATATATATATATATATATATTATTTATCAGCCTAAATGGTAGTTAACAATAGCCAAAAGTAAGAAGAAAAAAAATAGTTAAAAAATAACCGATTTATGATCAGTAACCAATCTCGCCTTCAAATAGTCTAAATAGTATGTTTATTTAGTTTTAATTATTCTGTAATTAATTCTACCGTGTAATTTTATTTAATCTGCAGTATTAATTAATTCTATATAATTCTACAGTGGACGTCACGAAATTAGACATTTTGGATCTATTATTCTCAAATTTTTTCTTGCAATATTTGTATTTGTATTCAAAAGCTAGTCATTTAATGGATGTAAACATTTTAGAAATATCGATTCCAAGCTCCTAGTTTCGTAACGTCTACTATATATGTTATCTAGTCAAGATTTGTGGTCTAGGCTAGTTGAGTTTTCTATTAATTTTCCAATTACTACTAATTATTGCACTATACTACTGCGCACTTCTGTTTAGGTTTAGAAAATTAGAACTCAGTTTTCTCTTTTTCTATCTTTTACTACTATTTGTAAATAGATATTCCTTCACAGTGTATAGGTGTACTGTCTGTATGTGACCAGCAACTTAATTTACAATAAAACGAGAAATACACTCCCAATTTTCTCTTACTAAATTCCGTACTAATACAAATAAATATCCTTAAAACATGCTCCTCTAACAATAAGTTGCTTTAATTTACAATAAAAATTTACATAACATTTATTTGATTCCTAAACAAGAATGCAGTAGTGAGGTTTAATCAATATGAAGGCGAGGTAAGAATGTTAATACAGAAAACGCAGAATTTTTTTTTTTTTTTTATCTCGCAATTAAGAAGGAAAAAAAACATCTAAAGGGAAAAATCCGTGAAATTATACATGCGGTCGTGTTTGATATTCATAGACGGGATGTGGATGGACTGCTAAGCCCTAAGTTGGACGTGTTTTGTATTGGAGTGGCCATGAGCACACATGTTTTTCCCTATTCACATTCCCCACTCATGGTTATTTCATGGCGGCTCCCAACTCATTACAGCCCTCCGATCTGCACATATCATCCTTCTCGCCAAAAATTTGTCACCCCTCCAAAGGGCGATATGTTTCGGCGTGCTCTTCTGAACGCATCGCATTCCGTAACGCACTGATTGTTTTGCCAACATATGTCTCATTCGGCTGGTAATGATGTTTCGAATACGGTCGGCAGTAATTTATCTCCAGCTATCGAGAAAGCATACATATTTATATTTTTTTTTTTAAATTTTAACTTAAAGGTGGCATATATAAAACATTCAAATAAAATAAAAAATAACAGAAAGGGGAAGGTCCAGGTGGCGGTGAAGAATAAAATAATATAATTTTAACCATTTTATTTTATTCTTGACCGCCGCTCGGACCATCTCCTTCTTGATAAACCATACGATCAACTGCAATACACAAAATACAAAATAATTAGTACATTTGGTTATTTTAGTGATACTGATATTGGAATGAAAGCTTTCATTAGATTTTGTATTTATTTATTTTATCTATAGGCAGAGCTACTTACAAATAGAATTTGCATCAACTCAAAATATTTAAATATTCATGAATAATATAGAAATACGCAAACAATCCAAAAAAAAAATAGATTTAAACTCTAAAAAATTAGTAAAAATAAACTTTTTAAACTGACATTTTGTTTCAAGTTGTAATTATAATAGTAAAATAATAAATATAAACCATAAACATGATATCAAATACATCTTAAAAACTATAAATGAGTTTATTTTCCGAATTATATGACGGCCAATTACATTTAATTTTTGTTAATATATTTATATTAGTATATTTGTAGACATATTTTGAAATTATTATTTTTCGGATCGTTGTTTTGCTCTCTCTCATATTTTTTAAACTGGAATATACTTTATCCATGCCTGCAGTGGACTACAAATCATATAATGTAATTTTTTAAGGTTAAGAATGTATGTTGGTAAACAAAGATGCGTACAGTATTCTTGAAATTATCCATATATTATTTTATGAAGAAAGAAAAGTGAATTCACTGATAGGTAGGTAGGCAATGTTCTTAAAAGAATGAATTACTAATTTCACCATCTCCTCGACTCTCTGACCCCCAGAAATATAAAGCGTCACCTTAAATTCCTATTGTGTGGTTCATCGGATTTCTCCTTAACGCAACGACGGGGAATTTGAATTTTGTCTGCTGGTGGAACGCCCTCTCCTAATGTCGGCGGAAATGATTTTTTATCTGGGGAGTGTATGGTTTTATGAGTTCTTTTTGAATTATTTTTGCAGATTTCCAGGGCCCCTTATCTTAGTAGCTATTCCGAATTTCCTCTTCACTTATATTACATACAAAACTTACAGGAAATTTAACCTTCTTTAAAAATCGGCAGTTACAAATTTTTAACGTAAATGCACAGGAAGTGAGAAAAAAAAGTTTTTTTTTTAGCGGTTTTTCAAGATAGCGAAAGACGTACAAAAAGAAGGAGTTCGAAAACTTGTATTTTTCACTTGAGGGGCAATACATACAAAATACCTGAAAATCACCAATACTCCGATTTTAGCCAATCCGAACTGGGCTCATATGCCAAATGGACGCAGAATTCGAAGATCTACAACTTTTATTCTATGATTTTTTCTCTTAGAGAACTCATTTGCAAGCTGCGGACTCATATATAGTACTCTATCTCTGTTTTGAGAAAATCTTCGTTTTTTACCATGGTTTTCGATCACAACACAACCTAATTATTATTTTTTGGTTTTCATTTGACGCAGAATTTAATGCTCTTTAAGTTAATACAATGTAACGTTCTCGAAAGAATGCACCGTTTAAGAATTATGGGTTAAAAACCGCTATTTTCTAATCCACCTAGATTCGAATTTCAGATATGCATTTTTTTCTTTACCGTAATGGATAGATTCCATTGATAATACTAAAGATTTTGGTCAAATGCTTAGGGATTGATCCTTCTATACCATCATGCGTACGCCAATTGGTCAAATGGGTCGCGGTTTTTACATCTTTATCACGTAATATTAGGAAGAGCTGCCTTTAATAAAGTTTTCACTTGTATATCCAATGTGATGTTTTCATTTTTGTAATAAGAAGAAATTATATTTGTCATTTTTAATACAATTAATGGTGTGGAAATCATAATGCTGTGGATATCTGCAAAGCTCTTCATTTGTGACATGATTAGTCTCGGTCAAGAGTTGAGAACAGTTTGGTTTTTGAATTGATGTAATTTATGTTTTGGTTATATTCCTTCTTTCGATCAGTAGGTCTCTGTCAGTGAAGGAGGGCGTAGATATCGTCTATTGCTTTCTGGTTCGTGGAAGTCACCTGGACCAGGTGCTTGGAGAACAATAAGCCCTGGAGAGCTAAGAATATTGACCAGGGAGAGAGAGAACCGTTCGAACGGTTGGATGGTCAATCAGGAACCGTCTTAGAAATGCCGTTGGCTCATTGCCTAGAAATAGAACATTATTATTATTTTTGTTTAGAATTTTATGATTGTTAACACTTTTTTATTATAATGTGTAGTGGTGCATAATAATATGCATTAATGAATTATTAACCTGTTCATCTGCATTCATTCAGTGATTCATTTTTCCCACTGTGATAGTGCTCGCCATTATAATGTAATAATTGAGAGAACATAATTAAGTGAATTTTTTTTTTTATGGTTCCATAGTTTGTCGGTAGTGCAATGAAGGTCGGTGAACTCGATGAATTGTGAGGAAATACAAAACAATTATCCTAACCTTTACTATCTTTATTTATATCTCCTTCAAGGTATATAAGTAATTTTTGTACTAGGATTCTGAAACAAGTTTATTAAGTTGACGTACGCATGATAGTATAGAAGGATCAATCTAATCAGGGATTGATATAGAAGTGGCAGATAATTTATCAATCTCTAATAAGTTTATTAAGCATAAAATGTGGAAATTTACTACCAACGACGGTATGTATTTAATAAATTTATGAATGGGCATAAATAGTGATGTGATTTATCTCACGTATTTCAGTTAGTACTTCACCTGACACAAATCATCTCAACGATTCAAGCAGGCATAATTTTTTTTATTTATTTATTATATTTAAAAAAAAAAATCATAACATTTTAAACTGATATTAAAGACCATTTAATTGTACATTGATCAAAATCGTTAAAGCCTTTTTAGAGAAAATATATAAAATCAATGGTATAAAGTGGCCGTTTCGATAAGTTGATTTTGGCGAAAAAGTTTGCTGTTTCATCCCTGGCATGGGATACAGACAGCTAGCTACTTTTCAGTATCTAAATTTAAGTTTCGTACAACTTCTTGTTTTTGAGCTAGACATACGACATACACACGCACACACATACAGACCATTTTGTGAGACTAGGTTATTTGGACTCAGAGGACCTTAAAACGTAACGTGTATTTTCGTTGAAAACTCGGATTAGAAATTTTTCAGGATCGCAATACTTTCCGTAATAAGATATTTCATAAAAAGGTTAGTGAATATAATTTTATATATATATATATATATATATATATATATATATATATATATATATATAGTTCCAAAAATAAAATATCACTACATTTTTTTACTCGAGTCTTATCATTTCAATTTTTGTAATCATACAAACTGATTCAGCGTATTAAGGAAAACTTTCAAATCTAAATAGAATTTGCTATTGATATATCTATGATATATAGAAACACTTCTTCAACTATTTTTGTTACACCACCAAAATTGTATGAAAACTACTGAACTAGGATTATATTAAAATTTGTGGTTATCTTTTAAACTAAATGAATATAAAAAAATTATTAAAATTTGGATTAAACGAGTAATAAATATACGAAAATATACTAAAATAGGAAATTTCTATTTTTAAAATGATTTTTAAGAATCTTTCTATGATAACTCACGTTTTAATCTTTATTCATTTGTAGTTTTGAATATTTAAGGACATTAGCACAAGCATGACCAAAATTATAACATTAAATTGATGCCAGAATTTAAAAAAATAATAATAATTAAAAAAAAATAATATGTGGGCGTTGTTATGTTGGAATAAGTTAGTACTTACGAGAACTAGAGAGACACAATAAGACAAGAAGAGGACAGGAGGATGAAGAGTTACTGTAAAGACTGACAAAGATAGAGGAACGACTGTGACCCTCCAGAGAGTTGAGTGGCGTAGTGTTGACACTCGAGAGCCCGCCGCCTAATATGTAAAGATCAATATGTACAAATATGTACACAGCACATTTTTCCCTCCTGTTCTAGCTTCACTGGCTGAAGCCGAGGGCTAGGTAGAAGAGGGAATACTTAGATGCGTCTACTTCTAGCTTCAACTAACCGGCAAGAGAATACTTTTAGTTCAGTTACTTTATTTCTGCAATACTGTTGCGCATATCAGCAAACTTCATATCGAGTGTGCTTAGTTAAAACAACTTAGTACCGCTCAATTTTCAAATAAATATATTATAAAATAAAATAAATATTTTTAATAATGAAAATTAAGATTTTCATCTTAATAATAATATGACATAGTACTTGCTCTCGCCCCTGATCTCCGTCAAAGGTATAATAAGATCCTTATAGGTATAAGAATAAGATCCTATCCACGTTTCTAGTGTATGACGTAGATGGGGAGGATTGTGTTAAAATGGTATAGCTTATAGTTTTTACAATAACATCGCACTAAATTGTCTTCTATAGAAAGTTTTTTTTCCTTCTTATTAATTAATTATTATATCTGATTGAATAATACGTACATTTTTCAACTTATATTCAGGTATACTATAGGAGACCTATGATATATTTCGACGTCGTTTATTGCAAGTGGCATTTAGCAATCTTTACAGAAAAAGCATGAAATATTTTTTGCCCAAATAACAATATTTTCATTTTCTTATTGTATTCTTTATTGTAACAGTAGGAGTTAATTAAGGCAGCAAAACTTTTATAATTACAATATATTTTTAAGGCTTCTAGCACAGCTCAGGTCCAAAGGACCACTGAGAGTTGTCAGTATTTGATGCTTATGTAATCAGTAGTCGGTTTTTAGAGCATTTACAATTTTTTTCGATATATCGTGAGCGGGAATACATAGAGGTGGTGTTAAGGTCCCATAATAAATTGAAACATAAATTTCAAATTTTTGGCGCTCGAGCCTTTTTCAAAAAACGACGTCAATATTGTAGATAAAGAATAATATGTAAGGGTATTGTTTTTTTATTTTATTAATAATGCTTGTAATCTATAATTTATTTTTAATCATTTTTTTCATTATTTTTAGTCATTTTTTCATTATTTATAATCATTTTTTCATTATTTTTAATCATTTTTTATATATTTTTTTATAAAGAAATTAAAATTCACTGATATATCCTTTTTAAATATCAAAATAAAATACGCAAAAATTAAACTGACTCTTTTATTCATCCTGGAGATCTCTAGGACTATAGAAAAATTGAATTTTGCATTATCTATAACAGCTCTTATCGTTCATTTATACTAGTGTCAAATTCACAATGCAGTCCTTTGTTGTTTTTCTTTTTGTTGCTCAATAAAATGTTTTTAATCTTTTACGAATGTTACTGAAATACTTGAAGTACCTATTTGCTATTACCCCTGCCCTACCCTGCTAGCACACCAACTGGACACCGACACGGTATATCACACAGACTAGTGCCCTTTGTATTTGACTCACGTAGTGAGATGTGTTCTTTATCCATTGTCTGACCTTTTATGACATAATAACGCTTCCATTTAATTAACCCGCCTTCTCACGCACACCTTTCCTTTCTTCTAGCTCTTCTTTCGACTTCCTCCTCTTTTTTTCCTTCTCACTTAGCTCCTTTATCCGTCAATTAACGGTGTTACTTTTTTACATCTTTCCCCCCGGCGGGCCGTGATAAACAGATAACGTCGTCGCTGATGTCTCCATTTTATCGCCCGGGTCCTTTTTGTCCTCTTTTCTTTATAGGAAGGGTTTTTTTTTTTTGCTTTTTTTTTCCTTTTTATAATTTCTTCATTTTGTTGTTTTGGTGTTTACATTTCTTAGTCTTGTCACACCGCCTTTTGAAGTACGCCGCTTATTGGCAAACCTCCTTAACATCATTATCTAATTCCCTTTCAATAGGAATATTTCCAGTTAACCCGTTTCGACTCGTGAGGGGATTGGATTTTGGCTGAGTTCGGCAAAAACTGCTGACGTGACTACCATTGATTTGATGAACATTTAGGATCCACAGTCCTAAGAAGGCCTGTAAAAACTGTTTAGGTCAAATAATAACTTTTATTTTTTTAAGTTCGTTGTTTTAAAAAAAAAAAATGTATTAGTGAATTTTTATTTTTTCAATATTTTGTTTAGAATTTTTTTTTTAAATATCTGTACTTCAGAGGTAAACTATCGTAAGTTCAATTTTGCTGATTTTGATTTTATCATAGTTAATAATCTTTTAATAATAATTTAATAATGATCTTATGATAACAATTTTATCGTAAATAATCTAAAAGGCTAGTAAAATATGCAACCCTTCCAATATAAAGATTTGCCACTATCCACAACAAGCGATACATTTGCAATCTGAAACTTCATTTTGCTCTTCTGTAAAACATTACTTTTTTAAATAAATTTTAAAAATATTCGAAACATAAATAAATATATGTGACGTTCTGTACATTTTATTTTACATGGAGATCTTCTAGTGAATAGAAAAAAAATATTTTTTTCTTTCTTTTATTTGTTTGGTTCGATACATTGCCAAATCGTTACATCAATAGCAAAAAAAAATTATATATCACGACGTGACTACACTGTTATTTATTCTGCTAATTTCGCGAAACTTTGAAATGCCTATTCAAAATCGGTATTCTATAGGTCGTTGACCATTTGGACGTCAGAGTGTACCTTAATACCTTTTACATTAATGACTTTCTGAGGAGTTGACTATGAATCCGCCTTTATGAAGTGAAACATGCCGGTGATTAGATTTAATGATGCTTCAACCAGACGTTTTCTTGATAGGTACATGGAATGGGCCGCTGGACTATAATATTTCCCTTAGAGGTTATACCTGATCATCTGAGGGACAGGCGGTAACGGACTTGCGTACCTCCTAGCCGATGACACGCTCTACATAAACTTCTTCCCTTAGCTCGCTTTGAAGTTTCAGCTTTATCGTGTTAGTTTTTGCCCGTCTTAATCCGTAGTAGTAATTAATGCTCTTAATCGGAGGCATTACCGGCCTCCCAGCGAGGAGGGAAAAAACCACTTTGATTTTCCCATCATTAAGTTTTACTCTAATAGTGCCCCCATTAGCCGCAACGATTAGTGGTTCCAATTAAGTAATCAATAAATTAAAAAATCTTGTTCCAAATCGTCGGTCCAAAGTTAGCCTGGCGGAGCTTCCATGTTGTGTCAGTATAAATAAATAGTTTTTGATTATATACCTGTCTGTCCTGTAGTATTTTTTTCTATGCATTTATATATGTGCACACAAGCATATTGAAAATTCAGTTGTCATAGATACATTAAAGATTTTTTTGTGTGTTAATATCTTCTGTTTTCATCTTTTCAATTCTCTCTAAGGAATTCCTTTATTCAATTAAAAATAATGATTAATTCTCTATGGAAATAATTCACTTAAAAATAAAAATCAGACAGATTAAAAATTCGTTTTTTTTTTTTTTCTGTATTTGTTATATTGTTTACATAAATAGAAATTATATTATTAGAATATTAAATAACACTAAATAAAAAGGAAAACGCTATAGACCTCCGGTTTATCTCGAAACAGCCTTTTTAATGATTTCAAACTCCAGAGAACGTGAAAAATGTGTTCTGTTACGAAAAGTAGAAATCTAGATGAATATTATGATGAGTCTTCTGCGTATTAAATGATAAAGGTGAAAAATAAGGCTCATTAATGTTTTGTATTATAACTAAAATTAATTTAAGACTAAACCGTACCGTGTAACTTTTAATCAATTAAAAAAAAAATCGAAAGAATATATTATTAACACGGTTACGGAAAAGATTATTCCTCAGTACGCATCAACAGATTTTTATACAAAGTATTAATAAATCGGAAGCTAAGAGACCATTAGGAGAGCTATCGAGACAAGATCGACAGTGGCTGCTATCATTAGCAAGTGGATAACTAACCATTTAAGTTATAGTTAAGGGGAGCTACCTGGACCGGCGGATAATGGCCGATATGTTCCATTGTTAGTACTGATAGGCTACGTCTCTCTTGTACTATAGGCAACAGTCGGTGTCTCTCTCTAGATTTATTATCAGTTTCAACTTTATAGTTCGGAAATAGGCAACTAAATAGAATTCAAAATTACCGAAAAGTCACAACTCATCGTCGTGGAGAACTGGTTCTAGTCCAGAAACGGATAGCAAATTTTCATTAATTTCATTAATTAATTAATTTCATCAACTAGCGGTTATTAAATCGAGGATGATAAGTTCCGCACCTGACCTTTAGAAAATAGCCAACTGACCTTTCTAAGGGTCACAACAGGAATATGTAGCAAAACTATTCGACATTAATAAGAAAAATTATAGCATAACTTAATCCGTTTGTATAAGAATTCAATGTTCAAATTCCATAAAATAATTCCTACTTATTTATGATGTATTGGTTATTATTTTTATTTTTTTTAAATGCGAATCATTTATTATAATCCTTATCGTAAGCCATGCTATTTACAGTTTTAATAAGGAGAGGATGGAAGTCATATATATAATTATTATACCTGCCAAACATATAACTAAACAATATTTACTGATCTGTAGTGCATATTCTCTAAAAATTAAGTAATTTTGCGGGGTCATGTTTTTCTCAATCAAGACTATTTATTTCTACGTTGAAAATAGGTATTCATAAATTACAAAGAATTTGTATAAATTATTTACAATATTGTATAAATTATAATGATGTATAGAAAATTGCAATAAATTAACTACCTCAACTAAATCACTATAAATTTTTTTATTTTTCGAAGCATTAATTTTTGGTTGTTTCGTAATTTGCCTTTCATAAGATAACCTCTGCTCTGGCTGCTGGGATGATAGCAATTGTGGAAATCATACTCATTATTAACCTTATTATTAATTAAGTTGATTAATATTTTATTTAATTACTACTCTCAGATAAGAAATAGTCTATCCTTGCTATCAGTGAAACCTGACAAGGCCCTGAGGGGACCGCATGCCTGGGTACCGTGGACCGGACGGGATCAACTCACGACCCGCTGGCTTTGCATTCAATGGTCTCGGTCATCTTTATTCCGGAGCCTTCTTCTATCGCCGTTATTCTACTACATGTTTACCATCAGTCCAACATCACCTCCAGTGTATACCATTGTGTTGTTAGCCAATGGTCATGTATTGGTGTTTAAGGATTGATAGTCGAGTTTGGTTCCGATTTTTTTAATTTTTTTATTTTCTACTGTCGTAGTTTCAAAATAACGTTCATGTGACTGGATGAAACCTTATAATGTATTTTGATTATGTTTATTTTAGTTTGAACATTTGACACAAAGTACCGGTTCTCTTAAGGACCCCACACCTTTATTCCCCAAATTTTGTTAATAACTGTAATAAATGAGTAAACTGACAAGAAGAAGTTCAACAAATTTTAAGGTATTTTAAAAATTTGAAGTTGAATTACTAAAAAGAAATAAACGACGAAAAAAAAGATTTTTTAATTATACTTTTTGCATATAATGGGTATCCCCTTGCACGTGAAGGACATACTTCGGTGTCCATTGCTCAATAATTTATTGCAATTATGGTGTCAATGTTCCTTGAACAGAACGCTCGTTCATAAGGTGAATGTTATGTTTTTTCGCAGTGTGCCGCTAAGTGTCAATTTTTATTCCAACAGTTTTTCAGCTAACGAGTCAAAGCAAAGACTGACACAACTGAATGGCTGGTAATGATTACATATTTGAATCTGACAAGCTTAGCTATCTACATTAGAGTACTAGTAGTACCAAGTGGAGTTCCGGAGGGACCTCTACTACGATTTTAGAAGAACAAAACGTCCTAATGAATTCATTGTTATGTTGTAATAATATATATATATATATATTTACTGCTCCAAGCAATACGGACGGGCGGAGGATAAATGCCCTTTAGTTTTGCGAGGAAAAAAATCTGTTTTAAGAATTTTACATTGAAAAAACATGAGCAGGGGGTCGTCAGCGTATTCCGTTAATAGTTAATCAGACTAAAGCAAAAATGTTCCTTCACTACAAAAAAAAAATTGGCCGATCATTATACATACCGTTAGTAATACAAGAAAAATATATTTATAAATTATAAAAGTTGCTAATATTGAGAAAGATCCAGTGAGATGCTAATGCATTGGTAGTTGTTATAAATTAGTAATCCGTACAGTATCGTCCTTGCCAATGACTTAACTCACATTATGATTCCAGTCGAGCAGTAACAGGCGATTGCCTTCGGGTGCCGGTGAAATAATAATAACCCTATTGTTCATTCTATACTACTGGTCAATTAAGTTATATTACTAGATTCTTAAATAAATATAATAAAGTACAAAGCCATTATCACATTCCATTCTAATTGGTGCATTAATTAAATTAATTAGTCAATATAGTTTTGAATATTTATCTATGGACCATTAATCGGTTTGGATCCTTGTTTTTAATAGATGTGTTGTTAATGTTGTGTGTGAACTTATTATTACATTTATTTATTTAATATGCATTTAGTAATAATTTGATTATTAAAAAGATAGAAATGTGTTTATTACTACAGAAATAAACTTTATTAGCTCACTAAATTCTTGCTCAGATATATCTAAATCCTATTTTATTTTATATTTCTCCCTCTGTTAGATGGGGATGGGGGCAGATAGCCTTATTTTTAATATAGTGCAATAAATGCCAAAAACAAATGACAGAAGGGCCCCGCTAGCCGTGTAATCGATTCTAGTAATGACTACTAGTAAATCGATGTTAGTAATGAGGACTACTAAAGCAGGCAGCCGTCCTATTGTAATCCCGCCAGGCGAGCCTCTTGCTATTCCGGCACCGTCTGTGTCCGCACCGCTCAGTAATTGCTTTTTCAACTTTAACTCCTCATTACTTTCAATAATTAATTCCGCCTCGGCCCATTAGCGTCTCTCTCTCTCTCTCTCTCTCTCTCTCTCTCTCTCTCTCTCTCTCTTTTTCTCATTCACTCTCCTTATTTCCTCTCATCTCCCATCTCGCTCATGACATTCGGCACTACCCAGAAGGCCTTGTGTTATTTACTATTTTTTTATGCAGTTCTAACAGACTAGTTTAATGAAAATAAATCTTTTGGATTTATTGAGATTTAAGCTTTGTAATCACTCTGATCTCGTTTAATTTATGTAAAGAATAAATACTTTCTTTCTAGAGTGTCATAAAGATTTAATAAAATAGTTCTTTTTATTTTAAAAATACTGTCAAGGATTTAAAGGAAAAATATATTTATAACCGATTGGATATTGATATGGGCTATTTAAATTTAATATAGTTGAATGAAAGCTGTTTATTTGAAATAGCTTCACACACCTCTCCTTCCATGTGATTGATATTCATAAGTCGATACTGTGGCGGCCTGTTGGCTCTTATCGATAAGGGATCTGCCGAGAAACTTAACGAAGGAAATGACTGGACTCTGCGCTGCCGTTTATGGGCGGCCACTCCAACCGCTTTGACAAAAGAGGGCAATTGAGTTTTAAAGCTCTTCAGGCCGAATGCCGATTCTACAGCATGTGCTTTTCTATAATAGCCCCTAATCCCTCTTCCCATGTCATTTATTAAGAGGAATCATCGCAACTGGATTTTATTTACTTACGACCGCATTAACACGGGCTATATGAGGCTGGGGTTAGGAAAAAGAATTAATAAGAAGAAGTAAGATGATTTACGATTGGGTGGAAACTGGATGCCGGATGGGCTTTTTAAAGGAAGGGAATGGCAGTGGGAATAAAGGAGGAAGTTGGCACACATAAAGAGGCGCGGTACCCTCCGCTCCCTCGTAAACTGGCAGAGTTTAATTTATTTTTCCATCGGTGGAATGCCACTAAAGAAAATGGTTTTATCCCGGGCCGCTAGTGTAGTTCGCACCTAGCTGTCTCTATCTAACATCCTCCATCAAGATTTCCTCTTTGCTTCTATTACATTAAATATTATGTCGTTTAAAATATTTCTGAATGGCTTATAACCTTAGATCTACCATCAAGTAATCGAGACAAATAATAGTACATGGTGAACTAGGAAGATGCCGATGCTACTATTTTTCGTTAGCTAAATATCTTCCTTTACCAAATCCTGTCAAAAAATGAGTATACAAGTTCAGGCTTAACGAAATCCTCCCATCTACGACTTGGTCTAGTCCAATGGTGGGTACGACGCCAAGTATGCAGCATGTAATCTAATTAAATTTAATAATAATAATTTATTTTTAATTTAATAATTTAATTACACTAAATATTTAAGTATTTAATCAATTATAAAAAAATAATATTGTTTTGTTTTTTTATTACAAGTATATGTTATTTATGTTTCTATTTTTTAATTTTCATCCTTCATGACTTTACTAACAGTAAAAAAGCAAAACAAAAAATTATATAATTATATTTAATAATTGGGGTGCCGTGAATATTGTTTATTAATTTCTGTTTGCCGCCTGCCAAAAAAGTTTGAGAACTATCTTTATAGATAGTCCAAAAGTGTAAAACAGACTGCCACCGAGTTAATGTTTTTGTGATCCACAATGTTTTGAACTATAGTGAAAAAAATGCAATTATAAAGCAATGCTATCGATTATTACACTAAATTAATTTAATTACATAATATGTTTTAATATCCTGTCTATATTTCTGAATCCTCACTTTTAAATTTCAATTTAAGAAAATTTGATGCGGCCCGCGGCTTTAATTTAGTTTGACACGCCCGGTATAGCCCCTCAAACTTTTATCCGTCTGGCCTTTTTAGTAATTCGTTCTCTTCTTTGCACAATAACTTTTCATATTTACAAGTTTAGGCCCAATTACGTCTATATTTCCTGACCCAATTATTATCCAATTGCCTGGTATTAATTATATATCTATGAATAATTAATAGCAGACAAAGTTTTGTTGCTCTCAGAGCAAATCGAAGTTTTTTTTAATGTTGTCTGTTTGCCATACAGTATAAGTATGACTGCGGTTGGAGGGTGTGAAGATGACGTCTTAATGCATTATTACAGGCTACCGGGGCACATATTTTAGCTATTATCTAAAGTTGCGGAATATTCTATTATGAAGCTCTCCTAAACGTTTTAGCTTGATATTTATAATTCAAATTTTCACACCTCCCTCCTTTCCTACCCCTCACAGTTTTGTAATTTATAAATTAGTTATTTTTTAACTTCAGTAAATAGCAATTATGTAATGTATTTTTTTTATTTTTGTTTCAGGTAAGTGTCTATGTTCATCTTCCCTATTGAATATGAAAGATTAAGGTAAACCTATTTGACAAATATCTAATGTATTAATTGTCCAATATGGTTTTTATTTTAAATTTATTATTATTGTTCAATAGATCTAAATCTTAAGTATTATTATATGCTTTATGTTTTGTGTTATCTTATGTATCCTCATAATAACTAATATTCTCGTCTACGTATCTGTATTTAAGAAAAATCCTGCTCCAAACCGTTTGAAATGAAATAATTTATTTCCTTAATAGAGATTTCAGTTATTTAAGGGTTTTGTAAGCAAATTAATTTGTCATTAAACTGCAATTGAAATTCTAAAAATCACCATTATGGTAATAGATACATGATGCATTGATGCACTGTTTTCAAAAGTGTTTTGTCCAATAATTAAAAACAAAATAGTTATCCAGTTTGCTCGATGTTTATTTTAAAATAATTACTACATGTCACCAATTTTTTCTTAATTATCACGTTATTTATTAAATTTATAATATTTTTTGAGGTATTACAAAATTACAAATTCTTGATAAAGCAATAATTTTTACTAGAAGGCCTCATTTAAAAAAAAAAAAAAAGAAATATATATATAATTTTCACAAATATGCATGAAACATTATTCCACATTAACGAAAGTAGTTTACTATGCAAACATATATAAAAACACACCTAATATATCTCTAACATCGCTAGTTATTTTCCTGGCTGTTTGAAAGGGTCGATGTATTTGTTTTGTTTTTTTTTTCCCGGGATTTCATCCAAATGGCCAGAGACCACGCAATCTTAACCGAGTTATATAATTTGTACATCCTTATAGGAAATGTTTAGCTTAAAAGGGAATTAATTTATAATTTAGCGTTGGAAATACGGTTTAGAAAGTAATGAAAATAAGACTTGCTCCCATTAGGACACCTTATTGGCAATAACTAAGAGGCGAAATGAAGACGTTTCCTTGTGGTGAAGGCGAAGATCGCGGCGATGTCTGTTCTCTTGATGACCAACCATAAACGAGAAGGAACCGCAAGTTGCCAGACCGCAACAGCTTTGTCGTATGCCACGTCTCCATTACCTCAAGTCCAATTTTTCATCCGTCCTTGTATTTTTACTTTCTTACCCACTCGAAAAACATCTTGTTAATGTATACTTATAAAAACTATACATACATATCTCCCAAATTTACCAAATTTAGAAAATAATCTATAATAATGTGAATTATGGAAGATTATATATATATATATATATATATATATATATATATATATATATATATATATATATATATATATATATATATAAGTTATTTATTTTTTTAAATTTAATCGTACTGAAAAATATTTTCCATGACTCGAAACAAATGAATCAATCGGGCCACATATCTCCAGTGTGCTGGTTAATTATCTATCATTTATGTTCTACAAATTTTCTTTATAGTCGTTTTTACTTTATTAACTCCGTAAGTTGAAGGATGTTTAATCATTAGTCAAAAATGTTTTTTCCGAATCATTCGTCAGTTTATTCGCTACTGTGCCCGCTGAATTCAGTATTCCTTATTTCAGGAGCATATTTGTATTTATAAAACTTTCTGGGTACATATCGTTTGTCGTGAAGAACGGAATGTTGCGAAACAAAAAATCTGTGGCTGACATCTGGGCAACTATTGTATAAAAATACCTTGAGTTAATCAAGATCGATTATTATTTTGATTATGTTAAAATAAAGAAAATGATTATCTTGATTTGTTTAAATTAAAAAGAAATCTGCAACAATTTTAGGGATTTTTCCGTTCGTTTCTTAACATTATCAAAACGCACCAATAATTTTCAGATCGAATCGTTTCTCAGAATCAGGTTAATCGCGAAAATATTTTTTTTCAAAAATATTTCTATTGGTCGAAACAAGCAATAAAACGCCCTCTTCCCTTCCGAATTATTAAGCTGAATTCCATGAAAATTCGTGCGATCAGATTTCAGCAACATAAAATTCATTAAAAGTTTATACAATAGAATTAAAATCTTTACTAATAACTATAAAATGAATGTTTATTCTAACATTTTATCATAATCCACCGATATATTCGAAAATTCAAATAAAATATATTAAAACATAAATAAAATAAAATTGAACGAAAGTTTTATTCTCCGCATGTTTTAGAGGTCTATTAAAATTATTTTATATTTTATCCTAATTGAGAAGTTTATTTAGCGGTGTCATTATTTATAAGTTTTCAGTTGCCATTTGTTAATTTTATAATCCACTATATTCTTTCGCGAAATTATTAGATTAGGTCCCAATCCAGACTACAAACCCTCGGGAACAAATCTTAGAAATTAAGAATGCAGGTATTCCGAAAATTTTTATGATCTTTATTAATAATAATAAAACTGGTGGAGCTTTCACCCAATACGAATAATAGTCATAGTTAAGACGCTCACTGGCGTAGCCACGGAGAGGGGGAGGGGAAGGGTCCGCCGGTCCGACCCTCCTCGAAATTACGAAATACTTTTACTTATTCTTATCTGTAAACTAAAATTGTATAAACCCATTTGAGTGTTATTTCATAAAAAATATACCTAGGCATATAACACGTCATATTTATAGAGGGCTCCCTCACATACTGGGTTGGGATAGCTTTCTTTATAGGAGATCCTTGGATGGACCCGCTCTTCCCCTCCCCCCGAAATGAAATCCTGGCTACGCCACTGGTGACGCTCATCTTGTGCTTTCTCTATTTTGTGTTTAGTTATAAATAAATTATTGATTCTCATCGAAACCCGGTTTCGTTCTGATTCCGTTGGATTTTTTTTAATTATTTTTTTTTTTTATAAATGTTGTTTTTATTTCATAAATAGTGTAAATGTCAATTTTTATAATTGATACAGGATACACTCTTGTACAATTAATGTTTTTAATTTTTACAACCTATCAAAAATTTAATGTATTTTATATATTGTAAAAAATAAACAAGAGGAAAAAAAAACGACACTGCTTATTGGATTCTTTTATTATCCATTATACTATTATACTTATTCCATCCCTATTACTATGACTTGGCAAGGGATGACCTTCCACCCTTGGGCACGGGGCTCTTGGCCTCGCTACCTATTATATGTAAGATATGAACCCCGGCAGCTGTAAGGACTCCCGCTGCATCCTCTCCGGTAATGCAACTCTGCTTCTTTAATTAGGATTTATGGTACTACTAATTAGCCTAGAGGAGGTGATCAACTTCTCTTCTTACCGGCTGTGTTCTCTTTTTACATCGTTCATCATCCGGTTAGTAGGAGCAGTATGCTAGTTGGTTAGTTAGTGATGTATTAGTATTTTTTCAATACTTTCGGGTTACCTGGTATTCAAGAGATTAACTACTAGCGGCAAATAGAGTCAATAAAATAGTTTTTATTATACTATTTTGAATTTAGGAAGATTTAAAATTGATTTCTCAGTTATTTCTAGTTACAGCATTTAGCGATTCTCTTCATAATCGAACTTCGCCGGCATATTGAAGATATCCCAGCTGGTATGCTAAATTATGTCTCGTTATTACAGGATTATTTATATGATAAAAAACGTCTTCCTGTACAATATTTCGCAACCGGTTTCGGACCTTCATCAGGCCAATACGTGCGTTAAGTTTTCGACGGCCTCCGTTGCTTGTCAACTGAGGACAAGAGGAGAGTCCTCAATTGACAAACATTTGGTTTACGGAGGAAGGCTGGAACCGTAAGGTATCCTAGCTTAATACACTTTAAATTATTTTACCGACGCGAATAGAGTACTGGTTAGGTGATAGGAAACTCTAATCCACTATTATCTTCTGCTGGAAAGAGCTCAACACTATAAACTTAAAGAACAATTATTATTTATTTCTATTTGTGTCCTTGGCATGAAACTATTATCAATAAAATATAAATAGATCAATAAAATCTTAACAAGTATATTATCTACCTGTTATAGCTTTCCTAACTTCAAGGCTAAATCCATTATCTAATATATTCTGGATTAATATATCTAATATATAACTAATATATCCTCCAAGCAATTATATTGTCCGCTTGTGAACTCAGTATACTTAGTTCTAATACTCCTCGCCATCACGTTTAAGTAACGCATATGAAAAATCGCATTTTTGAATTCCTTAGTTTTATAAATTTATCAAGTGCATATTTGCAAAATAAAATCTTACAAACACCGAATCCTCCTCTCGGAAAAGTAAAAAGGTCCAGAGATGAAAAAATTATTCACAATGGGGAAGTGAAAAGTAAAAAAACTTTTTAGTCTCCTGAAATTTAGCTATTTTCACATTTCTTACTTGAACATGGTAGCGTCTATACATCACTTCATGCCTTGCATTTAATCTCATCAGGATAATTTTAATAAACCTTCGACTGAAAGGTTTTAGGAATTATTTTTACGATTATTGATATTTGATTACGTAACTTTGTATTTCATTTTTTATCTTCGTTTGTAATAAGATCATTCTTTGGGTCTTCATGCGCGATTATCTGAAATATGGACTACTGTTCCCAATTACTTGATTTTAACATAAATCTCTATAAAGCCCTCTATTATTTTTCTTAATATATAATTGAAATAATAATAATCATTAAATAAATGAGATTACAGTAGATATTAGTCGTCATATGTCTGTTTAGAATAGATATCACAATTTTATCCTCAATCCATCATTCTTCTGACATTATCTTTTGAGTGTCGGCCTTCCCCAGCAGTCCTTGCCTTCCCTTCTTAACTTATCCCTAGATTTGTTAATTACAATGCTGTTGAATTGTTTATCTTTGACTTCGACACAGCTTTACTTCGGTTACTCGTGTTTTTGAAAGAGCTGACTGGTACACCGAGGTTCTGATGGGGCTGTGAAGGACCGCGAAGTAAAAAAAAACTTAGTCATAAATCTGGCCCGGGGACAAAGGCCCAATTTTGGCTCCCGTCTCGTTCCACGGATGATTAATAAATGTTGAGGATTAGTTCTCTACCAGTTAGTAACTGGTGTAGGAATAATTCTGGGATTATCCTAGAATACCTAATGTTAGCTCTTGTGGATTATGTTTTGAGTTATAGTTTTAAATACAAATGTTTAATCTATTAGCAGAAAAGATTTAATCCAAACACATGTCATTCATGAAATACTATAATGAAATATCTGAAAAACAAAATTGATTATTTAGACATTGAGTATGAATTTTTAATTTTTACTCTGGTGACGAGTATTGGAAATAATATTTATTTAAAGCTTATGTTGAATGGAGAACATAACTTTAATATTATTTCATGCTATTCGTTAACAGCAGATCGCTCAATTGCAGCATGCCCCGTGTCTAGGATTGATTATAGGATTTTATTCAGAAGTTAAACTAAATTACTACTTAAAAGTAACAAAAATAATAACATTTAAATTTCTACTCTTTGATAATTAGTTTGAACTTTGAAAGAATTACATTTTTAGCGGTTAGGTAGATAATTGTTTGATAATATGTATGATTAATTTAGTTTTTGTAGTTTAATTTATTTAATTGTTAATGTTACTCTTTTCAACTTGTCTAATTTCATATTATATAATTATTTAGATTTAGTTTATTTATTGTAAATTACTTTGCTACATTTGTATGAATATTATTAAAGATTTGGAGAATACTTCTGGCATTCGAAAATCATCCAAGCCGTGTAATGGGATTGAATATGAGAAAGAAAATATTAAAATATGTTATAAATAAACACATTTTCGATTCATTCATACAATTTTGGTATTTAGTAATACTGTCATGATAGAATGTTGCATATTCAAATAACCGTATCTAAACTTTTTGATTTAAAATGTCGAAATATTTTTTTAATTTTTTTCTTTAATAATTCATGATCTAGAACAAAGTCTTTCCTTCTCAGTATGGAATAGTATAGCTTTACATTAAAAAGCTTAATGTAATTAATTTTATGCGGTTATGATAAGACTCCCTACTTATGTTTTCCCCTCCTACATTCCTTATTGTTGTACTTCCTTCTTATCCTAACGATAAAAGATGGAAGTTAATCCTAGCTAAGCGATAAAGTCTAATTTACTTCTTCTTACTTCCCTCTATAAATAATGTTTATATTCTTTAACGTTTTGCTCTGTAATACTATTGCTGTCGGTAATTAAAGTAATTTAAAAAAAATATATAATGTTCCTTTTTTTTCTACCCCATGATTATTTATAGAGGAATGCCAAATACAACTGTTCCATTACTGCTACTAAGGTAACAGTGTAATCATTGTTGAATGAATAATTATTTCCGAAACTTCTGAAAAAGTCGTCAAGGCGGAGCTGGGGATGTCTATACTTTTCGCCGTGAAATAAATATTTAGGGATGGAACTGATATCTCTTTAGGCTCAAAAGAATTTCAAAACGTATGAAAAATACACTGGGCGTTGTGCTGCTGAGTGGCGGATTGCACATTTCATAGCGTCGGCCTTAACCTGTCCCTATTTGGGCCCGACGTGAGTCCGATTGTCCTAAATATAGTCATGCTCTTTGCATGTCTTTGTTTTCAACGCTACGATGGAAATTTAACTTTTACTCTCGAAAAATCTTCACTGTGTAGCTATGTCAAAGAATTGAAGATTTCAGAGTCGACCGTCAACACTGATGAATTACATTCATTTATTATCATCAGATATCTGGGCACGAACACAGCGTATTATCGAGGTGTGAATTGCAGGATGAGATGGAAAAGCTAACTGAAAAGAACGACAATAACTATAGAGTGACGAAAGAGCGTGCACGAGCATTATTTGCAGATGGAATTAGTGAGATAGCTGGCGGGTATATAATTGCCGTATTTAAGTCGTCACCGCTCCTAGTCATCGTGTCCGTGCTCATCTGGAAATTAAATAATGTCGGTACCTGCGCCTTCTTCTCCGTTCCGGATCGCTGTGTCCTTTATGGTATGGGCTCATCCACGAGGGTGTGGTCATATTTGCATGATAAGGCAAATTATTATCCAGGAAAAAAATAAGCTAAAGAATACCAATATATATTTGCCTTTAAATTATATAATATTTCAGAAACAGTTTTTCCATGAACAAGTATTATTTCTTGGAATTATTGAGGCGTTTTGTACGGTTGAGCACGCTGTGCACCAGTTGTATATTTAAGCAGAAAGGGAACAGCTGATTAAGATTTGCCTGTTGTTTTTTAACCTTGGTGGTTGGGAGGAGATCTGAAAGGGAAATGTCGGGGTGGCTCTGTGCCTACATTATACAGAAAACAAAATAAGGTCCCCAGCTCATTTGCATCTTGTCCCGTGGGTACTGTGGTAATGCTTCGTCTTGCTCCGTCTGTATATATCTTCTGTCCGTCGGTGTCTCTCTCATCCCCTATCTCTTAGCGGTCGGTCTTTGTATAGCTTTCTAGAGGCACCATATAATTTACTAAATCATTAATTTTATTTCCTTGTTTATTTGTGCAATTCTCAAAATTATACTTAAAACGTTACTAATTGATTTATATATTTATCATTTTTATTAAACTACTGATTTTTTTATTTTTAAATCTACTACTATAACTTAGGGCTCAGTAATTTTTCTAGAAGTACTGTTACTTAGCCAACGGTTACGCAAGAAGGCAATGTGGTCTGCATTTATATATTTTTCTCTAATACTCTTGTTGATTGACTTCTAATTTCTAATATATATATATATATATATATATATATATATATATATATATATATATATATATATATATATATATATATAGAAATTAATGCTAATTTATTGTTCTTCCTTTAGAAAACAGTCCTGAAAGGTCAGTTCCGAAGTATACTATGTCCAAAATGGTGATTTTCATTAAACCTTCCCAAAGTTTGGTAGTCGGGTAATTTTTTAACTAAAGTTGGCATTTTTCTTGATAATTCGACATGTTGTTTTTGTTGCTTGAAATAATCTGTAAAACAAAAAAGTACCTTACGTTCAAAAACCTTTGGAAATAGTAGATTCAGCTACAACTCTATTTAATATATTTGTTTTTAAGATTGATAAAAATGCGATAGGTTGTTCATCTAATATCACGATCAAATTGATTTTGAGAAGCTTTTAGGAATCCTACAACCCGTGTTTTAGAACCGTGAAAAATCTAAGTCGGTTGATGAAAACCGATAACTTACTACTCCTTTACTGTCGCCTAACAGAGTATTCCCAAATGACCGAAGTTGTACAGTTTTGTTAAAATCTACCTTACTCCATAACTTAACAATTGTTCATTTAGTATCAATGTTTATTTTTAATTTTAGCCTTATTAACATTACACTTAGAACTTACTTTCATATATTTGCAAAGTGTATGAAATTAACATTCATTTCAACATCTCCAGCCCGGAGGACCATTATTTTACGAAAAGTCTAAAAACAATTATTCAGTATTGAGCCATGAAAAAATTTGAAAGTGAACTGTTGAAAACTGAAACCGTCTAGATGGTGCTACTTATTGGAGTTACACCTAGAGCTAGACACTAGAGGCAATAAGGATCAGGCCGGGCGGAGCGCTCCCCTGAACGATATAATTACATCCTCATTGAGGGCCGTTTCAGGGGATGTAACAATTGGGATTTTAGTTGTCTCACTTAGACCAATCCAGTTCTCGCTAACTGAGGAAGTCCCATCCACCAATCACTATTGAGATTTCAATAGATTCAATGTTTGGCTCTGGTATGTATTGGACTCAACCATTGGACCTATAACAACTAATTTTATCAATTACGAAATAATTTATTTTTAGTTTTGCAATATGATTACCATTCCGTCATTTCTCTGTACTGATTTTCATTAGGATTCATTGTGATCCTTCAACTCGCTGGAAGACATTGTGTTGCTTCGTATAATATGAATTGGAAATGCTAGCGAGCTATAAATATTCTATGGTTCACACTTGGTCGTCTACCTCCCATCTCCTAATGATCTGTATCTTTTAGAATGACATATTCTACATTAGTTGATCAATTTAATTAGACATTCCCAATGCTATTTGCTACCATTTATTTTTACTATTATGTGTTTATCCATAAGCTTCTAACATATTTAAAACTCTGACCAAGTTAATTTGAATTAAACAAATATATATATATATATATATTTATAAAATATAAATATAATAATTATAAAATATATAATTTAATATAAATCTGTAATTAACTGGTGTGATTTAAGAATTGCATGGTAATATTTGATTGAATTGTAATACTCTAGAAAGGAATGTGCGAAAATAAAAACCATAGTATTAAGCTGTTTATTAAGAATGCAACGTTATGAGAAAGTGTTTTTTTTTGTTATTTTTTACCATTTCCTGTTGAGATTTCGACCGAAATTAATTGCATAAAGGGTTAGGTATCGTTCCACATGCAACTTACTTTGTGTGCTTGGGCTCAATAGTGCACGATCCGTCGCCATGGAGTTTTACTTGTTCGTTACATATTTTGTATAGTTTAATGCGGGCTTATATTTCTGTTTCTAATCAAGACGGACCGGTCACCTTAAGTATGCACTTCGTGCGTGCCATGCTAGTACCAGACGACAGTGTTTCCGTAATGAGCTGGCGTACGTGCTAATAATTTGCGATATATTGAGGGTGTGCCGTCACAACTTGGTCGATCTACGCATTGCATACTGCCTTCAATATTTCACTCTATTGATTGGTATTTTGTTGGACGCCATTTTCTCCAAATAATAAGCGTGCTTCTTTTTTTGTTTTTTTTCTTTTTATAAATGTTACCTATCGTAAAATTTGTACCTCTGAATTTTATTTTTATACTTCACTGCTAATTTGATAAAATACATCCCGGAGGATCATTTTTTTGCACAACTTATCTTCGCTATGTAGTAAATGCCCTACGGTGACATTTAAATTGTCGTTTCTTTATCCTATTAAATTGTACAGTCACTTTCAGTGTGCATTTAGTTCCGTGCAGTGCTTTTACAAGACTGCATTTGCTCTGTAATGAAGTAGACGTACGTGCGAATAACTTGTGGTGGTGTTGTCTGGATCTGGTTGATCTGTGTACAGCAAAGCGCTTTTCATCTAGTCATCTTTAATATTTCGTCTTGCTTGTCAGATTCTGTTGGTTATTGTAGGATTCCCTATAATCTAGCAATTGATCATTCGACATCTTTGTTTATTTCTAATTGCTGATCAAACTCCAAACTCGAAGAATTTGGAATTAACATTCATTCTAACTCCAGCTGGAGGACCATTTTTAAGCGCTATGTATTTTAGCCATGTATCTTTACTTAGTTGTTGCATATTTTATCGTTGAGTGAATGCCTTACGGTGGCATTTAAACTGTCGCTTCTTTATCCAATTAGGCTGTTTAGACACTTTAAGTATGCACTTAATTTCGTGCAGTGTTTTTACTACAGTACATTGACTCTGTAATGAATGAGACACACGTGAGAATAACTCGTGGTAGTGCTATCTAGAGGTCCATGTGTGTACAGCGAAGCGCTTTTAATTTGGCTATTTTTAATATTCTATCTTATTCCTCTTTTTCTGTCGTCTGTTACAGCTTTTTCAAATCAACGAGGAAGTCCAGTTTTGTTGAAATGCATCCTTATTCTGTAATGTAACAATTAGTCATTTATTCTTAATTTCAAACTTATTAACGCTACACAAAGAATTGCTTTCAAAAGTATATGAAATTCACATTCGTTTCAACATCCAGCCCGGAGGATCATTATTTTAAGAAAAGTCTAAAAAAAATATTAACCTGTAAACTTTATTATCTGTATCCACTGTGCTACATTGAGCCATCAGCATGTTCTCATTTTGATTTTTGAAGGAAATAAGATGGCTTTAAAATTCAGTTGGTGTTATAATTTTTTTGGTTGACTTTTTCTTCCATCTAAATGATATTTCATCAACTTTACTATAGTCTTTGATGTTTCGTTGCCGTACTAGTTTGTTGTTGTTGTTTATTCCTCTTTTTTATGTTGCCCGTAGACTGGTTGAGATACTTGGTGACTTTAAAGACAAGCCGGACAAGGTGACCGCTGCTGACGATGAGGGGATAGATCAATGGAAGAGGTTTCGGCTTTAATGGTTCCTCGTGGCAATAATATTGATCCCTCCCCACTCTCTACCTCCGCACTGTTTTTCTTAGCAGCGTCTCTCTTCTAATCTTCTGTTGAACTTGAAGTCAATCTGTCTGTCGGGTGGTCGTTACTAAAGTTAGGCTGCTTAATAACTTTACGCACAGTTTTAGGGTTAATCGTTAATAGTTTTTGACAAGGGGGGAGAGGATAGGAGAAGAAAAAGTTATAGTTGATGGATGAATTGAAAGACAAGTTGTTGAAACGATAGTATTTTATCTGTGAGCTTATTGCCATAACTGTTCCTCTAGTAACTTAGAGTGCAAAATCAATCAAAAAAGTCAATGCTACCTACATGATCCCTCGACTACTTCTAACATTATCTATGTTAATTTTTGTATTCTATTTCTCAAACAATGATATAGTGTAGAAAATACTACAAACAAGATTACGACTAAGGTTGTTAGCTCCAGAAGGTGCTAAAGAAAGAAAGATGAGAGCCATGAAGTGAAATACGCTTGGTCCTTAGCTGGCGTTTATCGCGATAAACAAATAAATATGTATGTATATATAGTATTTTCTACATTATATCATTGTTTGAAAAATAGAATACTACTGGAAGCATTAATTATACCATATTTGAGATCGATAGAAAGGCTTTCCCAGGTTGAATATACTCTTGAGAAATATTATATATATCGCCGCTTCTATATTATATCATTCATTATTTGACCGTTTGTGCGTCAATAGCCCATATGTTCATCCATATTATAATTATCTCTGAAAACCCTTTGGGTTCATTGAAAAACAAAGGGTTCTTTCATAACAGGAGACAAGAACTATATAGATTTTTTTAATAGTATTTTTGAACTCAATGATTTAATATAAAAGAGATTTGAGGATTGCTAGAAGGTGTAAATTATAAAAAAATAACATTTTTTTTACCGAAAGAATTATCAGTTAACATTTAGAAACAAAAAGATTAAATACAGATGACTTGTAAAGTTGTAATAAAGTAAATTGTAAAGCGCACTTCGACGAAAAAAACATGTTTGATTTATTTTTTCGCAAAAAAAGATTATATATTGATGAGTTTTCTATTGGGCCATGGACTTCGGTAGTGGTGATAAATAATGCATAGTGTGCCCAGCATTCACCAGAATTTTCACCTTCCTTTTGTTCCTTTCATTTTCCTTCGGGGAAATAAAAGAAAAGAGAGTAGCGGGTTTACCGGGTTAAACTTTCCACGGGACTATTACCTGTGTTCTTCTCCAGAGAGCATTATTAGACAATTAGTGGCAGGTAATTATATTTAAATGGGAGTAAATTGGTGGTGGATGGTGGAACTTCCTGCCGGCGGATAAACTCATCGATGGCTTTTTCTACCCAAATTGGTCGATGACCACTTCTTTTTTCATCTTCTTCTTTTTCTTTATACCCGTTTCCTCGATTATCAAGGGTTTATTCTAATGGGGATCGAGTCTATATTAAGATATAATGGATCGATTATATCCATCATACTCTATCTCCCTCTGAAATGTTACAATTAAAATCACCAGAAAGATTCAGTTTTTTTTTTTCTAATAAAACTAAAAGGATGAATCTAGCTTGCAGGGTGGTGGTTACACCAGATTATTGGTGAAGAGATTATATTCCAATTATAATAATTATTCTTTATAAATATTCTGTATGGTGCTCTTATCGCCTTAAGCGAAAAATCTGAACGAAAATGGTTTACCTTTTTTTTCCCAATTGTTTCTGATTAGCCTCATGCAGAAATAAGTTTTCTATTATTTCACGAAAACCAACATAGTGGATTTGAGGAATTTCTAAACTGTCTTGGAAAGACACGTAGATTACTCTTTTTTTCATTGGTATATATTGAGCGAATGTTTTAATAAACAGAAGGGGAATGTTATTAATTTGAACGATATTGATGCTCAGATTAATTATGAACTTCTCTTCTGGACCGCAATTCCTTCGGGAACAGAACCCGTGGGGACGTGACCCAGTATAAGAGCACATCGAGTGATAATATTAAGCCGACGGTTGACGTCAGGAGGAGAGTAGTAATGGCTTCGGAAGAGGTTTGTGAGGTAAAGGCTATAAGGAGAGAGAAGGGTGAGGCAGAAATGTGTACAAATGAGAGAGGGAAGGGAAGGAGAGGAACACGAGAAGTCCATCTGGAGTGGATGTACTCCCGCCAACAGTTTAGATTGGGGGAGGGCTGACCAGTGAGCATTCCTCCGCAAGGCTTATAAGGAGTTATTTGTTTATCTTCCACTCTGTAGTCTGTCACTTGTTTATATGAAGGTGGTATCCTCTCTCCATCTCATATCTAAATGGCATGAGCTCTGAATCCATAATGAGCCGTCTAAGTGCGCTACGGTTTCAAGGTGTAATGGAACAGGGCAAAAGGGGGGAAAATTCACTAGTTATCTAGAGCGCTGCTAAGTGGAATCCCGAGCGTAGGATGGATGATAACATTATTTAAATCTCGACTTGAAATCCAGAAAAAAAAAATCAATCATACATAAAAATAATCACTTGTGGAGATAGAATAAGTTCTGTCAATATAAATGTACGCATTATACTATGTTTACAAATATATATATATATATATATATATATATATATATATATATATATATATATATATATATATATATATATATATATATATATATATATATATATATATATATTACATATACAATAAAAGCCCTTATTTTTTTCTAAAAATTCGCAACATTATATTACTCCTGCACAAATAATTATAGGATGATATATTAAACGGCTTTATATTTAGGGCAGTGTAAGAAATTGTAGGACGATTAGGTTGAGCAAGAGCCCTTTGTGAATTATTTATAGCCCTTAGGTGTACAACAGGGCCTTCTTTCAGAGCGGCTCATTACACGGCTTTATACGGATTTTATGCTAATGCCCCCTCCCCACCCCCATCCTACACCTCGCTGCAATTAGGGGTCACCGGGCAACTGTCTCAACACATACCCTCCTTTATCCCTGGCTTTTAGTAATTATATTTGTGTTATATTATCTGAATTTGTAATAAATAATTTATTAATTTTATCATTTCTGGTTTCGAATCGGTTCTGACTAAAACAGTAATTCAGGGTACGAAATTACTTGAAAATTAAATTTAATTAAGCTCTAATGAGATCATGATATGGACGGATTTTAATTAAATGTTTGTATTCCAATTGGCTTAAATAATTTTTAATTTCTTATTTTATAACCTCATTTCTGAAATAAAAAACATGTTGGAATATTTTAAAAATACATAAATAGTGACTATCCAGAGTAGTCATACTAAATCATCACAGATATTTTCACTAAAATTTTATCGGAAACAAATCACTAGTTCTGAAGAATGAGAAGTCTTAAGAAAAAAATAGGAAACGGTGATGTCAAAAACAAAAGAACATACAGATCACTTATTTTTAGAACTCGAAGGATCCTGGAAGGCGTATATAAAGTGATAGCGCGACGGAGAGGGGAGAAATAATTGTTAACCTTAAAACTTAAGATTAAAAAAAAATTGATTGTAAGAGATGGAATAAAAAATGATACAATGAATACTGGGAGTTATAAAGTTCTGAAATTTATTGTATTAGCCTAGGCCAGTGTAATTTAGAAGTCTTCCGACGATTCCGATTTCTTTAGCATTCACTGGAGATAGTCATTTTACATTTTCTATTTTCCAATGTTTATTGTTCATTTTTTCCTATCTTCTATTCTTCTCTCCAGGGCAGCCTCCATCTTCAGGCGGTCTTCCGGTACTTTTCTTCCATCTTCCACACCTAGGTTGAAGTGGGCTGGTCCCACCACCGCCTTCCAGCCTTATATGAATTCTTAGAACCGCGGAAAATTATTCACATTCACCAGCCGATGAACTTCTCAGTGAGGACGTAGATTCTTGCGCTTTTCAGTAACAGTAACACTGTGAGAAAATTTTAGCCTTATATTATACTTAAAACTGCTTATATTACAAAGGAACTGAAAATGTTATCAGTTTACTTTCGTTACAAGTTATTTTCATGTCTCCGACCACGTTCAGCATAACCGTTTTAACGACGCTATGACTATAAAATATGATGATAATGCTACTTCACCGAACAGTATGCCGGAATACACACTATAGTTTCGCAAGATCATTCCCAGGGTCCAAGTTGAGCCACGACAACCCCTGATTGAGGACGAGGCATCGGATCGGTGTTAACGCAAACAGCTGTAACGTTATTGAAGATTGATGATGGCGTGGGAGGTGACAGTTTCCTCATTGGCCGCTGGTGATTGCGCTTGGCTTATCCCATGTCCTATTGCTTATTGTCTTTTACGATCGGCTGTACTTTATGGCTGACACCTGCAGCGTTGGATCCTCGGATGGGTCCTGATCTACGGCCTGTCGTATAATCCCTGGTTATTTCCATTATTTACTAACGGTATGCATCTCTGATGAACTTGTTTGCAAGGGAGGTTCGCTGTTAAAAAGGTATTTATTATAGATTAAATTATTTAATAAAAGAAGCTACCTTGAAACATTAATCGAATATAAGGAATCCTTTCGCATGAAATGAGAAAAAAAAATTTAGAAATTCATTCTAGACGCTTTATAAAACTTTTTAAATGTATTACTTCGATCTATGAATGATTTCATCACAACACATTAACAAACATTTCGGCAATCAAGCTACCGTAAAGGATTTTTTCTTGTTGTTTTATTATTTTTTTTTAACTTTAGTTAATATTTCATATATTTCCTAATAAATTTTGTGAAGTAATTATTTATGTCTATTCTACATAAAATATTTGTTTCAAATTTTGGTTTAAAAAAATTATTTGCTTCTGAATATTATTATTTTTTTCTCGTATAGTTCTGAAAATTACATTTCTGTTGGTTATTATTTTGTAAGCTATGCCCGCTTAGTCTATTCTTCTACTTCACTAGAAAGGAAAGTATGGTCATAAAAGATCTAACTCTGGTGCGGGGAAAAAAATCGTGTAGCAATGATGTAAAGCTAGTATCATTATTATAAGCAAAGGCTTATTCTAATTATTGATTTGGCCTTTCTTTCTTTTTTAACCTCATACTTAATGTTTATTATTTTAAATATACGTGTGCTGCTTCGGCGTCCGTTATAGAGAGTTTCCTCGAACAATCCTTCGGTACGACTATAGATTATAGAAGGAAGAAGAGAGAAGAGAGAGAGGGATCGAAGGGGCTAACCTAACCCCGCTCGGTTACCACTTAAAACGGAATTAATTAAAGCCTTTTCAAAGCCATGTCAATCTTTCGTTCCGTCGGCCGCTCTTGTTCGTGCTCTTTCTCTTTCTCTTTTTTCCCTTCTTCCTTATCCCTTTTTTTTCTCTTTTTAATTTATGCTCTCTTAAATTACTTACTCTCTCCCTCTCCTTCCTACAGCTCGGTGAGGGACTTTTTTCCCCCCTCAGCGAGGCTCGCCTACACAGCTGGGCTGCGGCAGGTGGGCATATACCCACTCTATCCTACCCGCTGATATATGACTTTCTGCTTGCGCTATACCTACCAGTTCCCTTGCCGAAATTTATTTATTACAGTGGCCTATGGATTAATTACCTCATTAAAAGTATATTTTTCATAATGACCTTGAGCATTCGTACGCTTTTAAACGATACCTATTGAAAAAGATCGTTTTTAAGAAAATTACAAGTTCTCAAAGATTTCATCAGTGTCCTAAGTTCATTTGAGAATATATGACTAATTCATAGAGAGAAGTTATATCAGAATAAATAACTTCACTAGCGATAGTTTGAGAAAAGGTTTATGGGGTATGGTTTATGGCGTCTACAGGGCGATATACAAATAAAATAAATAATTTTACTTGAAAGGAAAGGAATGTTAAAATTTTTTACTGGTTTCATACATCTTATTTGGTTAGATGTGTATAAAATAATACTTAATAATATTGGGATATATTTCGTATATAAATTGTATTGGTGTATAAAAAGTGAGGTATGGAACTTATGAAACTCTTAGTATATTTAAGTACCTCCATGCATCAAATATAAAAAAAATAAAAATATTCAATATGTAAAAATAAAAAAACATACTCAATGCTCACATACTATTTTTTTTTTAATTATCCAATTATTTAGTATACTGTGCAGTAACATACCAATGTTGTACCTATTATATATTATAAATTTTCTACCTATATATATATATATATATATATATATATATATATATATATATATATATATATATATATATAGATCTATTTAGCTTGAGATATATTTTTCATGTTTTTGTTTTTTTCCTATATTGAAAAGCAGAAATATATATTAAATGCTTATAGTTTTAGTATAAAAATACGGAAACTTTTGTTTAATATTAAAAAAAAAAAATTTAAATCTGTATTAATATTTGCTGAATAATTATATTTGATGTCAGTTTTATCTATAAAATTTTATGTGAGGATTGTTTCTTTGGTGCTGAATGCATATTGTTTGCGATATTATCTATATCTATTCTGTTATATAATTCTAAAGAGTTAGTTTCCGTGAACGCGCTAATTTCAGAAACTACCAGTCCGTTTCGAAAAATTCTGTTTGCTTTAGATATAACGTTTATCAAGGAAGGGTTTGGGCCTTATAACATCAAGCTATCCATAGGGACGGAGCAGTAACCATATATATAAATTACTCAGATAAGAAGTTTCTAACTTGCCTACATTTGTTGTTATCACAACTTCATCTATCTATGTATTGATATTGTTATATCTGTACCTATAGTGAATAAGTGGTTAACTTAACTCGACTTATGACGAAAATGAGTTAGGTTCATCACCGAGTCTTAAAAGTTGACTCCTACATCCTATATAAATGGCTTAATCAGAAACATAAGTGGTAGGAATTTTTCGTAATTTTAAATAACAAAATTTCTATAAAGTCTCACGTCAATTAAAATTTGAAATTGCCGTGTTGAAAAGTTATAATTTTCTACTTGGCCACTTATTCATGGTGCTACAGATATAAAGCTAAAGAGTTCGTTTGTTTGAACTCGCTAATTTTAGGAACTACCAGTTTGATTTGAAAAATTCTAACCAAAAAGAGTATGAATTATCACAACTTCATACCCGTTAGAGCAAATCGACTAAACAAACTTTTTAATTTTGGTGTAGATGTTGTCGATTGTAAATGTAATTTAAGATGAAGTCGGTGTAACATAGATATATTATATGTTATATATACATATGTTATGTGTACTGATATCGACCTATTTTTCTGAAATATATATTTTTTACACTACTAAATCTTAATACATTAAGGGTTGTTATCCTGTATTTTTTTTTTTTTTTACTTAGCCCTAATAAAGACCACAGCTTATGCCGAAAAGTTGGTATAAAACAAGTTCCACTTATGAATAGATTTTTCATCACTGACCCACCCCTCTTCCCGACCAATTTCTCCTTAAATTAAACTTTTAGTAGGTGTAAAATTATCGTGTGAAAATGTGAAACTTATGTAAGTGTAACTTTATTGCCGTTTATAAAAATTGATTGTCGCCTTAAAATGTCTGCTAATGATGAGATTGGATAACAAGGCAATTATTTAAAGCGTTATTTTGTATTTTAGGGATCAATCCAAATTTAAGGCGTGTGAAACCGTGGGGTACAGCTAGTTTTATTATAAATTTTTAACACAACATTATTTATCAAATATTTATTCTGAATTATACCTGTCCATTTGTGCAGGCCACATTTGGTTAAGGTTTAATACATTTAATTACACGTGTTCAGGGCATGAACGTATCAGCAAGTACTAAATGCGAGCCAAACACTGTCCAAATGAACTTACTATATATGCATATAATTTGGCCGAATACATATTTCTAATTCATTTGGCCCGATGGGAGCTAAATGACGGGTGATAATGTGCCTCGAGTGACAGTGAAGAGATGAGTTCTGTCAGGGCGGTGACACTCAGGGCTCAGTATATGTCAACTGTCAATCCGGCAACTCTTGTATGAATAAGTTTTTGGCTGTCCGGTCGGTTGTCACTGCCCTCTGTATAAAGTGATCCTCTTTGTTTCGACCCGGTTGATAGATTGTCTAGGAGGCGGTGGCTTCCTCTCAGCGCCCGCTTAATATAGTTCTCTCCTTTCCTTTCCGGCTTGACAAAGAAGAGAATGGATACGAAGCGATTTGTCACAATGTCGAGGGGTAACGAGGATCGGTCCGTCGAAAGGCCGTGATTTGTGTAATATTGGGGTCCTTAGTAGGTGAGCCCGTTCATTGCCGTTTACTCACTTTCGAAAATTTATTTGCATTAAGCTTGGCAACGAATGATTGTAATTATTTATCCGCGCCTTTTGATGTATGGAGTGCATACAGGACAATCTTAATATTTAAACTTAGCTCTCTACACAGCCATTTGTCTCCTTTTCACTTTTGCCTGTTAGGTATGTATATTGTGGGGGCGGGATGATTAGTCGACTAAGTTCATTCATGGGTCATGTCTTCACGTATCTTACCAGGGTATGTCCATCGCCTATTTTTATCAAAAGGATTTGGATGATTCCACATTGAATAAAATTTCCACGTGTCTAACCGTTTTGTCGAATGGGTATTTAGGAGCTGAGAAAACAAACAAATAAAAAAATACAATGAAACTGCTTTATTTTGTATCTCGAGTTTGAAATATGATATCGAAATGATTTTTCCATCAAAACGTTTGTTTTTCAGATTATGTTAAAATAATAATATATACATATAAAAAAAAAAAAAATAGAGCTTTAGTTAAATAAATTCAAGAAAATGTTTTAATTATTAAGTAAACTAGCCTAACAGATTTTTTCCACACCAAAACTGATGGTACATTTTGATTCACAGAAAAACCTTAATACTGTATACAGAAAAATTACAGAAAAACCATATTACTGTATAATATAAACACATTATTTTTGATTAAGAAATGGTAATATTATTATTATACCTTCATCTGATATACTGATACACACTTTTCTAGAATATAATTCTTTTCATATAGCCCATGTTATCTTTTCTGCTATTCTTGTATTTTTTTTTCTTCTACCTGATGAAGGCCGAAACGTAGATATGCTGCACTCACCAGCGTTCTCCTTGTGTCCTTTATTTCTATATTCTTCGCTACATTTTTATGCGATGGCTTATATATCTGAAAATTAAAATAAAATTTAAAAATTACATTTAAAATATTAATGTTCCTGTGGGCTGGATGTGGTTGCGTATATTTATTTATTAAACAAACATGCTTTATGCAGAAGCTTAATTCAGAGATGGGTGGTCTGTCACTGGCGGATTGACATAGCCCCTTCCTGTTGCGAGTTATTAACAATGAAGCGAAGCTAATTAACGAAATTTCAAAATCATGCATTATGAAATATACGTCTGGATATCGAATTAATAAATTATCATAGACTAATCAACTGGCAGTTATAAAAATTATAAATCTATTCTCTTATATAGCTTTTAGATTAAATAATATTTTATTTTTATAATAAGCAAATACTATTCTCATCTTTCGAATAGTATTGTCTTAATTGGTGATAAGACAGTGTAGTAGGAAAAATTAAAATTATAACATTACCAAAATTTATTAATTTCGCATTTCAATAAGAATAATATTTGCATTTAGCAGAAAGGAACCAACGGTCATTGCACATGGTTTGAGTAAACTCAACTCAAAGTTAGATATCCTTCGGAAATCTGGAAACTTTTAATTAAGTTTATTTTCCTTTTTATCACAAATCTAATATTATTCTTCAATGAAAAACGTAATTTGTTCCACTGAAAATATTTAGTAGTTTGATTCTTTTTAATGAAAAAGGATCATCGCATTCTATTTCCAATATTTTTTCGAATTAAATTTTCCATTGGATATATTTGAACCATGAGATATTTTATCTTTTATATTAAAAATAGTAAGCACTCACTTATCCCATTCGAAACCACCTCTAGTTCATTTATGCATATTTTGTCGATTGGCTCCTTTCTGCTAAATGACGTCCAATTAAGCCTTGACGTTGAGTATTAAGTGCGTCCCACTTAATATAATAATTAATTTAATTCAATTTTTTTCTGCCTCGTAATATTTATTTATTATACAATATATAATTTTTTTAATCACAATAAATAAATTTTTAAAAATAGTTTCGTTTTTTTACGTTCTTGTACGCAATAAAGAGAGTATTGTAATCGTGAAAATTTCCGTTTTTCATATTTCAACGGAAATTTTTATTTATCTGGCATAAATCAAAAACGGTTTGGCGTAGAAAGTGGAAATTTCGTATTTGGGATTGTTGAAAAATCTGATCGTACATTTCCCTTTTCAGTCACTGCATGATCACCGGAAGTGGTAATTTACTTGAATGTCATAATAGATTTTCATAAAAAATTATATTAAATGCGAAAGTTCTCAAATTTGGTATATAAGACTTTTATGTCAATATTAATAACTTACTAGATTTTTGTTAAAATTGGATAACCGGAAGTGGTATTTTACTTGAAGTTCATAATAGACTTTTTTAATAAATCATAATAGGTTTTTTATATGGTCCTCGATCAATTTTAGAAATAAAAGTTTTAGAAAATAGATTTCTGAGTCTACAGAACCAGAATTACGACTCAGGGTACCGTCGCCAATTGACGTCGCGACGCCGATTTTCGTTTTTGAGATACTGCTATCTTCGGAATCTGGTAACCAAATAGTGAGTGATTCAGGATCACTTTTTGCGCCAGCGAATTATCAGCGTACAAGTAAGTCGTTGTCCATTTTTTATTATACAGTTTAAGGCACTTTTGAATAATTTTATCACCCTTTTGGAGTTATTTTAAAGCGCTCATAGCTCAGCTTCTATAAATAGAGATTGCTAATTTTTTTTTTTTTTTTTGGGTTTGAACTTAGGACGGATGTATCCAGTAAGCGACTAAAGTTGACCAATTTGATTTGCAATATCCTACTGGATCTTCATTCAGAAGATCGCTATTTTATAGTTAACTGCTCATCTTTGCGATTCTCATTATTTGCACTCCATGTTATTCTACTCCTTTAAAACACCGCGGGTCTGCAGTAGACATAGAGAGCATCTCCCGATTTTTTTTAAACCTAATTCAACAATGATTTTAAATTATTTTATAATACGCAAGGTTTATCCCTAAAATAGAGCTGGTAGGATTTAAACGGGACGATAATGATACAGAGCAAAATAAAAGAAGAAGAGCTACTAAAGAGAATTAATTACCGCCTCGGAGTCAAAGGGACTTGTCCTCGGGTCCTTTCGGATCCTTTATTAATCTTACCGCTGCGACTTGCTCCCTTTTATTTAATCTCTCATTAATTTAATTGCTATTAAGTCAATAGTGCGCTCCCTTTTAACTTTTTTCCATCCTTCTTGCTGTTCTTACAATTTAGCTTTTTATTTGCTCATTTATTTGTTTTTTTTATAATGTGCACAAGAGGTTAAGAGGAAACTTGGCTTGGTCAATGGTTGTCATCTGTGGACAAAGATGGAATGGTTTGTTCTTTACTCCATTGTTCGCCACTGGAACTTGTAATTATTTTTCCAAAAGGATTCCTTCTGTAGTATTCTCCTTTTAATCGGAGTATTTTCAGTGTACGACTGAAAAAGAAATAATTAAAAATTGATTGTTTACTTTACCTTGGGATGAACGGTACAGTTTTCAACAAATTAAAAACAACTAATTCAACATTTTTTTTTGTATATATATAGCCGTTTCTGCGAAATCTAGATCAACTAGAATAAACTATAGTCGTTTGTTTACAGCAACAGTAAATTTAATTAATTATTAAATGTGTCTATAGCTGACTGGTTTTTTATTGCATTGGTAAATAAAAAGGAAATAATAGTATATAAATTATGATTTTTAGTTACATCAATCGCCCGAGTTTGAAAAATCTCATCTTATAATAAAGAGAAATCACTACCGATAGTGAACACTGTTAAGGAAGTTTTTATTATTTTTTCTGACCCATATATACAATATTTTAATTGTTCTTGACAAAATCTCATCTGCTATGGAGATATTAATTGTTTTAGATATTTTGTTAATAAATGTAATTAATAGTTTTAGTTTACTATTTAGAAATGTCCCTAAATTATTTATGTATTGTAAATACAAAGTCACAGTTACATTAATTTAAAGAAATTAAATAATATAAGGTTTTTACTATTTTTAATCCTTCTTCTCTATAATTTATAATAATTATTATTATTATTAATAATTTTTCAATGGTCTATTACATCTTAGGACTTCATCGGGATCGTTCTATATACCTGATATAGTTCCTTTTTTTTTTTAATCATATCTCACCGACCTGATGCTCAAGGCGGCCTCCCTACCTGGCAGAGGGTACCTGAGCCATCAGCCTTAATGATATCGTAGCTCGACTACAGCCTATGATTAGAAATGACAGCCTCTGTAAATAGCCTAATGAAGCAGATCATTGTTGACTCCTATTGTCTTGTCTTGTTCTCTTGCCCCGCTTGCTGTGTCATGCTTCTCGTATCTTGGAGTATCTCCAGTCGATTTTATCCTCGTTTTGAAACTAAATACATCTGAAGATGTATTTAGCGATTGTTATTTTCAAGCATTTAATAAATCATTATGATTCTGATAAGCCAAAATTAAGCTTGCCTACTGAAAAAAATCGTTGTTCCGTCCTTGATTAGATATAATTAACATAAAATTATTAGTTTTTCCATCGATTTTAGTCGTTATGATTGAACGTAACTCAAAATTATTTATTATATATGATCTGTGTTTGAGAAGAATGCTCTTCGGATCATATTTTCGATTTTGAGTATATGTATATATATTTTTTTTTCCTGTACTGTTGATCTATATATGTGTGCGTTCAAATTTTGATGTTTGTATTAGTTTTATAAATTTTCCAATTATCTAGAGTTTGTATATTGGATATAGAAAGGGTTGATTGTTAACTTGAAGAGAGAATTATGGAGAGGTGAGAAAGTAGTTGGATGGATAAAAATAAATAAAAGATAGAAAAAGAAAATGTTGTGTAATCGAATAAAGACGAAAATACTATAAATTATGTGTATGAATGAAAAAAAGAAAAAAATGTAGAATGTAAATGTAAATGTAAAATGTATGAAATAAAATATATATATATATATTTTATCCACTATGGATTGATCAGTACGCTGTGTGTTCTACCAACCCAATGTATTTGGGCAGCACTGATTTTCAATAAATCATTTCTTTCTCTCTCAAAATAAAATATTATGCAGGAATTTATGAATAATTAAGAGATGGGATCTATTTTTGAAAATAATTTTCCTATTTATTTTATAAAAGTATTTCCAGAGATTCTTTAGAATTTTTTCTTCGTTTTATTATTTAATATATTGATACAATTTTTGATGGATTCAGTTGAATGTGCAAAAATATAGATTGTATTGTTGGCTTGTTGATATTCAATGAGAGGATGGAGATCCAGTTGTGTAATATCCAGGTGCGCGACGGCCTTCCAGCAGGTCGAAGTCCCTCCCATTCCAAAGGCCGATATGGAGTTAGTATATTTGCTTTTTTATTATTACTTTTATTTGTCTTGGCATTTTATTTGTCGCCTTTTGAATTTACCATATACTTTCGATTTCGTTAGGGATAATCTGCTGAAGTATTTATGGCAATGACAATAACACTTCGAATAACGTCTCCCCTTTCTTAGAAAGTACGAAGAAAATCTGATTGAAATAGTTGACAGAAGATCAAAATGAGTTTCGTTTCGAGGCATTTTTTATATCATAGGTCGGACCGCCGACCTGCCATGGATGGCAATGAATTATGGGTTGAGAATTCAGACGTAATGGTTGAAAGATATGTAGGTTATTATTTATAGGTTATTATATATTATTATATATAGGTTATTATTAGATTCTAATCCAAACTCTTCAGTATCTCTAATAACTGACCAATTAACGTTTCACCAATTGAGACATACTTTTGCTTCAGTATATGTTAAACTGTTGTACTGTAATCTACTACCTCCTGTCATATTAACATTAACCAGTTGAAAGTTTAAGCTTTCAATCTATAACAATGTTGCGTAAACTACCCTTAGAAAACATTATGCTTATACATTTACTTAACAAAAAAAAATTACTACTTTATGAAACACACGAAAATTTCAATACAATTAAGATACAAAAATAATTATTAGTAAACATTTATAACATATCGTGTTCTGTAATAAGGGCGAATCCAGCAGTTCATTAGTGTTGAGGAGATCATATTTTACATGACATTTTGGAAGGGGGTTTTGTTTTTGCACGTTGGAAGATGATTATGTAAATTGCAGATTTGCCGTTTCTATACATCGATAGCTATTGATGCCATGAATCTAAAAAGCCGAAAATGTCCAATTTGTTGAATTTTCTCTTTTTACAGATCACCAACGATTTGATATTCAAAACAATAATCTTCCTTAATCGTCAATGATTGTATTGTTCCTTCATTTTTTCCTAAAATATTTAAATTCATATTTTATAAGGATAAAAAATTGAAAACAAAATAATAAATACCGAATTATTTATTTTTAAAATGATATTTGAATGGAATAATTTACCGCGGTCGTTAGTTCCTTTTTTATGATACGAGTTTTGCTCTTTTTCATTCCGGTTATTTCTCTACAGCATGTTATTTTTTTTCCTAAATAGAAGTAACTAATTTCGCCAATCGATTTCTCAAGCTAAATTGTAATGATAAAGATCACTAAATCAGAAATTAAAGGAACATATACTTACATATAATAATAAGACAGAGAATTCAAACTTTGCAATTATTTAAATGAAATAAACCATAAATTCATCCAAAGACTCAGGAATTAAATTAATAAATCACATTGAAAACAGCCTCAAATTAAATATATTTCAAGCACTTGAAATAATAAAATCCTTTAAATCCAATCCAGATTTTTGTTGATATGACCAAATAAATATCTCCAATAGTCCAATCTTAAATTTATTCCCATCTATAACAGAAAAAACATTTACTCACCGGAATTACTGGAAAAATCCCGACCCCTAAACCGTTTATCTATAACCACTCCACCTTTCTTCCATTACTTTTCAAATTTTTCTATTTCTTATAATCTACTTAAAGCTTGGTGAGTACCAACATGTATTTGATTTCTTGTCTTAATTTAATTCATAATTCATAAATGTTTTATAATACTAATTTATATAACATTTAATTTCATATTTATAATAATACTTTACTGTATTTTGAATTGATTATTTTTGAATTTTTCTGTGTTTTTAGAACTGAAGATGAATGTATAACATTCGAAACTAGTTTTCAATAAAACAAAATTATGGAAGCGGCATTCCTAATTAGATTGATCATTCTATACCATCATGCGGATGTCAACTGAACTCAAAAACTCTTATTCTTTTAGTTCGCAAAATTCTTCGCAGTATTCCGAGATCCATTTTGTAGAAAGTCGATCAGATATTGCTTGTATTTGAGTACAAGATACCTGTGGAATTGTCATTCGTTGTTCCTAGTTGTTTATACTTTATTGTTATCTTCATTAATTCAAAACAGCTTAAAAATGAACGATTTCTTGTCTTTGTTTCTAGCGCCGTACTTTATCATTGAATCCTTGAAGGTTCGGCTTTATTAAATGGTGCTGATGTTTGGTTGATTTTTTTTTTAAATAATAAATCGTGATAATTTTCAATTTATCAGGGTGTCGTTTATAATTCCATTGACCGTTTCTGCTTACTCTTATTTTTTCCATGGCCTAAGCGTGTAGTGAGCTTTGTCGGAACCTCTTATCGCGATATAACAATCCCCTTGGCTCTACAAAATAAACCATTCCACTCCCGGCATTTTATGTTTATTAAACAGCACCGGGAGTATTTTCGGGCCTGCTAGAGTTTTAATTAGCCGTGTGTGTTAGCAATTACTTTCCTAATCTATGTTACTTTTCGCTCTGTTGCCCGCCGCCGTGTTAACAGAACCAAAACGGATCCGAAACCACAGCTCCGAAAAAGGGGAGGAAAAAAATGTGTAATCAGGCTCGTGTTAAAGACTAACTTTAATGAGAATTAAAATAACTATCGTATGTTCATATCTGATGATTTTTTTTTATTCATTCTTTTTTGAAGTTCTTTTTTTTTTCTTCAGGTTTTTCTCCTTTTTGAGTATTTTATGGCGTGAATAATGTATAAGGTATGCAAGAGGGGACTAGTAACATGATACAAGAACCCGAGGAGGCGATGTTTCAGGCTCAGATAGTGATCGCACATTCTCGTTCGTATAAATACTCGGAGGTAATCCAATGCTCTAATTAATTAGGCTCTAGCCTTAAAGGTATCTCTTGCTAATAGTGTCTGGGGGCTTGTTCGTCAACTTTTATTTTTTAGGCCATTGTTTGATTTTATTAAATTATAAATGCCTAAAAACAGTTTTATAGTCGTTAAATACAATCAGGAGGGCAATGAGGTGTCAATACGAGTCGTTTTCGTTTAACAAGCCATAAAGGTGGGGTAACATATGCTTTATGTTTTATTGTTGGTCTCTTTGAATCCGTGAGTAGTTTCCCTCTTTTATTGCCGTCATGCTTTTTCGTAAATAGTTATATAGATATAGATAGATACAGAATTATAATTATAGAATTATAATTGTTATAATCCTATATATACAAACATATACAAATCATAAATAGGACATAATAAATGTAGTATTAATAATTTAATTCAATTCTCTTCAAACTAATTTTCAAATTATATGTTAATACTTTCTAAATAATATAATAAAAATTGAGCAATCAATATTAATTTATAATTATAAAGTTGCAAAGAATACTCACTTGTATTAATATAACATAAAATTTATTTGAAAAAAATAACAATTGTTACATATTTAAATCGATAAATGTTCATGCCCGTATGTTGCCAGAACACTTCGCTCGTTAGTTTTAAATAAGGATCGCCACAGATGGACTAACACTACGCGCACCTGCTTGTTGATTAATAGGATAACTGTACAAAGGCAAAAAAAGAAAGAGGGTATGAAGCTATGTTCTTAGATGTTTATTAGTTTCGTCTTCAAAATAATAATTGAACTTTGATTAGTTGTGCTAAGAGCCTAATTAAGGAAGGAGTAGAGTCACATTTTTTTTCGAAATGGAGTTATACACATCAATATGTTCATATCGTTGAGTAGAGTAAGATGTTAAAAAGAAACATAAGGTAATGTGGATGTTAGAAGCGTTTGAAGAATACCCATAGACTGAAAGAAACTAGGAGCGTGTATTATGAGTGACTCTCCTCCTTTCTTTATATTGATTCTTCATATTCAAAGGCTTGCTTTAGGTTTTTTAACCTCTCTTTATATGTATATGTATTATGTATTTGGTTTGATTCCCTTGATCGATGATCGATCTGAAGCGTTATTCTTCAATGAATTTTTATTTCCCCCAAGTTAGATAAAAAGTTCTTATAGTTAGTAATGTCAGCCAATTCGAAATCTTGATTAGAATATAAAAATGTATATTTAAAAAGAATAAAATCTAACCTTCTTTTCGAACATTTTTCAACACTACTAAGTTATTTTTATTTTTAAATATTATTATTATGAGACCTATTATATCAATTTATAATTGGTATAAAATATCATCTTCGATCATCAAAGATCACAAAATATCAATTTTGTGAGCTTTGATGATTGTAGTTGGTTTTTTTTTTTTTTTTTCTTTTCGTTTTTATAAATTTTTATGTATGAAATTTTAAAATATCCCACTTTTCAATCAAGTTTGTATATCTGAGCAATCATCAAAGGTTTTATTTTGTTTGTAGAATAAAAACATAAATTATGTTCCAAACGAAAGATGTTTGAAATTGGTTGACTTAACATTTTGTTCGTTGTTTTAAAACTGTACAATTGATTTTCACAACTTGGACATTAATACATATATATGTATATATCTATTTGTATGCAGCAGCCTGTCTACACACTACCTTTTCTAGACAAGACTACCTTTTCGCTTATAAAAAGATATATTATTCATCTCACAAATATATTATTAAATTCTAACTAAATTTATATATGCCTGAGAAATCTTCTAGGAATCTATTTAGCTGTTAAATTGTATTCATTTTATTTGTTTTACAACCTTTTGGAACTGTAAGTCGAATCCGATATCCCTTTTCAACATATGCCCTCTAAATCCAGTCAAATCAGTTATTATCGAAAGAGACTATAAAAGAGAGCCGGAATGGCTGTTTTATTGCTGTTGGATTTTGTGACAGGTTTCGATAAAGCAGAACGGGAGGTAAAAAAGGAGAAAATAACATAAAAGTAAAATGGACTATTCTAGGCCGTGAACAAGGCCTGGTAGAAGGGCCGTTGTCTTGTAACGACCTCGGAGTCTTAGTGACGAATCGTCGTTGATCGGTTCATTTGAATGATCGCTCCCGAAAGTTCAGTATCTCACCGGCCGGCGTAGTATTTCTTTTTCTTTTCTCTTACGGTTGCCATTATCGGTAATCTAGCAAATTAGTTCAAATTTTTGGATCGGTAACAAACTGCCATTCCGCTGAGCTGATTAAAGGATTAAATGCTTACCTTCAATTTTTCTGTTCACGCCTTTTTAATTTGTTAATAATAAATCTTTTCACTAAAGGGCTATAAATTATAGTGCACGTTCGTATCTACATGCGTGAGAAAAGGATAAATAAAAAATAAAAGTATACTTAGAAAACCCACATAAATGTGCAGAATTTATTTTATACGAACAAAATTTTGAATACATATTATACACTCCGTGATTTTAAATTTTTATATTTATCGATTAATTATTTATTATATCATTATTTTTTAACTGCATTACTTAGTCAATTTGATTTCGTTAGATAATAGTTTATTTTTTCTCGTTTAGCAGTGTCGTCATTGGTAAATCTTAAAATGCAATATGGATAAATAACAAATTACTTAATTTGTGGTAAATGATGTGACTAATTTTAATTTAAAGAAAAAAGGAATTTTTTCTTGCTCCTCAATATTCAGAATTAATTTTATACCTTTTGTAAATCTTTCAGTTTCGTGACAGTTGAAAAACGCTTTGTTTCGTTGACTTATGGAGATCAATTTCTCCTCAGACTGACATTAAACAACATTAGCCAAGAAGTTCTGGCCAATCGGCTGTTTGCAGAAAGCAGCGCGGGCTGATTGAGGGAGATTAATTGAATAGCGATTATTAAGTACCGAGGGCCGTTAATTGTGGATAAAAGAGAGGCCTAGAATATGGCGCTATTATTCTATTAGAGAGTCTGTAATTATCGGAACGCCAGGGCCCCACAAAACTGTTCCTCTACCCCCTAACCTCTTATTACTGTGAATAATATCCCCATAACAGTGAGGCTTCCGTCCTTTGCCTCACCCCTCCCTCTCCCCCATTCCCCACTTTGTCAACTGTTGGCTATAGTAGTAGTTAAGGTGCTATCTACTCTTGTCATCTTGTAATAGTAGTTATTTATTGTTTCGTGCTAGTTTTTAGATCATGTTTAACCTTCGATAATATATACCATTGAAGCGAATGGATTTAATGGAGTGGCTCGTTTTACGGATTTCTTACTTACACATATATTTTTTATAATCACGATTTTTAATTATTTATTATATTTTTAGTCCGTGAATGTTTTTAAAATTTTAAAGTGAGCATCGTGAATTGGTTTTCCTAAATACAATAAAGACAATTAACATTTTTGTTAAAACTGTCGTTTTTCTTTAAGCATTTCACAAGGCCATAAAGAACTTGGACGAATCTTTTAAGTCGATATTGAATAGGCTACCTACCATTCAAGCTTTTGATTCTTTATGTTTATCTCCATCTTTTAAAATTCTAAACTCAATTTGATTATATGATCATGTCAAAATAATAATAATAAGTTTATGGGGAAAAATGTATTGAAGTTAAAATTGGAAATTAAAAATGCTACAAATAACATTGTCACTAATAACTTGCTTATCTTTCAGAACTGTTTAGACAGAATGCATTTCCATTCTTGAAAATTCGAATAGTTCAGATAAAGAAGAAAATATATTTAATTAAATTTATTATTAGAGTTAACGAGTAGCACGTGCGTAATGCTCCCGCCTTTCATAATTGTTATGACTAATAATGCGCTTTTATTTTAAATTGTATGCTTTTGTTTAATCTACATTTTCAATTCACACAAAATTTACCAACCCAGATAGAGTTTACCCACCAGTTGTCAACGCTATTTTTTTTCGTGAGATTGTTCTATATTCTTTATTCGGATTTAAAAAGGTTTAAGGATGGAAAACTTTGTCGCGTACGTTATTGTTAGAGCAACGTTTTAAGGTTCTGGAAAATAAAACAATGACATAGAATATATGGTTCGAAGAAAAAGGCAGTTTGGGGAATTAAGAAGGAAGACTCCAGAGTGTAGCCTGGAAATATAATTGAGGTAACAGCATTGCACTGATTAAAATGGGATTTATGTTTTCGTATGTATTGTAGCGAACAAATTACTTAAAAGTTACTCAGTGTTCGATCTGATCTAGTGTATTCAATTTTAATTGGGCTTTGTGGATGTAGTTGTGTAGGCAGGTATTGTTATCAGCATCTAACCTTCGGGTTTATTGGGCCTATTATTATATTTTAAATTTTATTGGTTCGATCCATTAGTTATTTTATAAATTATCATTTATATCCCCCTTCTAGGCATCTCTTGAATTCAAGATTTGATTACGTGATGGGATTCTCGGTTCTATTTCTCAGGGATGTTTCTGCCTGAAGTTCTCGTCTGGGAACAGAAAAAGGACATCCTCGCAAACCTCGCTAAAGACAACCGATGGCAATCATTTGCATTATTTGCTAATCCTGAAGCCCCAGATGAGTCAGCCTTTGTCCTGAGGACAGTACAAGAGGGTGACAATCCTGGAATAGGCCGAGACAGAGGGGGATTAGAACGGGCAGTTGTGACGTAATTAAAATAAAAGGGAGGGAGGGCAGTTAGGTCCAGCGGCTGATTTAAATACTAGATCGCCACCGGGCACAATAGCGACCTCCTCATTTGAATATTGCAGCCTCCTCCCTGTATACAATTGAATTGAAGCTGTGGCGCGGGATAAGTAGGGAGGTGGAGGAGAGGAAGAAAAAGAAGAAGGAGGATAAGAAAATGGAAAAGGGAGCTCTTGTGGTGGCAAATCATTGGGCGGGATCTGTTTGCTCCTAATGAGCTGGTTCCTTCTAATAATTGTCATAAGTCATAGGGACACAATGGGCTTGGTCGTTAGCTCGTCCTCCCTCCTCTTCTTCTTATATATATATATCGTCTTATCTTTGCCCAGGTTCGTCAATTCTTCGGATCTCTCATTAACAACATCAGTTATCCCTCGCCGCTGTGCTAATAGTGATAGAAAATCGTAAACCTTCAGTCTAAGCCAGTAGCAAGCCGGGTATCAACAGGTCAGCATGATATACAGCCGTTACTGAATGCAAGGCAGGACTGCTGTCTATGTAATATATCTGCAAATAATTTACGTTATTTAAAAAATAGAAAAATAAAGGTCTTTTGTTTTTATATTCCTCAACTACCTAAGGCAAAACTGTCAATTTATTTACATTTGAATTTTTGGCAAGTTATCGGTATAAATTTAATAATATGCGAAAAAAATGTTTTTCAAGTAGTTGAGTATTACCTAAAACATAACCAAGTGGTTGCATGGATCGATGTTTTTCATCTTTTAAACAGTATGAATGTACAGAAAATATTGACAAAATTGAGTTGTTTATTTTAGAAATGTTATAAGTAATGAATTTCTTCGTTCCAGTCAATTTATTTACGTTGACTGCAACCTATGACAATTAACTAGGTAAGAAAAAAAAATTGTCTTCAAAGAGATTTTTTTCAAGCTTTAATGTTTTGCACTAGCATCCTTATAATGCCTGACACTCTCTGTACTTATCCTTTTGCGGTAAATGAATAGTTGTCTTACTTTAAAGGTTTTGATAAATTTGCATTATAAAAGTATACTTGAAATTATAACGATTCACGCAAAATATCTGAATTTGCGACTATTTTTGAACGTTGAGATCCATTCGACAGGTCGATATGATTTTTTTAACAGTTATGAGGGAGGACAGGTGCATGTGAAGTATTTTATAGTCCTAAATCCAAAAAAGATAACCTAATTACTGAAACACAGTTTTTTTGTTACATATTTTTATAATCTGATATTTATTTAATATAAGCATGTTAAATCTATGCAAAGAGATATCTGAGGATTATGTGACTAAAAAATATATTAAATGAGATGTCTTACAGTGGCACACTTAAAGTAGTCATATTTATTGGACCTCAAAAAGGGAGCATAAATGAAGAGGGAAAAATTAAATGAAGAAGGATTGGAATGCTTGTTTCGATTAACATTTTTTGTTTTGATAATAATGGAGGAGGAGGGGCAGACAGAGCACTAGGATATGAAACGAATCCCCACGGGTCGGGAGCCATCCTCCTGGGGCTTTAATACGCATTACCCGAACCTTATTATTAAATCAGAGAAAACCAGGAGCGGGCTAAAATATCTTCCGAACCGCCGAAGCCCATGGGTGTTTGGAATAAATATATAATTGAAGGTGGGGGGTGCGGTCTGGTCACGTTGGAGCCGTATTAAACATTCAGGATAGACTCGCCGGGCGATGGGGTGTCACAGCCAGCGGGGCCTGTCAAATAATAAACCCTCTCCTTCATAATTTAGGAGTTGTTAGAAAACTAACAATTATTGGCAGTTTGCAGATGTCACTGCAGGCAGCTTCCAATACATGTCTGTATTGCCTCATGAATCTACATAGCCATTCCTGAATTTACGAGAAATACTATTAAAGCCGATTTTTGAAAAAATATACATGTGTTGTATAATAGAATGTGTAGCGCTTATACACTTTGATAAACACAATTGTTTAGAGGAGTAACTTGATGGTTTTCACGATTCCAAACCGTTAATTCTATTTACCCTTTATTGTTAATTTTCGCTTGAAAACTTTTCTTTGATAAATTTTAAATCTGTCACAATCAGCCATACGTTATAAACAATATTGTATGATTGATTATTCTTTTAAGAAATCCAAGTTACGGATCTGTCTTACAGTCTTAGAGTGAAGTGAACAGTTTTAATGACGTCGTTCCATGTTAGATACGAATTATAGGTATTACATACATTATACATTGGATATAAATTTTTCAAAAGACTAATTAATTCCACCGAGAAACAAAATTAATAATTATGATTCCGGTTTTTAATAAAACATAAAATATCGGTTTGTTCTTAAACCTTTTTTTTTTCAAACTTTTATTTATTTATTTTTTCGTTTCAAATTGTTATGCTTTTGCTATTCCTGATATATCGAAAACTACCTCCAAGTTAGGTTTAACTCAGCAAAAACAATTGAAGTAAAAATTGGCGGGTTATTTAATTTTGGCCAATGATTAGCAAATACCAACAAAAATAATTCTATATAGCTATTTACTAATACAAAAAAAAACAACTTTATTTTTCTGTTGAGATCCGCATGATGGTATAGAAGGATCAATCTAATTAGGGATTGATAAATTATTTGCCACTTCTATAATTTTATTTTATTGAAAACTAGTTTCAAATGTTATAAATTCATTTTCAGTGTAAAAAACACACAAAAATTCAAAAATAAGCAATTCAAAATATAGTTTGGTATTACTATGCATATTAAATTAGATGTAATATAAATCAGTATTATAGAATATATATGAATACACTGTGTTTTTAGAACTGAAGATGAATGTATAACATTCGAAACTAGTTTTCAATAAAACAAAATTATAGAACTTGGCAAATAATTTATCAATCCCTAAATAGATTTATTTTTTTTCAAATTATACTATAGGTTATTAAGTAATTGGCCATCGTTCTCCTTTTCTACCAATCTCAACCATTTTAAGATGGTGAATCCATTTTTGATTTGTATTTTTAGATACTTTTCTATAATAATATTCTGATTATTTTAATTCTATTCATATCATAACTTAATTTTCTTTTTTGTTGCAGGTAAGTCACACGATTCTTTACAGTTCTCCTTATGTAGAGGTATTTAATTGCATATTTATTTTCTTGCCTGTAAACTTATCCGTTTGTATTATCTATTTATAAAAAATATATTTATGCGTAGGATTTTCATGCCTGTATAACTCGCTTAGAAAGTTCTTCGACTCCTGTTGAAATGCTCAATTCAGATCGTACATTAGTTGAATTACGTCGCATCCGATAAACTTGAATCAAGTAAGCAAAATAAAAAAAAAAACCTTGTGAAACATGGTCCTGATAATTCCAGACTTGAAATATTTTTCGAATTGAACTGGAATGAGGAGACCGAAGGACGTCTTTTCCATTCATTTTATCTTATTTTTTTTCTTTCCTTTCCTGCCTCAGCGATTTGCATTTAGCGGCTGCGATGTTGGGAGATGGAACAAACATCCTCAGACTGGCGGCTTTTGATTGACTCCGATTGTTCCCTATCTCTTTTATACAATGTTTGATTCCATCAGAATTGACATTTTTAGTTTCCTTCACAGCTACTGAATTATCTTTTTGTTTTATTATTTTTATTTATTTGTATCGATGTTTTAAACATTGGCATCGGAACTGCTTTCATGTTGTATATTATATAATACGTTGAATATTTGAGCTTGATAGGATTTTTTTTTAATTAGTTAAGTTTGTCTTCGTCAGCATGTCTCTCTGGGTTGATTGAAATATTTATAAATATATATTTAGGTATTTAATGGTATATTCGATTGCGATATTCTAATTTTGTAGCTTGGAATTAATATTAGCCTTTTTGGATAACTTCAAAAAATCTTCTGGCATATTATAAATAGCTTTTTCTTAAAAAATGACTTGATTGTTCCCATTGATTCATCAGCTTAACTAGGGTTTTTGGTTTTCTTTTGATTTTCTACTCTGTTTACGTATATTTTTAGTTAATATTGTATTAAGTAGTCGTAGTCCTGGTTGTGTTAAAAAAGAATATATGTTTCGTCGTATAAACATATATTAATAGCTTACGCGCTGCAACAATTATTTGGAGGGTCGTTCTTAACGCGTTGATTCCCAAGTTACTTTTCAGGATTCCGGTGTAAAAAGCCAATTTAATTTAATCTTATAGTATTATTAAAAATTCTAATTATATTACATAGTAATCAGAAAAAAAGCAAATAGAATGTATTTTTTTTTTAAGATCTTACTGATTTGTAATAAAACTAAAAAACGCGTTATTTCTGTTCAATCTGTTAACAGCCCTTTGCGTGGAAGATTGTATTAAACATTATCACAAACAATAAAAATGTTCGAGAAGGAGATGGTCAGAGTAGCTGTCAAGAATAAAATAAAATAGCAACTATTTATTTTATGCCCGACGTTTCGATCTACATTTGTAGGCCTTCATCAGGGCACAGCAGGCTATGAAGTTTTGTTCAACCTTGATATTTTGTTCTCTTCCCTGAGCCATCTATTCAAGTTTACACTGAATAGATATACCCTTCGGATTTCCTCGTAGCTGCACAAATATGGCAAGTAAACAATGTACCAGATAACTCCTAATTGGCAGTCAACTTGTGGAAAGGAATATCAGGCCACAGTATTTCTATTTACTTATTATATATTTCAACAGTGATATATAGAAATTATTGCTAACAACCACATAAATTTATCTTTACCAGTTAAATTGTATCACCGTCGAGATTTATCAATTACACAGGGCAACCGTGATTTTGCGGGTTTCGGAGTCGAATCTGGATAATGTCAGTCATCGTCTTCTTAATACGTGATATAAATAAGGTTTGACAAATTGACTCCAGTCTGTGATATAAAGGCAGTACATACACTTATATTTAAATAAAAACGAACTTTTTTAGGGAGGGTAAGAGTTATTTAAACTAAAATATTGTAATAGAAAAATAACAAAATATTGTTATTATTAGTTTATTTCGAGCCTAACGCCGAAAAATAGTGTGTTTCGAAATACGTAGCAAGTTTTAATTAAAAAAAAATAGGTAGAGAAGCTCAAAATTAATTTTTTTACTCAAATATACAAAAAAAAAATTATTTTTCTATAGTTTTTTTTATTAAAAAAAAAATACTATTTGAATCAAATTTGAAATTGAGTCGAAGTAACGTCGTGGACATTAGTACATTAATGTAAATAAACTCACTCCAATACCTATGCAAAAAAAAACTTTTTTTCTCTGTGTTATACTTACTGAAAATAGATCACGAAATTTAATACTGCTTAACCGCTTAAAATCTGTCGATTTATCGTTGTTCTTTACTCAAATTCTCATCTTTAACCTTCAGACATTGGACTTCTAACACAAGGGGATCGGTCGGGTTTCGGATTCCTAAATAACAGATGTATTATAGGTTTATATCTTAATCTTACCACTTCTTCAGAAGTGTCTAATTTTTTGCCGTCCAATATTCGGCCCCCCTTTAGTTGCTGGCGACTTCTTTAGTGAACGACAAATTTGGTCAGTATCTGAAGAAGTCCCCTTCAATGTAGAATGAATTATCAGATGAAAAAAATTGACACCCGAGGAGATCAGACCGTATCGAAATATAAAACATTTAAATTCTAACGCTCTGTAGGTCCTACCTGCATTATTGTATGGCAAATTATCAATTGCTGTTCAACGGGTCGTTTTATTCTCCCTCTTCCTTTCCCCGCCCCAAATATATATTATATTAGTTATTGTAGAACACTGATTTACATTGCATTTGTGTTTAAAATAAATAAGAATGATTTAGTTATTTGTTGGAATTAAGGAGGTACTTATATGCTCAAACTAGCGTGGATTAAATTAATAACTTATTAATTATTAATTCTTATTTCGTTATAGTAATAATAAAGTATAATGTAATAATATTGTCTAAACCTTGATAAATTATTATTTACAGGATATGTTATTATCTTGTTACTGCTTCATTTCAGTAAAAGTAATATTTGTACATTTGTCGTTTCCTATGAGGTTAGTGAGGATCATTTGCCCAAGCATCTGTTTGTCTGTGTTTTAAGTTGCACTAAAGTCCGCAGTAAAATAGATGGTATAAAAACAGTAAAAGAGAATGTAAAAAAAGCAGACGTAGGTAAATTTGAGAGTAAATTGGTCAGCTGTTGGAGCTGTAGAGGGACACCTGTTGGAGCGTCGTTGCTCGTTGCATAGCTCATAGGGCTCCAAGGGCCGTAACTGTTTACTGCCCTCCTCTTACCGCCTCGTATCCTCTTCTTCTTCTCTTCTTCCATGTCTTTCATCCCTAAGTGCCCTCTTCACTCTTTCTAGGATCACCAGAGGATTTTCTTTCTCTTTATTCCTCTCTCAGTCCGTTTTTTTTTTTTTTTTTTTTTTTTTTTTTTTTTTTTTTTTTTTTTTTTTTTTTTTTTTATGGGGCAATTTAGAAAAATAGGTTTGATGTTCTTGGAATTTGAATATTTTTATCTTAAACAGCTTTCATTGTAATGTTTTACAAACTGTAACGTTTAAGCATTAGAAGTAATAGTATTACATGTGTCACTATGATGATATACAAAAAAAAAAACTAATCGCTGGCGATTTTGGTCATTCTGTCCGCAAAATAGATCTCGAAATCCCGCGGAGGATTTTGCTTGAATGGTTAAAACAAGAGGTTTTGGAAATCATAAATAGATTTTTGTATTCGTTAACCTTGAGAAAACTCTAATTTAATGAAAAAAAAAAGTGATTATTAAAAAATAAATTAGAGCAAGAGATGGGAAAAAACGTTAATGGAAAAAAGAAAACTAACGATTGTAGTAATTTATTTCAGTCAATTATCGCTCAAAGAAATATTTAAAAATAAAAAATTGCTGTTAATTACTTTATTATCAGTTTTATTGTCCCCTCATTTTAACTAAAATATTAATTTTAAAATATTTTAGTAAAAACGAACGGACAATAAAATGAACTTTAGGTAATTAGAAGTGCAGAAAAAGTGTATTGGCCTCTGTTTTAAACTTCTTTATAAATATCATATGTTATAAATGTGTTGTAATTATTATTTTTTAATATGCATTTTATTGATATTGTCGTGTGTTTAATAATGTTAATAATTATAAATATGTAACATTATTGTATTACTGTATTGTAATTTATATATATATATATATATATATATATATATATATATATATATATATATATATATATATGTATAAATTAAAATATGATTGGGAATTCACGGTGTTCAAGCAGTATTTATGCTGCGCAAGTCGCTTGAAATGAGTTCAGTTGGTTTTTAATGTTATATTTCATTCAATGAAGAAAGAGATCGAATCTTATATATCAATGTATAAAATAGAAAATGATTTGAGATCCTTATGCTCTTAAAAACGTTTTTTATGCTCATTATCAACCTGAAAAGTGATTAGTGAGAAAGTTCTTTCGTGTATGTAAAATAAATCATTTGAAAAGGTCTGGAAAGTGGATAGTCTGGGTAAGATGAGGAAGAGCTCAAAAAGGAGACGACCAAGAAGACACATGAGGCCTGTCATAATTAAAATGTTCTCTTGGAGTTTAGCATGAAGGTGCAGAAGAAGGTTTCCCTCTTCATTATCAACGTGTCATGGCTTTTTTTCTCTTCCGTAATGTTTTGGGTTCCCTTTCAAGTGTTTCCTTTCATCTTGCTCGGTTTCGACTTGTAGTTTTCTAGCTTTACGTTCAAGTCGTCTACCTTGAAGCAGTTTATATCCACGTGATTTTCATAGCAGTATCAGTGATAGGTTTATTTACAAATAGTTTCAAATTTCAGATTTTAAAAATTTATTATTATTATTGTTTTTTGAAAATTTATTTTAGTTTAAATTTTATATATTCCAAGTTGAAGATTTTCATTACTATAAATGAAACACCTATTTATTTTTTTCTTCCCAATTTCGGTAAGGAATGATTTAAAATAGGTTGGTAACATTGGTTGTCAACCGATCGACTACACAACTTCAGTTTTATTAAAAAATTTAGATTTATTGCCCTTGTAAACTAGATTTTAGTAGCTTTAAAAATATTTGCCACAATGCCACCTATATAGGGTGTATGACATAATAATAATGTTGAATGGCAATAATAAAGAGCAAAAAATAATATTTAAAAAAACTCAGAAATATCAAGAAAAAATAGTTAAAAATAAATTGTCAAATAATACATTATTTACAAAACGCATCAAATTTACTTTTCCTTTTACTACGGTTTTGTCTATAATGATGGTGAAAAATTGTTGAATTTTTTTTAACTACGTTCCTGTTTTGTTGGGTTGGTTGGTAACTGGTAAGCAGGCCAGACAATGCTTGCTTGCCAATGATCCGTGTAGCAGAATGCTATTTAGAGGATCCAGGTAACTAACAGTTTGAGGCCGAGGTGACACTACATGTTCCAATCTCCTTGTTCTACATCCCAGCTAGCATTCTCAACTCTTATACCTCTAATGTTGTGCATCTCAAATACATCTTGTTTCCAGCTTGTTTGGGATCTTTAATTATAAGTTAGGTTTCGATAGTAATGATCCGGGATCTAGCAGCTAGTTATGCTGATAGCAACTTAGACACGGAGGTTTATTTTAATTTCATATTTATTTGTTTTTGTTTTTCTTAAAAACAGCTATATTAAAGTTTTCAAAAATTTCTGTGAATTATGTTTCAAAAATTTTATAAAAAGAAATATCATTTCAAAATTTTAATATTTTTCATCGTGTATTTTTTTTTTTCAGAAACTCTTTATGATTCGGTATCCTTATTTTAATTAAAAATACTCTTAATTCACTTAGTGCCTGACTAGGTGTACGTCATAACGCTATCAGCTGATCTGGTGAAGGCCTGTAACTTTGCTCGAAACGTTGGGAAGCGATAAAATATTAGGCTCTCTTATTAGTGTTTCCTTCATTGACTGCATCCACCGACCAACTTCTCAAAAACTCCAATTCATAAATTCTATGTTATAGTCAATTAATTATGTTATACCTAGTTTTATAAATGGGTTGTAAAATGTAATGTCCTATAAAAAACAAACCAACTGTGCTCTCCGCTCTACTCCAATTTAACCGCCGCTTATTTATCCCTCTAGTATGATCGAAAACGGTCCCTTTAAGTACGGTTTTTAAATATTAGGTATTTACACTCAAAGTTTCGATCTATTACATTACTTTCCTCTATCGTCGTATTTAAGTAAGTAAAAATAAACTGGTTGTTTATGACCTTCCAGTCGATGTTAATAAGTTGGTACGAACATGTAAAATACAATCAAAGGCTGCCAAGCACATGAAACGTAAAGGCTTTAAAACAAATTTCAACCTCTTTCGTCCAAAACTGGACAGAATACACTTCGACCCAATTAAAAAAACCAAGCGTACCCAATATATGTATGTAATATATTTTGGTATAACTTAAAAAATAATCTAATACACCAGATATATGTTATACATCTGAATGCTAAGCAGTAGTTTTTATCACCTTACATAGGCTTGTACCGATGATCAAATTTTATTATATTATTTTTTCATGGAAACATTTAGAAAATTAATGTATGATAATATATGTCAGAATAGAAGGAGTGGAAAATGGTTATAATATGGTCGCTGCTTGATAAGGAAGCCAAGAGGTTCCAAGATGTTGTATATTATTAAATTAAGACAAGACCATCAATTTTCCTAATATTTATGCAAATTCTATAACTGGATCAACGAATATTAAATATAATTTATGATAAATTATACGCTAAAACCAATCCATTGATTGCTGTAATTAGGGATGCATTTTTAAAGGGAGGCTATGTTGAAAAGCCGGTGCATCCGCTTGGAATGTATGCAGTGGCGTTTAGAATAAGTGAAGGGTCAGTTATGCCCGATTGAGATTTATCGTCCTCCACCAAGCCAGAGGATCTCTTCTTCCTATTTGACTAATGTCTTCGCTTCAGTTTTATTTTATTTATTATCTATTAATTAGTCTGTGTTAGGCACGCTATTGTTTGATGTCTCTCTTAGTCCTTCTCTTATTTAATACTATCGTATACATATTGTAGAAGCAGTATCCATCCATAACGGTAACATATGTCGAGTCTTATCTTTTCTAATATTAGTTTTTGGATTGCATTATAAATGTAAGTACTTAAGATGTATTTAGTTTGAAGAAGTGAAGTTGTATTACTATGGGATTGATATTTTATATTAGGGAGGCCTTCTTTCTGGAAATGGTGTTTCTAAAATAATTATTGCATAAAACTCCTTTTAGTCATGTTCCGCGATATAACATCTATTCTGTAGATCAAAGGTAGGCAAACTATTTAAGTCCGGTTTTACTGATTTTGATTTTATTATCATATTTGCTAAAATGGTAATGAAATATGCAACGCCTGAAATATAAACACTATTGTTCACTACAAGCAATACAGTGCGATCTGGGAATTATTTTTTCACTCTTTTAAAACTTTGAAAATGTTACTTATGTTATATTACTACTAGCATACAATATTAGGACTTTGGTATATATTCGTATGTGGGTTGTATGTGTGTGTGTTTATGATATGGTTGCTACTTATTAAAGAAGCCAAGATGTTGCATAATTTTGAATTAAGATATGACTATCAATTTTCGTATATTTATGAAAATTCTATGACACACACACACACACACACACACACACACACACACACACACAAAAAGGAAAATAAATTAAATATTATTTTAATTTTAATTATATTTCTCCTACTTTTTATTCAAAATTCCCCCCAAAAATACAAAGATTATTTTTTTTTAACTGACATTATACCTATGTTGCTGCAATCAACGATAAGCGTAATCCTGAAATCAGATATCCAAAAAGAAAAAAAAAAGTTTTAATAACTATACTTATTAATTTATAGCATTAGAATTTTTCCATTATCATCATAAAAAGTGTATGAGTTTTGTTTATTATAATATTGAAAAGTTACACGGGATAGTATAATTAAAAAGAAATTATTATTCGGATTTCAATTTAAATTGTTAGTTGAATCAGTTATTTCAGAAATAACAGATGTGTCATTTTTGCTGGTTTTTATTTGAATGTGGTTTGGGCATATTGTTTGAACATCTAATGATATTTACATCACTAAAACAATGTACATACTGATTGTTTACACTATATATTTTTTGTAGACTTTTCTCTTTTACAATAATTTTAGCCTTTTTTCTCAAAATCGTGAAAATGTAACATGTGTCGTTTCTGAAATAACCGATTCAGTTATATAGGGACGATTCCTTAGCTTGATAAAAAAAAAAAATGTAGTCCTGGATTTATTACAACTTTTATCTTGAAGGAATTTCAAAAGACATGAGATGTAATTTCGATTATATTTTAATTAGGTATGGGCAAAACACATTCTAATAAAGTAATAAATCTTAAAGAAATTCATTCGAAAATTAACAATTTAGTAAAGACAAATTTTTATTTTCTGGGTGTCAGATAAATAGAATATTGATGAATAATTTTTTTTTTTTTGCTTTACGATACTTTCTTGGAGCATCACGGTGGCGTTGAGGCACTTTTTTTAAAAAAAACTAGATTGCAACGAATATAACATAGTCCAATTACACCTCATTAACACTGCTTATTTACTAGTTCAGGCTTGGTACCATCCTATATTTAGGCGAACTCGGACTTGAAGAAATTGTTTAGAGAAATCAAAGAGGAGAGTACCAGACAGACACGTATACTCCTCAGAGTTTCATTGTTATTGCCAGAGAATACAACTTGAGACCTAGCGTATTGGCTTAGGAGGAATTCGAAGCGGCTGATGACCCGGACTCCTTGCATCCATTAACTCTATGTCCCGAGTCATTAATTGATGTCATGGACCTCCCACCATCAGTCACATTTTTCCCTTTATCAACCAGCAGTTAGTTAATTATTTAGACGATTGTGACGCTCTTCACTGCTGTAATTAATTGCCGACAAATCCTTACCCAGTCCCGGCTTTTCTGAGATCGAATTCGTTCTAGTCCGGCTTTTGTCATAAATAATATCCAGTTTACATAAAAAAAAGCAAATCTTCTCACCTCTCTCGAGATTTTTTTTTTTAATGAAAGAAAGAAGCGGTGAGGTAATGAAACGTTCCATTTATTTTTATTTAGCGATCGCGTTGGCTCTTTAGCCGAATAATAAATACGTATTAATAAATCTCTGGTCCTAGTTAGGCGCGCCAAGGCGCTGAGCTATTTCCGACCGTCGGTAGGGTCTCCTCTGGGAGCGACAACCTCGTGCTGTTTTTAGACTCTCTCTCTCCTCTTCTAAATTATAAATAAGGCGAGGGAAAATGGGGAAGAAAAATGGGAGGAAAAGGGTCGGCGGGGTGTTTTGGTTGGCCATTGTTTGGCCGGGAGGGAGAGGAGGGAGGAGGGAGGACTTCTCGTCTGTTTATGTCTGCCTCCTTCTCAGCACATCTGGATCTCCTGTTTGTCTCTTATTGAGATATCCGCCTCCGCTCTCTTGTTTGTTCGCTCTGTATCCCTTGGAAGGGCATGACGCCTTCCTGAGGAGGATATTGCTAGAGAGAGTTGGGTCGTTGTATGCTATTCCTCCTTTCTCAGTTGTATCATATTATTGAGGGAACCTTGAAAGTGGCACTTCTCCCAAACGAAACTATTTATTTGTGGAATATCCCAAAACTTATTAGTTAACCACTGGAATAGCTTCTACTTTACTAAAGTTAATTACTATTAATTTTCCAGCCGACGTTTCGCCAATTTAGCCATCAATCAGGAATGAATGACATAAAATCACAAATTCAGGCCGTAGGTTGTTCATCTCCCTTCAACAACCTAACATAGACTAACCAGATTAACACAGTACAGTAGTTTCTGGCTAATACGAACTCCGTGGGGATCGAATTCTCCTGTTCACTTTTAATCTGTTTTGGTTTTCGATATCACGCCACTTATCCATTTCTTTTAAAATTTCTAATTTGGTTTTACATCAATAGATGTTTGGGTAACCGTCTTTCTTATCCTTTCTTTTGTTAAAGCAGTAGTTACTTAAGCGCGAAGCTCCCTGTGATACCACTTTTAATCTTTTAAGCTCTACTTATTACAATTTTTTAAATAAAATTTAATAGAACTTTTAAATTTTTTTTAAGGAAACGAATATTTCATTTAAAGAGTACTATTGAAACTGAATGTAAAGAAGAAGGGACCAGAGGCAAGTTCTTTGCAGGTGAGGAAAGAATTGTACCAAGAATTATTTGCTAAATATTTTATCTTGAATAAGTTCTTGTTAACCGAAAATTTCACTCTATCGTTGCCTAAAATTGTTCGAGATTCGTGCTAACGAATATCTTCAAAAATATACCAGGAAATGTATTTTTTTTTTCTCTGGGCTAAGAAATTAATTCATTTTACACGATGTTTCGAGTTGACAGAGTTCGTGATAACGAGAGATTACTGTACTGACTCCAATAGCTCTCAAGTGTAGAATCTTTAGTGAAACGCTGAATGGGTAATAATTTGCTACAAGAGAGAATAATTAACCAGTCAAGGCACAGCGGGACGAATCGCTTTTTTCTCTTGACATGGTTTTTTCACCGAAATATTCCCCCTATGTGGATTTCAATGATGGTCATACTCCATGTACATTGTCGTACTGGATCGAATGGTAAAGCGCGTTTGGTGGTAGAAGCAGCGCAAAAGGTTTTTATTTTTATTTTACTTTTACTCATTTTTTTTTATTTTTTAACCTAATACGAAAGCTCCCTGGAACAAAGGCTATTCTATTTTTTTTTTTTTTTTTTTTTTTATATCTTTTTTTTATCTTTTTCTTCTAGTTAATCAAATCTCACCGTATCTTTCAAAAAATCAGAACTATCACCGTATCTTGCAAAAAATCAGAACTAAAGTTATCTTCTTCAGGGATGTTATTAGCAACAAGAAGTGCTTGAATTTCTGGAAATAACTTCTTGGCTATTGAATTTTGAATTAAACTGTGTGGTTGTAGAGTTGAAATCCTGGGATCTGAACTGACCAGGAGACTATTCAGGATATCCTCATTAGTTGATTTCCGAAACATTTTTATGGCTCTCAACTCTCTGCAGTGGCGACAAGGTTTATTAACAGCTTGTTGAGCCTATTCTGAGAATTTTTCAATTAGAAGAAAAGCACTTTCGATCATTTTCTACTCATGGATCGACACTTTATGCACAGTCGGTGGCATGTGCGAGCAAAATGGGACGAAGTAGAATGTAATTCTTCCGCATTCATTTTACCAAATATTTACAACAAACCACCCCTATAAAGTCCGTTTTCCGGCACAACTTGGCACTGTTTTCTTAGTTAGTTATTTGGAGATCAAGGCGCAAAATCTGGAATGATATAAATAGATCACATAAATTCATACCAGAAATAGCACTTCTCACTCCTACAGCCTAAAAAAGAGTAACAAAATAGACATATTGCATTACTTCTAAGCAGTTCAAATGATGTAGCTATCTACAGTAGCTCCAAAAACGCAACGAAAATTCTGCGGCAGGCGAAAGAGTCTTGTGAGGAGATCACAGAAAAACTGGAAGGAATAAATATTACAGTTAATCCCAAGAAGACCGACTGTATTATTTTCTCCTTTGAGGAGAACAAGCGCCCTCTTCCTAAGGTCTGTTGTTGGGTAGCGGGTAGATCAAATAGGCCGGCAAATCACTCTCGAAAGGCATCTGACACTATTCCGCCATTGCCAAAATAAGATCAGGTTGATGAAGACCAACTCCTACAGACTATACGACCTGTTGATATCGCAAAATCTATCCCTTCACATCAAATTTTTAATTTATAAAAGCGTATTAAGACCGGCCCTTCTTCATGGAGCGCCGGTACTAGCTAATATATCGGCAACAAAACTCCATCAGTTTTAGAACAGCCTGCTGAGACGAAATGTGAGGCAAACCAATTTACAAGGGACAAAACCGGCCCTCGAGCTACTGATAGTAACTTATTTCACAGATCAAACGGAGGCATATTAAATTTCTTTATAGCCTCCAACACACGACGAACCTACTATCTAGGACTCTGCTCTAGGACTCAATAGGACGATCATGGAGGTGACGAACACATATACCCAGCCTTAGACTAGACTGAGGACAACTAACTAACTGGACTGACACAATACTACTAGTGAGCTTCATCATCAGAAGCGTTTAATCATGTAAATACTCACGACTTCCACATATTCCTCTCTATCCCAAACCACTCTATCAACCCTTGAAATCAACATTTCATCCTATAGGTCTTTGAAATAAATACAAAATAAATTTAAAAAAGAACTGTGCAGTAATTCGTCGCGGTTTTGATTATGCGCTAATACAAAAATGCGGAAGAATCCCATATTCGCGAATTGCGTATTTGACTATTCGTGAATAATATGAGCCCTTTCTTCGAAATCATAGTTGATAAATAAAAACAAGTCCACCCTGGAATAGGATACTGCGTATAGGTCCATCAAGATACCTGACAAATTCCAGGGATTGCCAATCAATTTAATAAAATGACAGTCAATAGCTGTTATTATAATGCAAGTCCTAACTGCCATTTTTTTTTTCGGATACAAAATAGATTTAAAAAACAACCATAAACAGTATGTGCCTTCAGCTTGAAATGATTTGGGTTTCAAAATGTGAAGGTGTGAGAAGTAGAAATGTACATTCTTATTTAAGTATTCATTAAATATGCAGTCGCGCTATAGAAGAGTATAAATCAATTCCTTCATGGTTAAATGTCGGTAATAAAGTTATAGTATGAGTGATCCCTGTATTTAAAAATAATATGTTAACTATTCATTTAATCTGATGAACGACTCGAAGGAGATTGTAACTATAACACCTGAGTGACTGTTTTACTGCATTGCGTTCCTAATATCTCCATCGTTAAGTGTTATTAATCATTTGAGTCACGAAGAAGGCTATAAAAAAGAATACTATCAAAGCTGCTTTAGCAGTTACCGCTGGCTTTATTATACTCAGTTAGTAATTAGTCGCATACTTTAAGATTCCGTACATCTGTTCTGTCTGGCTGAAGATGTTACCTGCTGAAGATGTTTACACGAATCAGAGGATTCGAATCTTTGTATAAATCAGTTTTATGCAAATGATGATCGGAATTATTCCATTATTACTTTTTAATAAATACTCCATAATTCATAACTATCATCATTATAATTATATGGCTTTTGTAAACTATTCCATATAATAAAATATTTATTTGAATTTTTTTTTTCTCACATCATGACAAACATTAAAGCTCATGTTCAAATCGTTGAGGAACGCCATTAACATATGTATTTTTAATGTCTAATTTAATGAATATTTTTATACTTACGGAATGAATTTATGTTATATTTTAACAAATTTTGATAAAACTGTGGACGTCTGTAACCGCCATTTGCACTTCACAACTTCCATCTCTATGAAAGGCAAAATACAACTATACATGTTGTACATCTTTTATGCATATATAAAGAATTTAAAACTAATGTGCATTTCAATTAACATTTAGTTCATGAACATATAATAGTTAATATAATAAATATAATAAATTAATACAATAAATATAACATAGGATTAGTTAATAATAGATAACGTTTTTAAATATTTAATGTTTTTTTATTTTTTATCGTTACTGAATATAAAACTATGTTGTCTCCGATAGGCGCATGAGGTATACCATTGAGCATAACAATCTATCCGCGGCTCAAGTTAAAACAAACTGAATACACAGAACAAAAGCTTTTGTGTCGTCTATTTTTATTTGATAGTACACAATTTTAATATTTCATTTTTCACAATTTATATGATAATGTGTATTAGGTATATTAATGAGAAATGTTATATGATCCATTCGCGGATAATTCAATATTAAGTAAATTTATTATATATTTTTTTAAAGATTATTTTAAATATTTCTTTCAGGATTTATGTGGATTTACTTTGCAGTTTCCATACTTTGATAAAAATACGGCGGAATATTATTTCACTACACAGTTTAAAATATTTATCTTGATGGCCATGTGTTTTATTTGAAATATTAACACATAAATAAAAATGAATACATACAGCACTAAAGCCACGAATAGACGAAAATAACAAAGGATAGCGAAAAGACGATGACGAGAAAGAAGACGGTACCGCATTCTGAGGAAATATACCGGACTATTAGTTGCCAATGTCTCCATTTAGTTATCTCGCCCTCTGTAGCGTCGTCTTCTTTTTTGCCAATCTTTTTTTTGTATTGTAGTTAGCTTATAATCTTTATATATATGAATGAAATGTGAGTTTGTACGGCACTTATGCCAAAAAATGAATTTTAGCATATACTTCGCATTTATATCATATACTATTTTCGGTTTCGTTTCATTCAACGCACCACAAGGAAATTTTTTTTCTTGTTTAATAAAATAAATATTGTCTGATAACTTTGATGCTAATTGTACATGTTAATTATATATTTTTATGTAAAGTATGATTTAATTATGAATTTATGAATTATGAATTTAATTATGAAAAGTTTGAAAAACCGGTGATATTAATTTTGATAGTTTTTATATTTTATGCGTTTTCTGTATCTCATCAAGATATTTGCCTGAAACTATTGACATGAAGGAATCCTCCAAAGCTAAAGGGCTATATGGTGGAAGAGGAAGAGACAGTGGCCCAGCGGGGGTACTCAAGACGAAGACGGTGGTCGTAAAACTAACCCTCATTACCGCCGAATCTCCTCCCCTCAAAGGGCAGCCAATAAAATCTTTATAGCACCCTTTAAAAAATTTCCTTAAGGGCTCGTCCTTCCTTTACTGCCCATTCCTTCAGTAGTTCCCAACAGGTTTCCAGTCCATCTTCATCAATATTTCATCCCTTTACGTCTATCATTGCCTTTTTTCTTTACTTTTTAAATCTACTACATCAGCTTTTTTCCTTGAAGCAGTTTAGTACATGCATGCCATCGCTTGGTTTTTTCTATTTCTCACGATAATTATATATTAAAATTTGGCAAAGACGAAGCACAATGGTCTATTATGAAAGAAATCTGACCAAAACTCATTCTATCGATTTCTTTGTTTTAACTTTCGAATTAGTTTAAAATGTATTCTGTCTAATTAAATTTTATTAATTGATATCTTCAAGGTGTATTTAGTTGAACGAGCGGTCTTTTATTGAACGAATCTTGGAGTAAACGATTAAGGAGTTCAAATTGATAGAAATTAAATTTAAAAAAAAAAATCCAAATTCTTCACTCCGATTTACTTAACATAAAAAATATTTTAAAATAGCTTCTTAATTTAATTTAATTTTTTCTCCAATTAGTTTTAAATCTTAAGAAAACAAAATGTAAAATCATTAGTACTACTAATTATTTTTATAAAGAAATCTTACGTATATTTAAAAAAAATTATTTATATATATTTAATGGTTTACAACTAGTTACATTAGCTACTTCTTCAATTAGGTAATAAATAAAAAAAATATAATAATAATCAATTACCACATCATTATTATTTTTTTTTTATTTGGGATTTAATGTGACCAACTCCAATCAAGGCAGACTGGATTCTTATTTTGATTTCAAGAAAATTGGTTAATTGTTTATCATTCAGAGTTACTGCAAGTTTTAGAATTTTAGCCAGGTTTTTCCCACTTGAGACCATTTTGCGATGTATGTAGGAATTGAACAGAGTTACACTAAGACAATGAAAATGAAATACTAATGTTACACTCCTCTTATAAGTTCTAATTTGAGAAAAAGTGACTTTTATAATAAAGGTGAAATAATAGTTATAATGGATCTAATCATGACGTGAAGAGTGTATAACGATATTCAAAGAAGTGTTATGAGAATTATATAAGAGATAGGTCCTGAAGATGAGGATATACCCCGAAACGTCGACAATAGTGATGTATAAGAAAATCTGATAAAAGAATAAAGATAGTGAAAGAAATCACTTCACATAAATTACTTAAGGGGGATTTGTAGACAGCGATTGGTAATATAGGCATTCCTTCCGGTTCCCTAAGCCTTTCATTCTTATTATTTTTATAAATTATCTAAAAATATTATTTACTTTTTTGCAGTATCCACCTTCCAATATGCTCTAATTGCAAATTATTTCGAAGACATACTGAATTGAATACATTTACATATTGAATATTTTTGTTGGATGTATTACTTACTTCCCTTGATTGATTAGTTGAAGCAGGCTATAATATTTTTTTTTTAAATTAATAATTAAAAAATTGAACCCCTTTTATTCTGTTAGTTTTTCTATCATATACAAAATGTTATTAACTTATCCAATCGGTTTTAGTCAAAGGTTACCATTCTTCATTATATTAAAAATTGCTAAAGTGGAGTTGGTACCATTGTAGGTTCATACAATTATGCTAGGAAATATCTCATTCGCTTTGTTGCTACGCCCTGAGTGACAAGTGTGGATATAAAATTAATATTTGAAAAAAAGTTACTATCGATTATCTATCTAGAATCGATCCAAAAACAGACCTTTGAATTTAATTAAACTAAATATATCACAGCACTTTATCGCTTAGGATCCAAAGGCCAACACAATAATTTTTTTTTTGTATCACTAATATTAGTCCATTTTTATTTATTTATTTTTTTGTAATTTTTTGGGGACAATTTATTTATTTATGAAGTGAGCATCTGGAATGTTCCAGGAGATGTAATATCGAAGTATCCACAAAATACTTTTAAAAGCATGGTTACACTGTCTAATACTCCACATCTTTGCTAATACTAGTAAGATTTTAATTTGTTTTTGTTTTGTATTGAATCGAATTTCCTTTCAAATGATTGTATAAATAATTTACCTTAAAATTAATACTTTTTGAGTTTTGCGCAAATAAAATTTTATTTTTTCATAACTTGTTATCCTGCTTTTTGGGGGCTTAGTATAAATGGCTTAGTATAAAAGAGCTTTAGGGAAAAGACTCAAATTTCGTCAAAATTGTTAGAGTCGTTTTATCGCTACCGTCTACAGAAAAATACGTTTTTCGTCTATTGCGCACATGGTGCCCGATTTGGTTAACAGGCATGAGGAGGAGAGAGGGAAGGAAGAACAACCCCCTAAAAAAAAAGAAAGAAAAATAAATAAATAAATAAAGCAACAAAATCGGGTTACCCGTTCGTGTCTTCTACTTAGTTAATATCAATGCTTAGTAATGTTAGTGCTTAAATAGCTTGTTCTGTTCCTATCCTGATTTATTCTAATATCGTAGCTCACCACGGTCTACCAATTAAATGTTAGTTAATGTAAATAATGTGTTAGTGTGAATAATGTAAAACAACAACAAAATTTTAGACTGTCATATTTGTCAAACAATATCCCTCTCGAGCTCACCAATACATAAAAAAAATAACAAAACAAAACATACATCAAATTGGTTGACCTCTTATGGCTCAATACGTGATATCATCTAAAAACTAATTAACGACCCGACAATCTGCGGAACAACGGCTGTATGATGGATGACTTTTCAGAAGAATCGCTAAGACGCCTGTGACGTAATGAACAGAGATTTCTCGGAGAAATCGCAAGGCTCATCTACGCAGCGGATGTGTTATGTCAGGGGATAATCTATGTAAGTAGATCCATCAGGGACGTTTTCAAAAATTAATTCCCTCGCCTAGATACGGGACATGTATTAATGAGATGTGGAGCCGATGCGACAGGGTGTAGATTGGTTCGGCGCCGCGGATATTAGGAGGGCTTGTCTTTGCGAGAATTTCTGAACGTGTCATGTCATTGCTTTCTGGTGGCAACCCTCCATTATCTCTCAGCATGAGCTGGTCCGTATTGAAGGACACGGGATAGGGTCTGTGACGGGGATCTTCTTAATAGCTATCTGTCTATATAAAGGGTGCAATGAAAAATACAATAAAACAGAAACTTATAAAGGCTGTTTCTTATGATGAAATTCAAATTACCAATTGGTTTAAATATAAGAAAACATTCGAGCATACCTCTTATATCTTATTATAAATATTTTATTCAATACTAAAAATGACTATACCCTCAGTGATTAAGGGGTTGACTAGACTTGCGATTTACGAAATTGAGTTTAGCGTCCACCACTGGTTTGTAAATGATGTCTTTTAAACCGTGTATATTTTTGTATGTGTATATATTACATTTTACGTGTATAGTTTATATTTTTTATATTGTGTATTAGTTATGTAGATTTAGTTTTTTTAATTTACATTAGGTTTCCTTTGCCATATTTGTATTTCTAATTAAAGATTAGGAAAGAACTCCTGGCTGACGGATCCATCTATGTCATATAAAGTGGTTAATTATAAGGAAGAAAATGCTTGAATATGTCGTAAATAAACACATTTTCCAATTATTCATTCATTCACAATGTGTATGAATAACGAACTCAAAAACAAATTACAATTTTTCCACATTAGACCTTAATTAAGCTACCCTAGTATAAGCTATGTCTAAAGGTAAAGAGGCATATATGATATATTTTATACATTTATACCTTTACTAGACCTCCCTAACCATTAACTTCAGAAAATGCACATCTACTTTAAATAAATTCCTTTAAAAGCCTAACGGATTCCCTCTTCAATTTACCCACACTAGCAAATACCCCAGTTCGTTGGCAAAACAGTTCCCAGTTTCACGCCTGAATAATTAATATGTAAATCAGATTAAGAATAAAAATAGAAACTAGATGAGTCCATCACTGCTACCCGCTCACAACTCCTGTAGATATTATACAAAACACTGCTTGAAACATATTTTACAGTAGAAGGAGTTAAATAAAACATATTAAATTAAATTATTAATATTGCATCTAATCAATTTTTTTAATTTGAGGGTTGGGAGAAAAATATTTCTACCTTTGAATGATATTTGGTTTAGCTGGAAACCTATAAGGCTGTTATTCTGGTTAGCTGTAAACCATTTTTCAACTTTTATTTCCTTTGGCAGCAAACCTTTACCGCAAAAATTACATCCTTAGAGATGAATCGGTTTTTTGTCGGTACATTTAAATTCTATGGTTTTCTATTTTTCGTTTTCAGTGCCAGGAACATATTATTATTTATCATGGGGGTGAGATGGGAAGGGTTGCATTGTGAGCTTTACAGAGGATATGTAAGCAGTGGATATAATAAGTTTGTCAGGACAGAGGAGTATCTGGAACAAGTAGGTGGACAGTACTATATGCATTGGATCCCGTAGGTAGGGAGCGGCGAGGAGTATCAATTGGTAGGAGCCCTTTGTTGTTGGAGACGACCCTTTGCAGCAAGCTACCGGTCCCTATTACTCAGCTGCGGGCCGAGGAGATGCTGCCAAAGTGGCGGTTGGCTCCCTCCGTCGTGGAAATAAATTATCTCTCTCTTGTCATCTCTCTTCTCCTTTCTGGCAACTGTCCTCCGCTTCTTGTCTTCTTCGTCTGTCTACTCCTCCTATATATCTGTTCTATTTCAGTCTGCCTTTTGTCTTTTCGATCTGCTTATTGTTGTATGTCATGGGGCTACCTACCTTGATGAAATTAAATTAAAATTATCTCCCGAGACTTTTCCTTAGTTCCAAAAAAAACAAACAAATAAAATAGAATATAACAAAATATATAAAATAGATATAGAAGGCAGAATTTTTTAAGCCTTTATACGTTGGGCTTGTTTTTGTATTGAACTTTACGTCTATAAAATAATAAGTGCAAAAACTCGACAAGAGATACATAAAGCCAAACCAACAGAGATGATAGGTGATCCATTAGCAACTTCTGTTACACACTCTGGAGGCTTCTATATAAAACAAAAATTGAACCCGTTTCTTCCTGGATGTGCGATTTATTCGTGATTAAATTTTCTTGTTTTGGTTTCGTTTCTTTTTACCATGTCCGACAGCCTTCTATGAAATAAATAAATAAACCACTTTTAAAACTGTAATTTCTTTTCTGCTTTTGTTCACTCCCGAGGATCGTAAATAAGTTAAATAAAGAAATTTTAACGATACTTCACTCGTTTACGAGATTTACGTAGTACGAGATGACCCCCAACCCGGTTTACTCGCCACATCAACAGTTAGTGATTTATTGGGAGCTTTGACTGGCCACAAACAGATAAGGTCGTTGCTATATGTCCAGCCTCTCTGTGAGGATATCCATATTTTCTGTATTTTATTTGAATGGTTTTTATTTTTCATTCTGTTGTTATTAATGCGTACCTACCTCTGGAAAAATAGTATTATTTGTGTTGGAATTTAATACCATTGGCTTATTGTCGCTAGTTTTTTCATTCGAATATGAAGATATTTTTCCATAAATTTTTCATTATAAATTTTTGCTGTAAATATGTACCAACAAACAACTGCTTCTTCAGTTATACCATCTCATTAATTTTCTTTTTATCTTCAAAACTGTGAACACAAAAAATGAAAACCATTCATTCACACTTGTGGCTGAAAGATTTTTCACTTTTTCTTACCTGTATATGAAATATATAGTAAAGAGGAAGTATTACTATCGTAAAAAAATTCGAATTCGAGTTTTCAACGGAAATACACAAGGCCCCCGAGTTCAAATAACCAAGGCTCTCAAAATGGTCTGTCTCTGTGTCTGTTTGCATGTGAACTGCCTAGCTCAAAAACGAAAAGTTGTACGAAACTGAAATCACGTATTTTTCATCGAACTTTTCACACATGTAGTACATCACCGAGGAAATGCAAGGGAAAAAGTTATGATGAAAAGAATATATTATTTGTGAATAGTTCGAAAAGTATGCATGCTATTGTAAATTATGTATACCTTCGTATTATCTAAACAATAAAAAAGGAATGACCGAAATTGGACAAGTATTAGCAAAGATAATTATAAACCGGAAGACTCAATTATATTATATATTTTACACTTTTTTACAATTTTCTCGTAAATGCCGATTTTGATGAAACTTGACTTATGTCTTCTCTTTAAAGTTCTTTCACTTTTTAAATAATTAGTATTTCAGGGAAAAAAGAAATAGGTAAATGAAAATTTCATTTTTGCATAACTCAAAAATTATGCATTATATGGTAAATGATGTATACGATCAAGGTAATTAAATTCTAAAAAAAAAAATAAATAAAAAGAGATTTATGGAATTCGGACCTGCAAAGATACAATGTATCTTAAAAGCACTACAAGACTCTAGTTTGAAAACCGAGCACATCAGTATGGAGAGGGATACGACCGAACCTTCTCCCACTAAGCTGTTGTCAAAACAATACGCTCTATATTAATGTAATGTAAGAATATAAAAGTAAACATGGACCTAATAATTTTTACTTTTGTATTATTTAATGGAAACAAAATGTTTCCATAGAAACTGAATGGAACTTCCATAGAAACTAAGCCGAAACTTTTAAAATATATTTTCAACTTGAAAAATATAGAATTGTCGCACTAAAATTGTTTAAAAAACTATTCTATCGTACTTTTGTGAGAGAAGAGGTGAAGAAGTGAATGCTGCTGCGTTTATTTCTAGTAAACTGTTCTTGCGAACTGTTTAAAATTATGTTAAAAATATTATTATTATAGAGTGGTAAGGGAAAGTCGTGTGATTCGCGCACCGCACCAGATTTTTTAATTTAGTATTTCCATTTGTCAGTGAGACATGAGAACAGGGCATGTACACGCCCTACAATCTTCAACATCCCATCTCAACGCTCTTGGATTCTGCAAACGAATTTAGAGGTCGTCTGGTTTAAATGTTCTTGTTCATACAGGTCTTTCTTTCATGATGTCTTTTTTTTATATTATTGTTACTAGAACTTAGTGTGCAATGGTATATAAATCTCTATATATAAGCGTTTAAATGGAGCATGTCTTCGACTAAAATAACTTTATACGAGTAGAAATTTGCTCTTTGAGCCTGCCTAAATTTATAAGTTTTTATTTATCCTTAAAAACTACGTCACGCTTTGAAAATTAGAGAAATGAAGGAATGTTAATTGGAAATGTCAACTTAACATACTAGCTATGATTCATAAACTTCCTTCGTAAACAAATTTCAAATCATCTTCTAACACTTGTCTGAGCTCTGTTTCATGGCTATTTGGGAAAGTCTTTCGCTATTATATCTCAGTAGTTCGCATTGATTCCTCTCTCCTTGCATAGACATTTTACTTTATTTATCTTAAGCTTTTCGTCTTCCTGGTTGCTCAGACCGATCCTACATCCGCGTGGCATATGACGGTGATGAGATGCCTAAATATATATCGAGGAGTCGAAAAAAACAAGGTAGATAGACAGAGACAGGGAGGCGGTAGGACATGGAATTACTGGGGCCGTAAACTGGAGTCTTTATGGCCCGAGAGGTGACTCTAATTAAATTTCCTGGGAGGGGGAGGGGGTTGGTCTGTCGCTTCCAACTGGCTATTTTTTTTTTTTTTCTATTTTCTCCTCCCTTTTTCTATTTTCCACTGTCGCTGCTATGTGTGTCCCTCTCTTTTTCTCTTCCTGACCCTTTTTAATTCACCGATGTGTTTGCAAAAATGCGAGATCAGATTTAAAGAATGCCACGCATTTTTTTCGCTCGTATTTATGCGATTGAGTTGCTATCTTATTTGTTTGCGAATAAAGCTTGCCAACGCATGCAGACTTCACTATTTTTACTTACTCCGGATATAATTTAGGATAAAATAGAAAAAATAAATTACTATAAGTTATGAAATAGAATGCTAGATTAAATAGGGAATTTTATGTATATTACAAATTTCAGTATTTGCTACAAATCCAATATCATTGTTGTTTGAAGTGTTTATATTATGCGTTTCTTAATTAGAAATATAATAAGTAATAATTAGAAAATTTCCTGATATTTATTATAATTTTACTTTAAGTTTCAAAGCGAATTTATGAACTGATTTTAGTTTTAAAACGAAAAGTACAAATAAATCTTGAAGATAATTTTTTTATGTATGATTGCTGTTTTATTTTACATTATTTTCTATGCCATAATTTATTTTATAACCATTATATGTAAGTCTCGGCCTGCTAATGAGGCTAGAAGGGACACGCCTCTCCTGAAGCCCTCCTCCTTCCCCCCAAATTTAAATCTTCATATTCAGCTATAATTGTTTGTGAACAAAAATTGTTCTTCTACCTTAATGAACTTAAGAATAAGTAGATAAGTAGAAAAAAGGTCCTCCTGAGTTATGCTTATAGTGATCATTTCCCAAGCCTTCTTTCTGCACACTGTGAAGGGGTTGGTAACTCACAGCTGTTAATCTTTAGAACTAATGCAGGAGAGCTAACACTTTCTTCACTTTTTGCAGAAGGCTTGGAAGGTGATCACAATTCACATAGCTCAGGAGGATCAGTTTTCTACTTATCAACTTATTCTCTGTGATATAAATCATAGAGCACATCATTTTGCCATGTACTGAAATGGAATCTTATTGACTTCCAAGATTCTGTTGTTAGTATTATTAAGATTCCATTATTATTATTTTGATATTTCAAAATATTTTTTTTAATTTATATTGTTTTTCTAAACTATTTTTTCTTTGCAGGTGAGTACTCCTATTCTGTTATGAAATATCTTATATTTCGATGTGGATTGTTTAATGTAAAATATTTTGGAATATACTGAGCATATACAGGTATTTAAAATCTTTTTAAAAGTTTTTCATAGTTTATTCTAGTGTCTCTTCGGCTTGCATGTTATATTGTTACCAGGAAATATTTAAATATTCTAAACGTATATTGCCGATATCGGTGAGGTGTAGCCGTTACCGGTTATTGGTCTTCAGTCATATAGGCACCACCCCGCGGCTAAATAAGGACTCTTGAGGACCTGTTTGTACCCTTTTTTTATTTTCTCCCCCTGTCCTTAATTCTTCTTCCATTTGTTCTCCCATCTCCTCTTTTTCTCGGCTACATATATATGGATCCCTCACCTTGTCATTACCATATTTCGCCTTCCCTTCCCTCATTCCACCTCCCCCTATATCCCGAGCTGAGACATGGTATTAGTCCCGACCTAATCCGGAACGATAGCCCTCGATTGGAGGATTTGAATATCATTAGCCTCCGAGGCGTGTCTTTGTATTGTATATTTTATTTATTTTTTGTCATTTATTCTGCCCCGTACGCTTTCTTATTTCATTCTTCCCAATCTCGCCCGTATCCTTTTGATTCTCCTCTCTTCGGGGGATCGATAAATATGTATCAGATTTTCAACCTTTCGAACGTGACTGGTAAATTTTAAATTACACGGTCTCGGGATTTTAGTACTTTAATCTGCATTTAAATATATCTGGTCCTGGAAGCTTCAGTTAAAATGATAATAGTGTCAAATGTGTTTAACATTGATTTGAAATTTAAATCCAGATCTTACGTAGATTAAATTTTGAAATCGTAGCAAAAAAAAAACCTTTGTTGAACCGTAAATTTTAACAAAGATCCGCAGCTGGGCCGAATTCATCATGGTAATGAGTGAATTTTCGAATTTTATTTGAAGCTCCATAATATTATTTGCAATTAATATCAATATATGCAGGATGTTTTCTATTATGTATGAAATAATAGAGTATATAGTATTTTTTTTCCATTGTAAAACTCAGTTTATTTGAAATAATTTAGACGGTGCTATTCGGGAAACGTGCAATTCCGTCTGACCGGCTGAGCATACAGTCCAGTATGCAAAAATATAAATATTTACATAATTGTTCCATGTATATCGGACATCCGGATTGAAAGAGACACAACTAAAATTTTCTAACGCCAGAATTTTTGATAGTTAATAGGATCCCTCCCATCCCAAAGAACACCCAGCCCTCAAATATCAGGCCAATACGATATACACAATAAGTGATCTACCAATAACATGCGTTATTGGCGAGGACATACTCTGGGACTTCCACGTACTAACAAAAACACATTTTATGGTCTGTGCCCCTTTCATTCTGGATATGGGATCTGCAAGTGGCTGTAAACGTATCTATGTAATTTATAAAGTTTTTAACATTTTATTAATTTAAAATGTTTCTTTGGGGCTTGTTTTTCGCTCTTTTTCTCGCGGCAATGCTCAGCCACCGTTTTATCAGTAATAGGCGGAGGTATTAAAAAATACCTGCAAATATGTATGTTTCTGGAAAGAAATTAATCGTCATAAATACAAAAAAGAAAGTTCCTGATAATTCATGTTTCGGATAAGACTTTACTAATAAGTACGTCACTCCCTTTACACCTCACCACTTCCTATACTAATGATTACTATAAACACCGTTCATAGGCTTAACTAAATATAGTGTTCTTAGTTCTTAGTAATCATTAGTATAGGGAGTGATGAATTCGAATTCAATAGAATCAAAATTGACTGTACACGCATCGCAAACATACTCATGGCTCAAATCATTTCTCGGAGTCAAATCAATCATGATTTTTTTCCCCTCAAAATCAGTATGTTGTATGTGTGTGGATAAAAAAAAATAATCGCGTTCGAGATGAATCTTTAATAAGTACTAAAATAATTTTTTTTTGTCTTCAATTTTCATCATCTGATGAAAATTCACCGCTATATTTTAATATTAAAATCTTAAGAAATGTTTGCAAAAAAAAAAAAAAAAAACAACGTATAGGAAATTTGTTTAGTACAATCTGTAGATTAATTCTTAGGGAATAAAGTAGTATATAAAAATTTAATGCATTGGGGTGAGGGGAAGAGCTTTGGAAACAGTTGAATAAAGATCAAGAGCGCAACACGGTTAAACATTTTTTTTCTCATTATAAACGACTATAGCAGTTAGCTGCTACAAGATTATGCAGATGCAGTTAATAAAAAAACCGAAGATGAAGTTATTTTCAACTTAATATTAATATTTAATTACAGCCAAATGAGTTACTCTGTCAAGAACCTAGCCGTTCCATTTTATGATTCGTATTTATATTTATATACATATATGCGCTTGTTTATTTTTCCTTATTCAATTCTTCATTATTTTTTCTTCTTGTTCTCCGCCTCGGCTATTGCGTGAACCGAGATAATTGGATCGTAGATAACGTTTTCATTTCTTCTGAGAAGGTTCCGAAATGAAGTCATCAACACCAGATCACAGATAAGCTTTTCTCGAAGAGGAAATCTTATCTCCAATGACAGATTGGGACCTTAGGGAATTTATGTATTTGTATCCTGTATCCTTTGCAGATAACCCTTATTATCGTTCGCTCCTGATTGGTATATGGAATTGATATCGAAACCCCGAGATTATATAAGGATCAATTAAAATAGCAGAGGCATGAGGGAATCTTTGTATTATCTTTGTGTTATTTATTTGGCAGGTGATAAGGATTCGAATAAATTGTTTTGCAGCCGTACAATATTGATGAAGACTATATATATATATATATATATATATATATATATATATATATATATATATATATATATATATATATATATATATATATATATATATATGTATATATACATGTTTGAAGCATATCGAGGATGTTGTAAAAACACAAACATTGAGGGTTGCATGATTTAAAAATTGCAGTTAAATAACATTAACATTAAGCATTACTGCAAAAGAGTTAGATAATGATCTGCATTTATGATAATATCTTTTTCTATTATAATAATTCCTGAATTGACGAGTTCTTGACTGCATAGTTATTTGATAGACTTTGTTTTATAATCTCCTATTAATATACTAGATAATAGCAGTTATTTTGTCATTAATTAATAGTTTCTGGATTTAATGAAAACTGGAAATAGGCATCATATAAAAAAAAAATCAGTAGGTCCTATTTTTCATTATTAACGATGAAATAAATATACTTAACGTGAGATGTCCTCCTCTCCTACGACACGCTGGAATATAGGGGTATTCACGCAACTTCCCTAGAATCGAGAAACTGACGTAGCATTTGTGAGCTAAATATGACCGCATGGTCTGAGATCTGGTAAAATGTGTTATTTCGTAAATGCACAGCGAAGGCCATTGTGAGGATTTTATCTCAAGTATTTACTTTCGTCTTGTTTACTACTTTTGTTTCGTTTACTTCTTTTTTTGCAGTTTAAATGAAATGTAAAAAAGGAATGCGGAAGGAATGGGCAAAACGTAGGACGAAAGAGGACAAAAACCTCCTGCTACTTACCATCGCCTTCTTCATCTTTTGAATTTGCACGTATGCTTTCTATAAAGGCATTTCATAAAAAGGCACAAAGTCATGCAACTGTGCCTTTTTATATAGATTTGACGTTTTAGGAAAAAAAATTAATTTTTATTACATCATGCATTACCTTACTTTACCAAATTCTATTTTGGGAGTGGTATACTCTGCTATACGTTTAGCATTTAACACAAGTTGCTTATTATCTATATATTATCTACCCGGCTTTTGGTCCATATGCATTGAAAAACGGATATTTTTATGATTAAAATTATTATTATTTTTATTATTAATTATGATCCGAACTGTAGGTAAAACTCAATCAGTATCGATTTATTTTTATGATTCAGTCGGCATTTTTTAAAAATAAATGAAATTATATATATATTCAGACAATTTGTTTTAATTTTTTTTTTTAGTTGAAACTAACTTTTAATTATCATTTAATGAGAGTTGTTAGCACTGCTGTATATTAAACCAACGGTGGATTATAACATCACAAATATGGAAAGGCGGTAAATTGAAAAAATAAACAGTGCAGAAGGAACACTAGTAATTGAAAAAATATATGGATGGGATTATTGTATTTTTTGATATTTCGTTCAATTAAAATATAATAATAGATCTGGTTCTAGGAAAAGGCGTTTTTAGAATTCTTTTTCATGTTTTTCGATTATTTTTTTTTTTTTATAATATTGTTTTTTAGTTAAACATTTACGTAGAAGGAATAGAACCAATGGTGATAATGATGCTAAAATATTTTCCCTTCCTAGTGACAGAGCCCCCGTATAGGCTTTATCTCCCCATAGACGTGAACTAGAGCTATAGAACGAGGTGGAGCTGATGCCGCGCTATGGGCACTATTTTTTACCGCGCTAATGACGAGAAGAGGCTCATTAATAGTTGGGTGCTAATTGGTTGTCTGCTCTCGAGCTCGTCGTCATTTGTTTGTTCGCTAGTCGTCTTGGTTAGTGTGTTCTCTGCCGTCCTCAGGTTATAAGGAGCTGGATTGTTATGATTCGATTTGAGTTAACCCGCAATGTTTGAGTTGAATACATCAAATATTATCACAGTTTAAATTTTAGGAATGGTAAGAAAAATTTTATATTTAATTTTTAAATGATGCCATTTAAATTTTTAGTAATAAAACAAATTACGGGATGTTGGATCCATACCGGAGATAATGATAATGCGCAAAAAAGTTTAATTTTGAGACATTGACTTAGATAAATCATTTTCAATCTTTTGTGGTTGTCTTCTCTCAAGTTATCTAAAATAACAATTTTTCATTTTCTCCCTCGAGCCCTCATGTTCCGTTTCAATATGAGAGAACTATTGGCCATTTTTTATATACTATTTTAAATCCTTACTCTTATAATTAACTAAGTATGTTTCTGTAATAGTTATTTATAATTACTATTAGTTGTAATTTAAATGTATTGCCCTTCTAAGTATTTAATACTGATAATGGGAAGATGTTCATATGTTTGATCTTTCGGCTATAACGTTTTAATTTTATACATCTTATTAACCATTGTAGCCTCCATAATACCCGGCTAATTAAAATTGTATACTAAAAATTACTGTATTTTATTTTGGTAATTGATACAACTATACAATGCAGCCCCTTATCAGTAGCATCGCCGCACTACCGCTCTCTAGCGCCATTCGTGCTAACTACTTTGTATTCACTATTAAAATTATTACTCCTTTAATTAAATATTATTTTAAATTATTAGTGTTGTGGACTTCTGGTGACTTTTATCTGTTTTAAGCTGTATTTAAAGCAGCAATTAATAATTCAAGCCCACATATTGCAGCACGAGTATGTTCTACTTGTACCAGAGCTCAGAAAGAACCTTGTCATTATATACCTACCTCACTTTTTAATAATTTATTTATTTTTTAAAATATTTTTTATTTCCCTGAAACTATATCCTGTGGTACTAAGGATACAACTATATGGGGTCCTTCTAGTACTTAAAGACGCGGAAGCCATCGAAGGCTGGACCATAAATAGCTGGACTGGTAGGCCAGAGCAATGGTGGAAGATCCTGCAGGATTATAGTTTTAATCCGATCTAAGAGGATCAGCAGGATATGGTCTGGGTTAGGGTGGGGGGATAGAGGGGCAGGTTGTGTATGAGGGAACGGATCAAGAGATTGGTCACATATCGCTTCTAGGATTTATTTCGCTCTCAGCGATTTATATTTCATTATTTTTGTTCAATCTTATCCATTCAATCCAGATTTAAATCTTGTTTTAATTTACTGTTTAATTAGTAAGTCATAGGTCTATCATAACTCTATTGTACTTTATAGGACACCCACAATTTCATAATAAAGTACTTAAGTAAAAGTACAAGTGGACCTATGACTTACATTGTGAAATGTTGAAATACTATAAAATTTAAAGTTGTTATCTTAAAAAACAGTATACTAAAAAAAGTTGAATATAATTATTACAATTATCTAATGATGACAAGTAACCTGTAACCTCTTATTCTATAAGGAACTTGTCCTGAACTTTGCCCACTTGTACTTGTACTTTTGTACTTTATTATGACATAGAGCCATGGTTGTAATTTTCACATCACGGATGAGGGATTGAAAAACAAATATGGAAAAGTCATTATTACATTTTTTATTTTTTTTTAAATTGTTGACATGAACTATGTAATTTTTGGTCATTTATTTTGATTTTCGCCGAAGTATTATTAAAAAAATAGATCGACTTTACAACTTCCAAGGAGTAATAATGAACGACAAGGAAAATATTTTCAAAATAGTAAATTTTCAAATTTTATTCGAATTGTTGGCATGTTTTTTTTATCACTATTCATTAGCGTTTTTAAAATTTTAAATACAGTTAAGCAGCTTTCTTCCAAAGGGGCACATATTCAGTTTGGAAAAAAATTCATTAAGGTGAAAAATGAATGAGAGTACTAGTGAAACAATTAAGCATTGCAAGAGAATTATTTGAGGGTTCGATTTAGTACATGTAAAGGAAATTAAAAACTGAAAAAACACTTTATTTATTTTATGGATATTAACCTTTTGGAAGTAAGGTTTTCAGTTACTAAAAAATATTATAGATTAAACCAAATTTAACTGTAATGATTTCTGAGTGAAATTGTCAAGTGGTCTAGGAAGCACGAGCAATTGTTTTGTTTTTTCTTGTTTAATACAACTTGGTCAGTTCTGATTAATGCTATACATTCTTATGACCGATGGTTTATGCTCCATTAATTAATAATTGTTAATAGTCATTCATCGCAATATATATGAAGGTGCTAGAGATGTGTCGTTGGGAATAACAGGTAGGAATGTTGAGAACCAGCGGTCACCAGGAGTGCTCTCCGATAGGAACTAATTAATTCCGCCATTTAATCTGTTATGAATCCATCGATCGGCTAGGACCAATCAGAGCTGAGCTTAGTTAATAAACCTGGCCCGCCCATTATTCCATCTGATTATCTCCCGCTCCCAGGAATCGCTCTTCTCTCATTATCTACTGTCCCTAACGTCAAGCAAGTTGCCACAATGGATCCCCCAGAAATCAATAATAACTAAATTTCAATTATATCTGTAGTTTAGCTTTATGTAAGGTCAACCCACGTTGAAATAGATCAATATTTTAGATTTAAAATTAACAAAAAAAAAAACATGGAATGTAAATATTTACGAAAATGTCATCGTTTTTTTAAATGCCTTTGTCTTTCTGTGACATTGACAGGCTTCTTGTATATAATATTCACCTATAAATATATTAGGTATATTTTTTTTATTTATTTAAAATTCCAACTATCTCAAAGGTGGAACAAAAATCAACATACTGAGTATTATCACATAACAATTGCTTATGAAACAAATTACCTATCAGTAGCACTATAATTACAATTTTATGTTGGAAGGTCGCATGGCCATCTTCTTTTCAAACGCCTCGAAAAATTTGTGTGGTTTGTATTTTTTTCTTCTTCTTTACCTTACTCTTTGTGCCATTGCTAGCGTGGAAGGGCCTCCAACGCTGCCAGGCATCACGGTCTCTGCAGAGCTGCTTCAGTTGTTGGGAGAGTTTTTCCTCGCATCCTCTCGATATACTCTACGTATAAAATGCTAGGCCTTCCGCGTGGCCTCTTGCCAGTGGATCGAGCTTCCATCACCTTTCTGGGTTCCCGGTCTTCGCTCATTCGACAAAAATGGCTGAATCATTTGATCTGTCGTTTCCCTAAGGTGATTTTTAGCGCAGGAATTTTTACCTCCATCTCAGATCTTTCATTTCTTATTTTTCCTGCAACTCTACGTAAGTACTTCATTTCAGGAGTTTGTAATTTAAGGAGGTATATCTATTTCGGACCAAATCTGCAACATATGGATAATTTTATCTATGACATCATAAGGAGCATTGACGAATTTTCGTATGATTTTGGATTGTAACGTGCTTTTTGTAATAAATTAAAAGTTTGATGAAATTTTTTTCAAGTAAATGTTAAATTAAGAATTTAAAAAAAAAAATCATGCCTAATCTAGTTTAATCGAAGGTGTAAAATGTACGAACTACATTCATATTATAACTAACTATTTCATTTAACATTATTTTAGCTCCTCTTTCTCTAATAAAAAATCAAATTTCTATAATTCTAAATGTCTAAAAACTAAGCCCCATCAATCTAAACTAAAATTTTTTAACCGTATAACTTAAATGATTTATAATTTCAAAAAATTGGAATCATCCACCATTGACTCAATATTGATGTAGTTCTCGTTTCGTCCGACATTTTAACTTTCTGAGGTGCCGTTTTAAAATTTTATTACATTAAAAAAAAAAATCGGATGTTACAGAATAATTTTGTAACTTTCCGCTACAGACACTTTTATTGTATAATAGTCGAGTTAACGACTCATTAACTATGAGTATAGATAAATTTCCTGAATCCTGGGTGCCATTAAATTGTGTTGAGATCGGAAATCATTCAGAAGAGAATTACAAGAATTTATGCAGAAGTTTTTAGGCCGAATTGCTCTTTTTTTTTCTTCTTTTTTTCAAATTGCTATTTAATCGTTAATTGATGTATGAACGGTTTTGTTTATCTTATAGGTACTTTTATGTAAATCTTGAACAAATGTTTGAGCATAAAATCCTTGTTCCTTATTAAACTAGAATCTTATCGAGTTCGCAAACGCTTCTGTAATTGTTGTAAAATAATTAGGAGTGGTGATTTAGTTTGAAAAGTACCATTTATTGCCCCGCCTTTTGATGTGCTGTTTACGGAGGCCTCAACAATAAAGATAAGACTTTGCTATCTCAGTCTTGGTGTTCATTCATTGTTTGCTCAAGCTATTCACTATTATCTTTTCGCTAATTCTCTACCTGCTTCTGTTTGGCATGATTAATTGTTGATTGTTTGTACGAGTACCCTCTCAAAGAGATCTCTTATAAACTAATATATGATTCCGTTCTCTATTTATTCTCCAGACACTTCAGAAGTGTTTTTGTTTTGGGTGACTGCTCCAGTAATTTGATATCATTTTGTAGATTTACATGAAGATGGGTATTGAAAATAATATCGAGGATATGAATGAGATTGACGAGCCGTGGGATAATGAATTCGAAACACCTTCAGGAAATGGTTGTTTGCATACCTCCAGTTCTTCCAGATGGTAATTGCCCCTCTATTTTTTCTCGGCTAATTTTCCTCATGGATTCATTAGCTCTGGCGAGGAAGAGAACTAATTCAGTCCTTTTTTTTCATCTCGTGAAGGAAAGGTAACCATCTTCCTTAATGTATAAGGAGAGGTAATTAGCTGCTACTTAACACATCTTCTATGAATCATGATCGACAACGTAGTATTGCTCGTGCGATAAGTCGTTAATCTCTAGGCGGGCTTGTTTTTTTTTTTATTTCTATTTATTTTTCTCTTCTTTATTCGTCCACTCTTGAGGAACTGTGCCCGAAAGGAAATCTCAATGGTGTAACTTATGTGTTAAGGCCAGAGAGGGAAAGGAAGCCCATCAAATATTATTTTTATTTTTTTTTTTACGTTTCTGATAAGAACTCGAAGGGCAGACGTTAATGACTTGAGCCAGACCGGGGCGGAGCGGTACAGCCACTGCAACACTTAATTCGTCTCAGACCATCAACTCGTTTGATTTTTACTTTTTTCTCTTTTACTTTTTTTTCAATGTTATATTTGTTTTGTATTAACCTAAGTATGTCTACGGTTAGGTATTTTATCTTATGAACCTCATTACAAGCGGAGGTACTTCAAAAGGTACCTCAAAGCCGAAAATATGGGTTACTTTCATTATTTTATCTTATATATATCTTTATTTTTGTTTTTTAGTATATAATGAATTATTATTACACTAAGAGATGAGAAACCCTTCTTCACCTTGACTCATATGATCTTTTGTGAAAGAAGATATAATGTAAAAATTTACCCAAACACACATTTTCTAATAAAAAACCTTTGTCTCTTGCACTTGTTGACTTCAATGATTATTCATTTTAATTTAATTTTTCAAAATATCCTTTATTTTTTACTTGTTCAGAAATACCAATTAATTTCCCTTAAAGTTCACAAGATAAATATGATTTTCCAAAATTTTTAATTTTTCGAATAGTATTCTTTTTCTCTCCTTTTTTTATGATGTATTTGTTATTATTTTATCAAATTTGCCATAAGGAATTCATTTCTGATATTTTTATGGCAAATTGTATAAGGAAATAACAAATACGTTTTAGAAAAGGAATGAAAAATACCACAAGATAATTAAAAAAATTAAAGAAACGATTAAAATAGATGAAAGAATATGTTTTATTAAAAATAATGATGATAATAAGACTTTTATTTTGCTACATTAGAGGCAGGGGGCAATGAAAACGACAGAAAAACTGAAATTTTAAAATTTAATTATTTTTTTCCAGAAGGGCTGATAGGGGTAGGTTAAGATGTTGAATATATTTGTTTATATTTCCTTAAATATACCATATTTCCTCTGCCTACGGTAAAACTTAAGATAAAAAATATTAAGATTTTTTTTTTAAATAATACTAAAAAAATAATGACTTCTATGTTAAGCCGCAAAATCTTTGGATATTTATTGATGCCAATTACCTTGTTTATATAAATCGGCTTTTCAATTTTTTTTATTTGTGTGCAAACTGAGGATACATGTGATTCCATTTATCATGAATTTCAGTTCTAATTTGTTTTGTAATTGGCTTCCAAAAAAGTATTCCTCTGTACTAAGAATGGTTATATTTTGCATTTTTAAATGATTTTCAACTTTATACTTTGTCTCACGAGAGAACTGATCATTTTATTCAAAGGGATTTGTTCTCGAATAGCATATGTCTTGAATAAACAGGGGGTGGATATAAATTAGGTAGGCTTTGTCTCTTCCATAGGAATTTGGAGCATTTTATTTAAAAATTAATAAAATTTCGTATTCCTGTTCTACTTCATATTTTTTTTAGAGTGCTCAATGTGACTAGAATATGACGGAAGTTGATGTCGCGGATCTGGTGCCCATGTAACATGTCAGTGCATATGTTCATATACGTTAGAAATTATAAGATATGAATAATAATAATTATAATGAAAGAGGAGGTGGCAGTTGCATATGATGTCCCCGAGGGGATCACCTGCTGAGAGATAAATCAGACTCTGTTGGTGAAACCTGTCATTATCGGCTCCCTCTACTCGTCCTTGCTTATTAGTCACTCTCGTTCCCATGTATCATCTGTTACTCCGCCACTGGTAACAGTTCCGTTATATATCTGTCTTCTAGCTCCTCATTGCTTTGGAACAGTTATATTATAACTGTATGGCGCAGGCATTACTGTTTCGGGGCAATCGGCACTTGGTATTTGGCTGTTACTATAAATTTAATTTACTTTACCATTACTAAGGTTTATTTAAAATGGAAGATGGAAGTATGAATTCTCATGCATCTCATCCAATGAGTTTTTAAGTCTCAATTGTTAATATTAACGTTAAAATAAAATATATTTAATAAAACCTGGTTTGAAAATAGACTAGATAAAATAGTAATAAAAATTGTTACACGATTTTTCTTGTTTATTTGTTAAAATATTACCTTACTAGAACGAGAAAAATTGGTTATTTAGCTGCTTTACGGTTGTAAACGTGCCCTTTTGCTGCTCATGGTCTGAGCCCGGTGCCGGGTCACCGCTAAGGACCTCAGCAGCCTGGCGTCACAATATGTCACAATGTCACACGTCTCAGTGACCAACCCTGTCCGCACCATCTTGAATAACTGCTGGGCATTAAAAAGTGTCGATGTCGCTGTTACAGCTAGCGATGTCTCTCCTCGTTCCCGGGGTACTTTTTTCAGCGCTAGATGAACTCGAAGAGATAAGAGCTTTTAGACATTCCTCGGCAATTTCTCACTCTCGGTATGGGTCGTTTCCTCCGGACCTGAATGTTGACTGAATCCGAATGGTAAAGGCCTGTCGTCATAGCCATTTCCTGTTCGAATTCGCTGTTAGTTTACTGATGTATATCCATTGGCCAATCATATATTCATTGGTTATATTTGAAACATTATTTCCACTATTCTTTCTCTATTTGTACATTGGGGGAGAAGGGGTAGATGAAAACCAGATTTTCATCTTTTTTTTTTCACTTGTAATATATATTCACACCTTCTTAAATGAAAATGAAGAAATGTGCTGACTTATCATCAATCACTTTTGATACTATTTTCATATTTTTTTTTTTACTACTGGTTTATTAAATCGTTAATATTGAACAAGTTTCATGACTTTTTTAAATTTTGTTTAATGTGATTATTTTTATTTTATCTCTCAAGTTCTCATTTATGGTCTGTTCATAAAACTGATCCGGTAAATTTTCCATTTTCTACAACACCAGTTTATCCCCAATTATTGATTATTTTGTTAATCAGTAAATATATGTATCGCTACATATGCGGTATATGTATATGTTTATATATATGGGGACATTATACAAATGTTTATTTCAAATGTAGTAAAAACTTAAGCCTGATTCGGACCTGTGAATTTTGTATGACATTAGATTTCGTAGCTTGCCTCAGCTTAAATAATATAACGTTGCAGATACCGTTGTTTCTTCCCTGTTAGATTTATTTCTTTTTAAGTCCCTCTGGTGCGTGGGAACACAGGCTGTTGTAACTATGCTTTATCTAAAATTTCTCCGCTATACGAGGCAAATGTAGAATTTGCTACCCGGTTCCGCTCCTAGTTGGTGTTAGTTCCTGTTGTAAAGGTGCACTTGGTGGTAGATTACCGAATTGCGTGGAATGGTTTTTTTTTAGGGGAAGGAGGGAGTTTATTGTGTACTCTGTAAATAGAAAACATCCAGGAAATACCCAAGCTTGTTTGCCCGCTTTATCAAGCCCACGGCAAACCAAATAATGAGTCGCTGCAGCCGGATGATTCGTTCCCCAGGAAATACTTTTTTTCTCTTGTGAGATACAGCTTTTTATAAATTATGGTTAATATGAATATTTTCCTCGATATGTACATTTTCGTACAGGTTCTCCGGTCTTGTGTTTCGACCACTTGACGTAGCCTAGAAGAGGTTTAAGACACGTGTGAATAAGTGAGTAGGTAATTGGCCGATTGAACTGAAGAGGAATTCACAGAGGCGTTTAATGTTTCAAGTATTGTACTCGAATGAGAAAGAAGTGATCCGCCAAAGAGGCAATATATAAATAAGCAGAGACAGGGAGGATCCGGATCCGAAAACATGGGGCCTGGGATGGATTAGCGTCAAACGTTGGCTGCTCAGGTAGTAGTTTCGGGCCCGCTGCGACTACCTGCCTTCCAAAACCTTGCGGATTTGTCAGCTCCAGTGTTGGGATTCCAATACTGTAATTTATGGTGCGGTATTATCTATATGCCTGTGGTCCTGCCCGCTTTTCACTCCTCCCTGATTATCATGTTACCACAGTTTATAGTCATGGATATTGTAAGTATTGTGAACAATGGAAAAGTGGGACCGATATCCATATACAGTTTTTTCGTCCCCTTCATAAAATCTAAACCATTCGATGTTAAAAACGAAATCAGAACCAATTAATATTAGTATATTATTGCAAGTATTTTAAATTTAAAAAAAACTTTCGCAAATTCAGGTATCGTCAGGACCGAAAAAGATGAAATCGAAAAAAGGGAGATCAGGAGATACCGCATCCATATCAACAATCTATAAAAAGACTAACCAAATCGTGATATTAGGGCTAAAGTGTCCTATCATAAAATACTTTCCCTATAATAAAATTGCGCTGGGGATTCTCCAATATAGCGTTTACCAAATTTTTGTTTTGGTGTCTATAACTAATAGTCTTATGAAACGTTAAGATAATTTTTAAAGAATGGTATTGCAAATGTGTTAAAAACAGTATTTTCAAATCTTTTACAAAAAATAAATTGTTTTCAAAACGGATTCCCTAATATGAGATAGTGTGTATTCTTTATAAGAGCCAGTGTCTTATATTTTTATTTTGCTAAGAAAACAAAAAAAATATTATTAAGAAAAGTATCGATAAAAGGAAAAAATTCTATTGTGTCACACATTAAGCCCAGCCATTTTTTTTAATACAAGATCGATTAATCCCATAAAATTAGAAAGCTAAGGATTGGTGACTCGCGACAAATAAACTATATGAATAGCTGATTATAACAAATTATAAAAATAATTTTCAAAAACAACATACCTTCTGTGCCAAATCAGCCGTCAAACATAACTCAAAAAACTTTTCTTTTGGCACCTGTCGAATAATTTGAATGGTCTGAGAAGGGAAGGCTCCATTGGGAAATTTTTTGCTTGCTCTGTGCTCAATGGTCACCAGCAAGTAGTTTATGACGCAATTGGTAAGTAACTCATGAATGTAGAGGAGATACAGGTATATCTCATATTAGGTTAGTATCTCATAATAGGGCACTTTCTCCTATGTGGATGTCGTGATCACAGAGGACACCAAAATTGTCAGCATTCGGCCAGTATCCTTGCATTATAGAACGGACGTTAATAATTCAAAACGGTTTATAATAATTTCCTCATGTATAACAATATTTCTATTTGTATAAAACGTTTTCCTTTTCTGTTCTTACTTGCTTAGAGTTGATTCGAAGCGTAATAGAGCTTCTATAGCTTTACAGCTGAGACTAAAGTTCTTCAACCTCAGTCAAAACCCTAACTGATTTGCAAGAAATTTTAAAAGGCCCTTACCCAAAACTGTAGTAAATCTCCGATAAATTCAAAAAAATAAATACTACATTATAATAAATTAAATTTGTAATTGAAATGGATTTAACGCAGCGCTCGAAACACTTGAAAATAAATAAATCATTTGGAGCGGGTTTTGTCGTTATCTATCATCGTCCCGTAATAATTGAAGTAATAAATAAATAAAGTAATAAATAATAATAATCGAGTGCTACATAAATAACAAGTAGGACACTGTAAGTTTCTAGATTCTTATCATAATATTCCATTAGGGATGCTTTCGAAAATCTGGAAAACGTAGGTGCACAATAGCTCTAACCCTGAGTATTAATTGTTTGTTGAAAGTTGGTTCATGATTCATTCATTATTTTCAAGCTTTAAATAATCAGCATCCCTTAATTAGTATGAAGCTTTAACCATTTCCCTTCTCGATTTGAGTTTTATGATTTGGAAATCGTTTAATCCCATCCCATTCAGCTTAGGAAATGAGGAGTGCCCAGTTTCGTACAACAAAATTGAAATTTAATTGATTACGTTTGATCACTCTGGATAGTGTAAAATAATACCAAATTGATACGAAATATTTATTAAAAAATTAAAAAATATATTTACAAGATGAGATTAATACTGAATTAAGAACAAAAGTCATGAAGGTGCACGAAGTTTGCAAAACATTGATTGATGTAAAACTTTAACTTTAGGGTCTTATTGAATTTATTTTAAAATACACTTAAAATAACTGAAAATTTAAATTTGTATCGTTTGGAAATTGTTTTATAAACAAGTTAATATGTCTTTAGAGCTGTATTAATTCATATAATTTATTATTAGGCTGCTAGTAACTTTCCTATTTAAGAAACAATCGATTCATTGAAAAGAGTATCTGTTTATCCTTGGCATCTTGTTCTGAATTTGGAAATAATTTTAGGAAATATCGCTAGGAAAGCTCATCAGCGCACGTGTTTTATTTCATTGGGATATTTTTCAAAAACGGAAGACTCTTTCAAGAACCATTCATTAGTTCATGGTGGAAGTTGATATAGTAGTGAATTTAATGGCCCCCAAATTGTTACAAACCGTTTATTGGATTATCTGATGGTCCATTTTTCAGGCCCGCTAAGAACAGCTTTTAACTATTGTGAGTAGTATTGGAGAAATTGTAGGTATCGGGGCTGGCACATGGCCTGGGGTACCAATTTACTGTCATTATTCCCATTATGATGGATTGCTTCTCATCTTTATTTTGCATTTCTGATTACCGTTCCAATTTCGAAAGTTTCGGTTCGGCGGCGTAGAAGTGTTTTTTTTTATTTCTCTTTGACTATAATTCGATAGTAATTAGTTTAATAATAAGCCGCTGTTACCTAATTATCTGAGAATATAGTAAGATAATAAGTGTATTTACATATTAAATATTTATGTATGATGTAAATATTTATAAGATTTGACCATTTTTGTTGAAAGGTAAATTTGAATAATATAACCAAAATATATATATTTTGTAATTTACATATGCAAATTTCAGTATACTAATTGATAAGTTTAGTTCTGAACATTTAGTATAAAAAAGGCAAAATATATTTACCGTTCCGTGTCCTATTATAGCATAGACTTAAATTATTGATTGTACTTCTTTACATGTTCAAACTTCCAATGCTAAGGCAGCTGAAGACATGAATGGATGAAGATGCTATGTAATAAATTTTCGGATATTGATTTCCTCTAACGAATGAAGGTAGCTAGCTATGTGCTTATCTTCGTCTATCAGCATTAAGAATCCTAGACTTGGCTAATCGTCTGATTTATCAGTTGATAGGATAAATAATGTTATATAATTATTAATCGGTCCTTTTCTCAAAACTTTAATTTTGTAACACATTTCGTTATTTATAGATTTTTGTTTTAACTTATTGTTATCCGTTCGTTGTATTTTAATTAATAGGTTTATAATTAAATTTTAATCTGACGTCCCCAAGTGTTTTTTTTTTTGGGCGGGAGGAGGGGGGCGAATTTCATCCCTCGTCGAAGAAACTTTGGCTTTGAATCAATGAACTGAAGGAAATTAAAAACAAAAAAAACGCTTTAATTTTGGAATATATATATTTTATTTATACTCTAGTGACTGACATTTCATGTATACTAACCCAATAGTATTTATATGGAATTTATTTTAATATATTTAATGCTGCATTAACAACACAGAAACTTGGTATATTATTGACGTTCGTAAACAAAATTATCCTCTTTTAGCATTTGAGATGCTCTATTATTTGGTTATTATTCCTGTCTTCCATTCTTTTTTTTTTTTTTTTTGTCCTTTCTCCAGCTTATAACGTAGCGTACAGGTCGCAGCCGCTGTCTGATTGAGATGTTTCTGAGAAGTGTAAGTAGTGGACTATGGAACAGATCATTAATAGAAGTCGTCAGCTTGAGGAAGGAAATCGTTAAGATGTTTCAAATTCTTCTTATAGTTTCACCTGTCGGTCTTCATGTAGCACAATTTGTTTCCTGAAAGAAGGAATATTATTATGGCATGATGGGCATGACGTTTTTGTAATAAAAAAAAGCATTATTTATATATATATATATATATATATATATATATTATTGTTACAATCCTGTGTTGATCTCATTTGGATTGAATCCGCGACGTTGATAGATGTACACTTTGCTCTATTTTTTGAAGACCAATAAGACCATGGACCCGTGATAGATTTATTTACTCCGCCAGAGGCCCGGGTGACAGATAAGGGTGACGATACAGGCACATATTGTAACGACAGGGCCAAGTGGCTAATTCCCAATAGACATGAGCGATCGTATTCAGAGAGCACCTGACTCAGTATAAATCTGTTGAGTTGTCTGTCATCCCCGATCACAACTTGTTGGGCGCTCTCCGGTTCTACTATGTCATCCGTTACTCCTTTTTTAAAAATTTTATTATAAAGGTTTATTAATATTATTAGTTTATTGAGACAATTTTATAATTATAGTCATAATCTGATTGTTGATATGATACACATTTTGTATATTCATCTCTTAGATTTCGATAATGAAAGAGATTCTATTTTTTAATTTTTCGAAAAACTCAGGAGGTTGTGCATTGGTCATTTTTCTGATTCCTTTCATATGATTGTTAAAGAAAATATTTGTTGCCGTTGGAATTAACAAAGATTCTGGGCATTATCTTTAAATTGTTAATAGTTGATATCACTATAAAATATCCAAAAATATTATTTTTATCGATAAAGTTTTATATAATTACATTTAGTAGTATTTTCCTCAAAAATGATTGACTATTACACTGTATCGAAGGTCATCGGAAGGGGAGTCGGAATGCATTTTAAATCCGTTTTATTACCCATAAAGCATGGTTTCGGAGATGTGAGATACATATATATGTATATATTTTCCACTTTATTTGGTCACTTCCAGCAACCCCTTTTGGATCAAATAGCTAAAATTCGGCATGTATGGTTGTTTTCTCGCTGTTGTCGAGATTTTGCGCACCTCTACATCCCCTCCTTGTGCTTGTTTTTGCTTTTGGGGGTTGAATTGTGCTTGAGGGTTGAAAATTTGTATGTGAATTGAGTTGGGGCTAGAGAAGTGCCTTTTGAAGGTCTGAACTTTTTTTCATCCCCCACCGCTAATGTTTCTCATTCCCTATGGATTTAAAATCCATTTTAAATTCGGAGCATGTATATATCAGGTGAAATTAGGAAACATTAAGTAAGTCTAATCATTTAAAAATTATTTTGTGATACTAACATAAATATTTGAGCTGAAAAACATTAAGTTTGTGTAGTTTATAATTACTGTACAATGTGACAGAAAAATATATTTAAAAAAAAAAGACTAAATTACACGATTTTGGGTTTGCTATGGAGCATTCAATAAGTGTATTAAAAAATAAAAGTTAAGAATTGCACTAATCTACTTTTTGCTTTCCCTTACACATATATGAAATATATAGTCTCGCTAAATGATCTGTGTGTATGTGAACAGCCTAGCTCAAAAACGAAAAGTCGTACGAAACTGAAACTACGTATTTAAGGTAGGCTTATTCATGAGATGTTACAGCAACTTTTTCGTCAAAATCGACAGACCAGAAGTGCCACTTCATATCATCGATTTTATAATTTTCTCGAAAACGGCTCTAACGATTTTGATAAAACTTGATATAGTTCTATTATTCAAATGTTTGCCGAGTTTAGAGATATATATTTTTTAATAATTTTTTGTAAAAATTAAAATTCAATTTAAAATAAAAAATATTTTTAAATACTGTTCTACCAAGCTTAGAAAGCCAAATATTGTTTTTTTACATGCAAATCATTTAACTATGAAGTAAAAAATAAAATAAAATTTAACTTACTGTAGCGGCGATTTGTTCAAGCATAGGTGAGTAACCAATAATTTTGGGTTTAGTTTACAGTATATCGTTTGTAGTTACAAATGGAGCCAACAAATCATTAGGCCTTTCAAATAAGGCTCTAAGTGATTATGACATAGTTGGAGAGCTAGTTCGAATGCATTAGCAATTATTGGCGGTTTAATGAAGGAACATAGGCACTATTAATAGAAGCGCAAACTGGACTGTGTGTGACCAGCGGCTAAATAAAGACATGACTGATGGAGACTGTTGTGCATATTACGCTCCATAATCGAATTAATATTCGATACATATCGATTCGCCTCTCCTCGCTAATAACTGTTTATTAATTTCCAATGATGTTTTGTCAAAATTAGAGCTCGGTATGATATCGAAGGCTCGGTCGTGGTAAATTATACATTTCGGCTAATTAGGCCTATTAACGACATAATGGGACAGTGAGTGGAAAAAGGTGGCGCGCAATAAAATATTAATGACAGCGTTTAGTGTTGTATAAATTATGGAAGGAAGGTGACGCGTTGTGTGTGGACTGGGCCCCTGATTGATATAGAGGGATCGCTCTTGTTCCCAATCCATCTTTCCCACCTTTTTACAGGTACCTCTGTGAACAAGACTATCTGTAATGTATCTGTCGTTCGTTTTGTCACCTCCATATTCTGTCTGTCCTCTGTATTTCATTCTTTATTGTCCGTTATTAAAATAGAGTATCTTATGATGATATTTTTGTTTTACTAGGTTGTTACAAAAGACTGTGAACATTAATTCATTGCTGACATTAATGTCTCCATTTGAATCCTTATCCAACACTGATGCAAACAATGCATATATCATTGTTTACTTTGACTAATCCTTTATTTAATTATGTATGCCAACTGTCTTTACATTTCATTCCATTTTATATATTTCACTGATAATGTTGGAAGAAAGATTGGAAGGCACTACTGGAAAAAAAAAGATTAAGTGCGAAGGCAGCTGCTGAGGAAATTTGTGCGGTGGAAGGTGAAAATGTGGTGCATCATAGTACCGTAGCGTTTTGGTTCAGGCGATTAAATTCTGGGAACAACAACCTTCAAGGTAGTGCTTTGTGTCTGGTGGAATTATGAGGATGTTTTGCACTTTGAACTGGTTCCAGATGGCAGGGCTACTGACGTTTAGCTTTACTGTGAACAACTCGAAAGAGCATATAGAGCTTTAAAAGAGGAGTCCCCTGCTTTGGTCAATCATATTAAAGTGGTGTTTAAACTAGACAATACTCCTGCCCATAGTTCACTATTAATCGAAGTAAGGTTCTCAGAAATAGAGGTTGTTAGCATCTTACCCCACCCTCCTTACAGCCCAGACATTGCACTGTTTGTGGGTCTTTTACGGTCAATGGCACATTTTTTGAAAGACTGGCATTTCAAAAACAACAGGGCTTCCAAATCGGGATGTGAGGAGGTTTCCGCCTTGAAAATCAAGGACAACCAAGTTCAACTTCTAGTATAAAGATGGATTAAAGTAAATAGCAATGATGGCCTATATTTTGTTAAATAATTTTAATGTATAGATTTTATACTGAAATTTAAATAAAACATATTCTATGTCCAAAGACTTTTGTAATAACGTAATAAATATATTAAGCCTTGTGCTAATGACATTAATTCCTACCTTCCCTTACTATTATAACGACCCATCCTTATCAAGTTCTAAATCTTAAACCTTTAATGAAAGCAATGGCTCAAAAAGTTTCTCAAAAAGTAATCATATTTGAGAAAAAAAAAAAAACAGCTATGAATTCTGATATTTTTTTTATTTTGTCTTGCCATTACAAAGCTTTAAAAAATAAAATATATTTTTGTTTTACTCAATCATCCATTATTTTCCAATGAAATACTATTTATGATTTTGTTTTGTTAAAAATAATTCTTCTACTTTTACCAATTATAATTTAATATTTTTAAAAGAAACCCCTGATGTTATAGGATGATATTTGGGAACAAACCTTAAATAAATTACTTTTGAGGGGAAGTTGATCGGGGGGTGTGGTCAATGAAGGAAAGCACCCTGATAAGTGAACCTTATTTTTTAGTGTGTGCCAACGTTTCGGCCTAAGCTGTAGGCCTTCGTCAGGGCCGTTGATAACGTCTTGGCGAACCCTCAGGAACTGGTGAACCGTGAGTTCCTAACGGTTATCAACTGCCTGGATGAAGGCCTACAATTCAGGCCGAAACATTGGCACAAAATAAAAAATAAGGTCCGCTTATTAATATATTTTCCTTCATTGACCCCACCTCTCCATCAAGTTTTCCTCAAATATACCTACTGTATAACTAAAATATAACTACATCCAATTCTAATTACATCTTCGTTCATTAAAAAAAAAAGTAAAATGCCAAAACTATCAACGGTAATATTTTTCATTTTGAATAATAAAGATTTTTACACGTTGAATCTGAATCATCTTGGTTTTGATTAGTTTAATTGGACGTATATTTGTTGTCTATTTCTTTTATCCATCTATTCCCTAATTCTTGTTTCGTCTATTCCTCATTTAGGAATAGCTCAGTTGTGGCAGGGAAGAGATGGATGCAAGAAATAGACAGCCCTATTAAAATGTATAATGGACATTATAATTGTAATTATCAATCAATGCTGTTATTGTAACATTGAAATGTATGACAAATAGGATGTGATGATCTGATGATGGAGATAAATGAGATATTTTAGTGAGTGAAAAATAAATCAAGCAAAGGAAGCCCTTTTCAGTAATGAATATTGAAATTTCTGAAGATTTCTCTCTAAATTAAAAATAAAATATATTAATTTTTTTTTTTTACTATTAAAAATACTATCACGAGGCAACTAATATTTTAAAATTTAATATTATGATATAATGTTATAACTACAGTATTATATCTACACTGACAGTCTATTAGAAATAAGACAGTTAGTAGGAGTTAAGGAGCCATGCCCAACTTGTTGCCCGAGAGGCCACCTTTATGTGTGCCCTCAAGAGAACAACTTTTCCGATATCCAATGCCCTTATAATGAATTATTGAACTCCTCGCAAGATATATCACATCTTCTCACCCCTCATAATCGCCCATTCCTTCGTCTTAGTTTCTTCAACTTTCAACTGCTCACTTTATAGCTCTTTGTTCACATATTTCCAATAGAATCTACTCAACATTACAGTAAAGCTAGTGATTAAAAGTAAAAAAAAAAAGAATTAAATTACGCAAAAAATATGAATTATCATTAGCTAACGGTTCAAATAAAGTAGTAGGTGATAAAAGAACGATATTTATTAACTGAAATTCTTCAGACATTTCGTGGCTCACTGAGTACCAAATACGTTCCAAAACACCACGTTTTCTCTTGAGCTCTTTACTGTTATCGATAAAACTTCAAGTGTACACAACATTTCCAAAAAAAAAAATCTTCCGGGACAGGTATATGCAGTGAAGACAAAATCCGTTGTAAATGATAACAAATCAAGATTTTATTCGAGTTTTACAGTTTTGTATTATTTATGATCGACATTGAGAATGGTTTTCAGTTGAATTCTCGCCCAGATCTTACAAATAAAATAATCAGAATGAATTGCAGTTTTTAGAACTGAAGATGAATGTATAACATTCGAAACTAGTTTTCAATAAAAAAAATATTATAGAAGTGGCAAATAATTTATCAATCCCTAATTAGTTTTTTATATATTTTTTTTGTTAGCTACTTCATAATTTTTTCCCCTTGACCTTCAGTTTATATTATTGGTTATATTATTGAGTTAGATTCAATTTTTCATTATTTTTTTATGAAAAATATTGCCGTTAATGGTTTAATAATTTTTTTTATTTTTTTAATGAACGAAAATGTAATTTTTCTATTGATGTGGATGTAGTTGACCGTATATATATTTAAAGGAAAACCTTAAAGGGTGTTCAATGAACTAAAACACACTAAGTGAACCTTATTTTTTATTGTATGCCAACGTTTCGGCCTATGTTGTAGGACTTCGTCAGGGCATTTTATAACCTTAAAGGCAGTTTATACCCTTTACGTTCAGTATTTCTAATTTAATTGATTTTGGCAAAGTAGAATCTCGCTAATCCGAACTAATAAAAACGAAGTTTTTCGGATTAGCGAAAAATACGAATTACCGAACGGCGCAAAAAAGGTATCTTCATTAATAACAAGTCAATTTAAAAACAACACAAAAATTATTTATTAAAAATTTTTTTAGAATAGTAAATCATGTTTAGAAATTTATTTTCTCGAGAAATAGTCTGAAATTATCATTTAGAATATTTTTTAAAGCCTCTTACCGAAAGCTCATAGTTCATTATATTTTTGAAACGTGTATACGTGAGCTACTTATAGTATTAGCAATAACATTTTGCACTGAAGATCAATTTAATGAAAAGGATCACAATTTCGTAGTTTAGTTTTTATTTTAAATAAAAGGTGCTGGTAATTTTAGATAGATTTTTAAGTTAAAAAATGACATACAAATAACATTTTGTAATGTTTTACGGTTTTTTGAATGTAGTATATACTTCGAATCAAATCTGAATAGTTTCTTTCTCCCTCCTTTTTTATTTTTTATGGTTGGGTTCGGATTGGCGAGAGCCCACTGAATTAACTATTCACAAGTATGGTTTTATTATAGACTCCCGATGTCAGAATTTTCGACGACATTGTTCTCGACTCCGTAGTTCTGGTATTAGAAATATTTTCGTGCCTTGAATAATGGTGATGATTGGATCTAGGAAAGAACAGAACAAGAAGAGGCGTAATAGAATAAAAGCTGGAATCACTGCCATAAAGCACATTTAAGGAGATTTATTCTGAACAATGTACCTAAATATATAAACATGGAGGTGGCGTGGTAGCGATGGCAGGAAGTTGTTATCTCGTCCAGGGTATGATAGCCGCCTGCCCTCTCCCTGCCCGATATCCAGGAGGCTCTTGTCTCTTCGAGGAGTGTCGTGGCACTTCAGGGAACATTTAGGACTTGGTTCTTGATTAATTAGTTAGGCCCGTGAACATTGAGTGATAAGTTGATTTTAATAGTCAGGCTGAGTATTTACGGGTTAATAAGTTTCCTTTTATTCTAGTTTTACATGCTGAATTTCTTAATTATGTAGGTTTGAGTTCAAAGTTGCCCGAGCCGATATGCGCTAAACCATATACATGTATGGAGAACTTATTAAAAAAAAAAAAAAGAATGTGACACAAGGTTATTGGATAATTCAATACTCCAAGACAGTTCAACATACTAATTAGGGATTGATAAATTATTTGCCACTTCTACTTGGTACGTTTGCATGCTAGTTGGTACTCACCAAGGTTTAAATGGATTATATCAAACCTTGGTGAGTACCAACATGTATTTGATTCCTTGTCTTAATTAAATTCATAATTCATAAATGTTTTATAATACTGATTTATATTAATCTAATTTAATATGTATAATAATACCAAACTATATTTTGAATTGCTTATTTTTTAATTTTTTGTGTGTTTTTAGAACTGAGGATGAATGTATAACATTCGAAACTAGTTTTCAATAAAACAAATTTATAGAAGTGGCAAATAATATATCAATCCCTAATTAGATTGATCCTTCTATACCATTGCATGTCAACTCAGTTCAACATACACTCATGTATGCTATGAGTAAATGTATAATCTTCTTGGAATGTCTTATTTTTATTAGATTAGTCTTTTGTATGCTAATGTGGGGTGTGATGCTAATGTATGCTAATGTCAATGCTTTATTTTTACATTACCTTTTTCTAAATGTACTAATGAAGCCTGAATTGGCGAACGTTGACTGGTGGAATTTGAGACTTGAGGCTTTATTTTGGAATCTTCTAATAATATCTAACATATTTTGTGGAGAGGATTTGTGGAGTTGGTGTTTACGTATTGAGCTATTTTATTATAGGTTTTTTGCCGAAGAAGAAAATAATTTCTTCTGCAGAGTAGAACTTACATGTTCTCTGCAAAACCTGAGATCTCTGAGATTATATGTGAACGATCGTTTCGACATTTTAAGTGTTAAATTTTTTGCTAATTCCAACTTATACTTGAATAGAGCATTGTACAATTCTTCCTTTTCGCAATGACTGTCACTAAAACATAAGGATTATGCACTTGTGAATTTCCGCTTAGTAAATTGATTCTGTTGCTCTGTTGGAGAGCGCTATTGTATTTACAACAAGCCCAGAACCCTGAACCCCTCGCCCTGGGGAATCGACCAAATCCCATTATCGAACGTGTGCCCCCAAAGGAAGGGTTAGAGCGTGTAATTAGATATACGTGTACCCCCCTCCTCCTCTCCTATCGATAGAAATATTACCTATCGATTGTAGTGAGCTCCATTATTAGCGATGGAGCAGGTACCCTGCATCTGGTGCATTATTAATTCCCTGTCGGTGTTATGGGGTGACATAATGTGTCCATTTGATTCCGACTTTAGGGTTCCCTTCTATCGGTATCTCGGCTCTGGGCTCTGCAGTGCACAATCCTAACATTCTTACATTATTTGGAAATGAATTTTAGAACTGTTATAAATAATATTTTTATTTAAAGATATGAAATTCGAGAAAAAGTTTTCTGAAAGAGACTATAATGAAAAACCATGTTTCTTCAACAACCTTATGGTAGACTCAATTTTCTTTTTTTAACTGTCAGATTTAAATTTTCAAAAGTATCTATGGATTCTTACAAAATTTAAATAATCTCTTTATTCTCCAAAATAATATTTTATATGTAATATAAAGTCATAATTATTATCGTTTCATAAAAAAACATGTTTTGAAACGATGTTTATTACAAGACCTGAAAACATAAGTTCCTTTCTTACTTTTAAAAATCCTCAAGATATGATTTGTGCCGAGATTTCATTGATGAAAATTACAGAATTGACTTAAAAATATTATATTAAAAAAAATAATATAAACGTCTTACGATAATAATTCAGGATTAACCAAAAACGAAACTTCATCATTTAATCTGCCTACATTCCAAACCGAGCAAAAATCGGTTGTTAGGTTTACATTTACTGGATTTGTCAGTACAATGCTTTGAATACCTACAACTCTCTGCAACTTTGTCGAAAATGGGTTTGCATTTTAGGAGAGAGATCATAAAAATTAGGGGTTTAAACTAACGGCGTTTTTTAAAAAAAATTTAAGTTAGTCCTAAAAGGTTTTAAATTTTGCTTCTCAAAATGTTTTTTCACGATCGATTGCCATTCTTCTTCTATTTTAGGTAATTAAGTTTGTCATTGCTAATGAGTCTTAGTTTTCCTTTATTGAAATTTTATAAGTTAGTCATAAATTATGTTTAAATATAACACCCAATCCACTTATTCAATCAGCGGTTTTTCATCAATCCCTTAGGAAATTCAATTGCAAAATCAAACAGCTCTAATGCATGTATAGGCTTCCTAGTTCCCATGTCCTTATGTCCTAACATAAGACGGCGTTAAGCCCGTTTATCGATTAATATGGACTTTTAGAAGGAATATAATTTTATTCATCCAAAACACTTCAGTATACGGTGGATAGTGCTTGCAAAGTACGGTGGATGTGGATGTAGAGGAAGCGGTCGTTAGTCATGTTGTTACAATTGGGGCGTGGCTGGAGCATTTTCTTTATGAATGCATTTTGGCCATCCCTTCTTCTCATTGCTTATTCTGGGTTTTATTGTTCGGAAATTCGGGTCATATCCTTTTTTACTAGGCTAAGTATCATACATTAGTCTCAGAAATATTCTCTTTTCTTATTATAATTCTGCCGTAGGTACTCGTATTGAGGAGATATGTTACCATTTTTCTCTCCATCTTTGTCTCATTCCATTGTTTGTTAGGAATGGTATTATCTCTTTGGACTTTACTTTTTGAATTATGTCTAATAAATCGTTATACGCATTGCTTCAAAAATGTGTATGCTGTTTTGTATCTACTCCTTTGCATTAAGCATTGGCACACGGGTATTTGTGAATTATCATTTTTTTTTTAAATAGTCTTAAAGTTTAGGTTATATTTGAAATTACGATGTGAATTTCAGAGAATAGCTTTCGATGGCTTTGACACTCTTAAATTGATTTTACCTTTAACTCAGTTGTTAAAATTTATGATTTGCACCCGTTTGCTTCTGGGTGCCTCATATGTTGACCATCTGCGACGCTGAACTTTTGTGAAAAATATATTGGTAAATAATATACTAATGATATATGTGGAAAAAGAAATAACACTAACCAGCACATAATAACTCTCCCAAGTCCGAATAATCTGTTACATGTTGTTAATTAAGAAGTTCCTTTTTTGCGATAATTTTATGAAAGTTATTGTAATGTCTTAAATGTTCCTTTTGGCATTTTGTTTTTGGAATGGAATCACCTGTTAATGATTCGTATGTGTCAGTCTGATTAGAAGTCAGTGTCATAAGTGTTGGTTTTATTCCATTCTTTCTAGAAACTATTCGGTTTCTTAATATGTCTGGGAAACAAAGAGGAAGGAAACATATTAGGCTTCAAAACGTAGTATGAAACAATCCGAATTCTTCATCAATTTATCAAAGGAAGAGGCTAAATTTTACCTAAATCTGACAAAGCAAAAGTTGGAAACATTGACGGGTCTCTTTGCGGGCCACTGTCCGCTAAAATATCATCTAAAGGAGATGAAACTAGTGGAAGATTCCATCTGCCGTCTGTGCCTAGAGGAAGAAGAAAAGGCAGAATGAATTCTGTGTGAATGTGAAGGACCTTGCCTTCTACAGACTAAAATTCATAAAACAGGCAATACTTTTAAACCTGAAGACATTACCATATCAAATCGCAAGGATCTAATGTATGTGCTTCGTAAGTCAGTTGTAAACGATTCCTATGGGATCTCTAGACGAACAGCGGTGTAGGTATGTTAGAGGTAGATTAGATAAATATTACAAAAAATCCACATTATGGGTTGCCTATCGCTCAATGTAGTTATAATTAAAGACCGGATTTGTATGCAAATGCATATTTTTCCACCAAAATGATCGAATATCTTTACAAATCAATACATTTGTCGTAGATATATTAAGTTTTATTTTGCATATTTGATGGCTTACTGCATATTTTTAAATATTTGGTCAAAACATTTTTTTAAAAATAATTTGTCTCCCAAATAAAACAAAAAATAAATAATTAAACTATTTTCTACTAAACGTTCAATGCGGGATAAATGGTTTTATTTTTATTATTATTAATGTATGAATTATAAGATGGATGAAACCCATCAATGATGAATACAAATAATCTACGATCGTAATCATAGTAAAAACAAAAGCTCATAGACAACTTTTAAGTTTGTATGGTTGTGCTCACAACCGCATTGAACGTGTATTTAAAACAATTTATAGTAAAATCAAATATATATAATAAGGTATTCGTAGATAATAATGCCTAACATAGTAATTTTGATAAGTTTTCTAGAACTCTTACTTCCGATTACTTCCTTTAACAAAGCAAAAAACATCATCTTGCCCTCCTGCTTTGGAATTTTTTTTCTATTCTGTCAGTCAGTATGTTGCTTCCGTTGTGCGTATTAGTTTAAATTAACTACGTTTTAATTTTCTTACATAAACCAAAATGCACAAAGCAGTAGCATCATTTAGTTCCATGTTAAAAAGTTGGTATTCAACAGGGAGTGTTTTTTTCCTCGAAAAAACCACTTGTGCAATGAAAATTTGCCATGTGAAAGAAATTTTCAAATCAATCAACACGTAAAGACAAGTACTGGTATGAACTATTCTTGGAATGGTATACACTAATTTGAGTTCTGAATATAACAATAGTTTATTGTGTACTATACGACTGCCTGTGAATGCTTCGTGGAATTTTTCTATATTGGAGACCTAAGCACCTTTTGTCGAATTTGTTCAAAGCTAGACATTTCAATGAAATACATAGGCAACTTATTTTGCATTGGTACACCCTCATTTAATCTTATAAAATCTCCATTTGTGAAAAAGGATGAAGGTGGAAAAATGTATGTCACAATTATTTTAATTTTTAAGAATTCCGTGTTAAAATATGTTTTTCAATTTACCTACATTTTGTTCTTATTTATATTATAAATTATAATTTATTATAATTGTGAAATGATAAATTGTTTATCAAAGCAGTAATTATAACTTTTTGTTGGTTTTTTTGCACGTTTCTGATATTTATCGTTCATATTCCTTCAGGTTTCACTGCATATTATTGCAGGTTTTACTGCATATTTGAGGACTTTTACTGCATATTATATGGCATATTTTAACCTTTTTTGCTTCATATAAATCCGGTCTTTAGTTATAATGCATCTTTTTTACATGTAGCTGATCAAATGATTTTGATTTATTAAATAAGTGGACGTGTTTACTTTCAGTAATCAATTTTTATTGGCAATAAAACCTGTTAATTAAGAGGGAAAACCTTGCAACATGTTACCTGTCGGTATTTCAGCAAAACATAAATCAACCGCAAAAGAATGAGAATACATTAAAAGATAATATAATGAATACAGTTGTGAAATACATGTTGGTTTCGCCATTGTTCAGTTTGTTTGTCATTGCACGTGATTGCCATGGCTAGGAGATGTCGGATATGTTTTTTTTTCTCCCTCGACTTGCGCAAAACATATTGTGATTACTCTCTATAAATCTTCATTATCTTTTTTTATCTGGGGACCTGCTATTGACTAGCTACACACTAGGATTGTATTTGTATACCACACCATCGCTAGGTTTTATCTGGAAAAGGATGATAATCGGTATTTCTCCCAACAAAAAAATAATGGAAATCAACAATGTCAGAATGAAATAATTTTAAGATTAAATTTTAATGAGCTTTGTACATACAGGCATTTGGTATATGTTAACAAATTTATGAAGTAAAACATGGAGAGGGTAAGCTTGTATGTTGTTTTCTACGTCTCTATAATTTCAATTGTCGTTGGATGATTCCTGCGTACAGCTAGGCTACTTGCTTCAGCAAGTAATATGCTTGTGATTTTCCATGATAGATAAGCTGATCATCAAAGATGAATTCTAATCAGTAACTTTATTCATAGGCCTTATTCAGCCGTTCGACACATCAGAACGAGAACTGCTACAATTAGTTGAAATGTAATTTTTTTTTTTCAAATTGAATTCTTAACATTCCAGCAAAGGAGGGCATCTTAAATGCCTGTGTAATCAAAGTTATCCCCGATAATTTTTCATATTTTATAATTTCTTTTTAAGTTTCTAATTAAATCGTATTTGTTGTCAATGCTGGTCACAATCTAGTTAGAGATAAGTTTATGGTTGTTGTAATAATTTCAACGTTTATGCATATGCATTTTGAGTCTATACAGTAACTTTTTTTTTAACATTTTATTTTGTTTATGGGAACCTATAATGAGGCATATTGGAATAACTGCTAGATAAAATAAAATTGTTTATCTGTAGACTTCAACAAGTAAGGGCATCACTAGCTTATACCAATACATAACAGAACTAACTTATACCAATACATAACATCACTAACTCACTCCAATAACACACCACTAACTCATACCAATACGTAAAATCTTAAATAATACAAAATGCCAGTTTATTGCGAATGTTATTGGAAGATTATTAAATCAAGGATTATTGTTTTTGGTTGTATCACGTTATTTTGTTCCTAGAGGCTGCAAATTTCATAAGGAACCAATAAATTAGTCAGTATTAATTACTATTACTATCCTATAACATTCTTTGTTTATTAAAAACATGTTTATAAAGTATTTCTGCGGTACATGATTTTGAATGGCCTAGGTTTATTAATTATATAGTTACCAACAAGAAATGCTGTGGTGTTTGGGTAAAGGGGTAAATGCCATTTTTATGCAACAATGGTTTCAAGTTATATTTTGCTCTTTTTAATGAATTTTACCACTGAAAAAAATATATAAGCCAATTAACAGTATTTTCATAGAATGTGAATACTGTTTCATTGACTTTTTTCAGTGGTAAAATGGAACAAAATATAATTTTGTTCTTTCTTTCATTAAAAACAAAACAAAATATAACTTGAAACCATTGTCGCAAAATAAAAAATGATTTTTTTCTTTTACCCCTTTTCCTAAACATCACAGAATTATTGATTCGTTGAGTATTGATCTAGTTTCATATTTCGTAGTTTTCCTAAAATAGACAATTGCAAAATCGATTTATTATACTTGCCAGCATTTCGTAACTTGAAAATTTCGACAGTTGAAATTTTATTCTTAATAATTCTTATTCTTAATTATATTGTTATGATTATTTGAATTACCAAAAAAAAATGGTTTGATACTGCCGTATTGACAAGTTAATGCGTCATGAAGGAAATTCCAGGGTGACAGCGGACATCTTGGACGAGGTGCCCATGACGAAGATAAAAAACTGATTCACTGACATGGCACAGGCCATCCATAACCCACGGGTCAGGTGGAGGTTCCTCCATATTTTCTGGCAGGCAGCCTCAGCGATTTGATCTCTGTCTCATGGCGATTCTTTGTTTCGTCTAATTATATCTTATTTTTTATTATACTATTATTTGAGATCTTGAGATGCGAACGCGGGGGGTATATCCATTTCCTTGATGCTTAAAGAACGTAGTAAATCCAAACCAGTTTTATGTTCAAAGTTTGGGTTGAGTTTCAGAAGGGTTTAATCTCTGCATTATGCCTAGTTTTGGGTTTCCTGAAAAAAATTCATATTTGGTTTTATTTCCTTTTGCATCTCAACACATAATTGCTCATTTAGACGTGTTTTTGAAATTGATTCTAGTTAAAAGTATCAGAAAATATTAACATTTTGACCGAAAAGCGAAATCTATATTCTTTCTTGTCCAAATAAATGCTTGAATAAAAATTTTAAAAATAACATTGTATAAATTTCTTTCAGATTTCTCCTAACAATTATTTTATTTATTAACATATGTTTGGGCTCTTCAACCACTTCGATTATATTTGCCATGTACTAAGCTTACAGACATTTGGAAATTTAAATTATGTTCAATCAGTTTAATGAAATTTAGTAACAATTAAAAACGTCATGAACAAATCATAAAATGAAATTAATGAATGAAGGCTTAGAATTCATAAATCGTTTTACCATTAAATTTATAAATCTGGCTAAGAGTGTTGTTTCTATAATTAAATATCATGTTCTATTTAATTTTTCTATTCTATAAAATTGAATACCATGCTTGTGAGCTTTTATTATATGTTATTATTTTGTATTTATAAGTAAATCGAGGAAAACAAAACAAGCATAAGAAATTTGTAGGATGCGTTGCACCTCTGGTGCAAAATTGTAATAATAAAGAATTTATAAGTTAAAATCATCAAAATTAAAATCTTTTTTTATGCAACTTATAGCAAAATCATATATACTCATGATTCTGCAATTTATTTATTTATTTATTTTTAATGTTTTTTGGAATATGTACTTTTTCCTACTTACTAATCTTCCGTCGTTTATTTAACTTGATTTTTATAGTTTGCCCAACTTCGGCGGGATGAGCAAGTGATACAGAAAACAACAAGCCAGAAAACTTTGAGAATTATGTTTGCTTTCCTTAGTCAGTAGGTTAGCATATTGATTCCTATTTCTGACAGTACAATTTCAAGCAATTTCATCATTACAGGAAATGATTCCTTTATCAGATTTAGCATTGAAAACCTTGCAAATTCTAAAACCGTTATTGTTATTGGCGTATATCTTCGAAGTGTTGATGTTCTAAACTCCGAAACGTCTTATTGCTTAACATAAGCGCCTAATTTGATTATATAGGTATTTTTCTTTGGATAATCATGCATGAGAATATTTCGATGATGGAGTTTTCATAAATTAAGACGTATTCCGTTCATTATCTTTACTCTTGTGGCATGTGTACATATACACCGAAGGATGGATACCATGGGATAGCCATGACCTGTTTGATAATTATAGTGGTACAATATTTAAAGTACATGCTAATATACAACAACCCCTAGCGGAGGCAATTACTTCTTCCTCAGCCAATGTAAGTTAATGAGAGGTTGGCTATAATTACCATCGTGGTCCTTCGGTCGCCATGTTTAAAATGGCGGTGTGCGGACGAGTGGGGCGGTGCGTTTGTTATCTTATATCTTTACTTACCCCTCCCTTCTTTATAGTCGTTTTAATAGTTTTTAAAGAACCTTTGGATCATGCTTTTTAAAAATAATTGTCAGTATTTGTTCGAGTTATGTTATTATTAGCTTACATTATACCTTATTATTTTATTTTATTTTTTTAACTTATAGATTATCATCGTACATCGTTTTATATATTATTTTTTCTTACAAAAGATCCACATGGGGTAATGAAGGGTCGTCCATCCCTCTATATAATCGTAATTATTATTAATAATGTTATATTATTATCGTAAAGAATGATATTTAATTATAGGTGGCATATATTCTGATTCGATCTTCCCCTAGTAATCCTAAGTAAGAGGAGTTTATTTATAAACGTTATTCGCAATCCATGCAAAAAGCATAATTATGTGTATCTACAAGTGGGTACAAGTAATAGTTTAACTGGGTGTCTAGTCTGATTGTGGGAAAACCTAAAAAATCGGGGAAAGTCTTTGTGTAATGATACCGAAACACTTTTAATAATGCTACTAATAGCTTTTAATAAATTTTAGTAGTGAATACTATTAATTATTAGTATTTAATGTATCAGCATTAAACTAATCGGGTTACAAATATTATCGTTTTGAGTAAATTTAACAATAACAGTAATAAAAAAAGGATGGTAACAAAAATAAATGACAAGTACGATAAAATATATATGTGAAGTATTAAGAGAAAATATGTTATATATGTTGGAAATAATGAAAATTATTTTTTTTAAAAATAAAATAATTTTAAAATAAAAATTTTAACTTTCATTATTTGCAATGTATATTAACATATTTTTTCTTTGTACTTCCTCTATATTTTTATCATACTTGTCATTTATTTTTGTTACCATCTTTTATTACTGTTATTGTTGCTGCCTCTGTTGTTATCAATGTTGTATCTTGTTTTTTTTCTTTAAGCACTGATGATGGCCTACAACTTAAACCGAAACGTTGGCACATAATAAAATAAGTTAGGCTTATTGGTGTGTTTTTATTGACCTTATTCCCCGACCAGCTTCTTCTATAGTTACATCTAAAGTCAACAAAACTTACTCTAATATAAATACAAAACTATAATGAAGTGCAACAATGTAATATTACCATTCTCTTAACAGTTGAAATTTGTATTCCTTTAACAATTTCTAGTCAATAATTTTAACAAATTTTGTGAACTTCCTATTATATTTTTTTAAATAAATCGTGACGTGTCGTTGGCCATGTCCCCCCAGATTTTAGTAATGTTTTTAATAAGTTTGTATCTGTCATGTTAGTTTGGTATGAAGTCATACATTTTTTGTTGTCTGTTGGTCACAGTCACATATGTCATATGTTAATTACTAAGGGAGCGAGAAACCAAGTGATAATTAAGGGGAGGGAGAATATTAGTGACAATTTAGTAATTTTGTGAAAAAAGATTTTATCATACTTACATTAAGGCTTGAATATAGAGCAATATTGCTTTTGAAAAACATTTTATATGCATTACCTATCCATAACCGCACTTGACTATTAAAAATGAATCACTTGTATCCCAAGTGGCTTCTCGGCTTCTCGCTCCTTCAAATTAAATCTTTATTTTTAATACGTACAATTAAATTATGTTTAGTTTGTCCGTTTTCAGAAAGAAATTATGCTAGTTCGTAGTTTTGTGATTGCTAATTTAGTAAACTATTTATATAATTATTACCGTATAAACTAATGAACGAATTTCTTAAATCAGTAATTAACCTGATTTAAGTTTGAATTTATATTATTTTTAAATGTTTGTTGAATAGTTGTTCTAAAGCAATGTTTACTTATTTTACAACGTTTTTTCTCATTATCTACCTTGCAATTTGTGAGTGGAATGATGATGGTAAAAGGATAAGTTTTAGCCTGATTTTATTACCTATCCTTGAAGAGGTGGATAATACCTGGAATTAACGACTAATTCCAGACGAGGGAAGGCGGGAAGGATTTTTCAGTGACATTTTGAAAGGGCTGCTATGACGCGGTCTACGGTTATGGCTCGTAAAACCACGACCCCTTCTCTCTCTCTCTCTCTCTCTCTCTCTGGCTTTTATTTACTCATTCAATCCTAACTGCCTGCCATAGTCCCAGCTAATTTATAGTTTGTTAGTAATTAGTTATTATAATTGCCTGCGGGATAATAAATATTATGTATTACTAAAATGCCTGCCGTATAGCGGGCGGGCTCCTAATAGAAAATGTGGTTTATCGGTTTAAGCATCGCACTAGGCTGTTTCGTTAAATTTTTGTAGTTACTAATATATAATATTTTTTTTTATTGTTATTATATTATTCTTTATTTGTTACAATATTTTTTTTTTCTAATTTATTTCTCTTATTTTCAGGTAAGTCACCTTAAACGTGTTTTCCTCCTCTCAAGGTAAAATCATTATTATTGTAATTCTTTAGACTTTGAATAGTATGATTAAGGATGTCAATCCCAGAGAATACTGAGAATTATTTATTTTTTCGTGCAAGATCCATGCCAAATATAGATGAAAAATATTAGTATTAGCTGGACAGAGTGGTAAAGGATAAACCTTTGGGACGATTTGATCTAGTTACCTTCTCGAATTTATCTTTAATATCTTAAAGTCTTAAGTTCAAGTCCGAAAGCAACTTTTATTATATCTCTCTTCAACGCACTTATTTATCCGACGTTAATTTATTTATTTTGTAACATACACTGTTATTAGATAATTGTTTTTATTTTATTCAGTAAAGATTTACATTATTCATTAATAATCAAGTTCATATATGTATATTTGTTATGTGCTTATAATTATAAATATTTCTTATAAATTACTTATAAATAATTCTTTAACAACATGAAGGAAATTATAAATTAAATTTAAGTAAGCATTTTTAATAAATAAAAAATAAATGTGAAACTCAGTTCAAAAAAGGATTGCATTATATCCATGAAATGGCGATTTTAAGAAAGTCTTACTGCATGAATCAAACTATTTCTTTATTTTTGTTCATCATGTATATATATATTTTTTTCCTTTCCATAATTGAATTGGTTATTTCAAAAACGTTACATGAGATATTTTTCCAGAACTGTTAAGTGCTAAAATTCTAAAACATATCGATCTACAAGAAAATAAATACGTTTTTTTTTTTCAAGAAACGGAGTATGGATATTTGTTTGTTTGTTTTTTACACTAAAAGATGCATTACGAACTATGTATCCAGAACCACTCTTAACTCAAAACTGCTTATGAATTTCCCCAATAAAATATGTTCGGATTGTTTTCATTTATTTGTAGCTTCATTGTTAAAAGCTATTATTTATAATACGTTTAATATAATAACTCAATCAGATAGAATATTTAATGATTGTTATTAAAGTTCGGGTGTTGTGAAGTGCAAGACTGGAGTTCCAGAGGCTGACACTGGACTAGACTTCCAGTGTTGGCCGGTTTGAGAATTTATGCACCCTCTCCACACTATCTACTATGGTTTATGGTTTGTGCTCCCTAGATTATCTCACACCCGATTTTCCTTTCCAATCTTCTCAATAACTTCTGGATTTCGGTTATTGGAAGAAAAAAAAATTATGATAAAATTCAAATTTAAATTTCATTATTACAGTTCATATATAAGTGTACATTCATTATATTTTTTTTTAATTCTCGATAAATAATATTCTTTGGTCGATAAAATGGACTGATGTTTGGCGATTTGCAACAATCCCTTTCTCCAATTCCCCCTCTCCTGTCCAAAAAAAATAACTAATTAATTTTCACTGAAAAAAAATATTAAAGAAAGAAAGGAAATTAATTAAATATTTCAAATGGTGAAGGAAATAAAATCTTTATTTGAATTCGACAATATATTGAATTTTTGTTTTTTAAAATGTTTTTGCGATTATATTTGAAATCAGTTAGTTGGCTGTCTAAATACATTGATACATCTGGTCGTTCAAAACTATTAAGGAATGGGTATTCTCAGTGTACCGAAGAAGTGGTAAACCGATACAAACTAAATTTGAATTATAAATTTATTGTAGCAACAGAGGAAAGAAAGATATTTGAAGCATTCAATACTTATCTATAGTCAATTAATATTAATTTTTATTATTATTTTAACCCTGAGTTTACTATTATAAACAATCTGATATGAATTTTCCCTCTCCCTCCTCCCCGAGAAAAAATGCATTAGCCTTATAATATATTTATAATCTAATTGATGAGTATTCCATCAAAAGTTAATATTTAATATAAAAAGATGTTTCTGGACAGATTCAACATCTAAAGGTTGTTTAGTTTCCTAAAAAACATGAATTTTCCTATGTCAAATAATTGTTAACAGTCATTCTTTTCAACCAAAATTTAACTTATCGACATGAGATGTCCCCGTAATAGTTTTCGTGTTGTTTAGGAAATAATTATCCGAAAGTGAATATATTTTCTTTTGACTGAATTCTCAATTCCACCATATCATTGCTTTGGACGCAACAAGTTATAGCTTATTATTAACTTAACAGTATCTCATGTTTTAAACTTTTATAATATTAGATATCTCATGATATTGCCTTTGTATCCATAATCTTTGTCTGATTCTTTGTTTTCATTTTCGAGGACATATTGTTGTTTTACTGTATTATAAATAAATGCAATCCCGGTTGTTCAGTATAAACAAAATGTCTGTTTTAAATAATGTCAGGTTATAATTAAACCGTTTTAGCTGACATTGACCCCGTTAAATATATACACACACACACACACACACACACACACACACACACACACACACTCACAGAGACGTGTCAGCTGACAGACTAATGAACTCAACCCGGGGGATATCATCGGTAAATCATTGCTGCCAACCTAAAAACATTTATTATCCCGCCTGGTAGGAATGAAGAGAAAAGCAGCTTTATATAAATTGGGACTGCCACGGTTAAAATTTCGGGGCGATTGCCAACAATTTGTGTGTGTGATAGCCCCGCTCTAGCTGTACACAAATAGACGTGAAACTTATTTAAAAATACCTCATCTCCCCCCTTTGTGTAGTTGTGCTGACTGTTGGGTATAATATTATGTCTGATTTAACTCTCGGGTTTGGTCCCGTTAATATTAGTTTAAATTGGTTGGGTAATTATCCTGGCTGGTCCCTGGTTAGCTCGCCAGCCGGCTTCCTAGTCGACTTTGTCATTCCTTTCTCATTTATTGTCGTCTCGTCAGCTCCCTCTCTCTTTCTGAACACTTCTTTCTGTTATTTCTTTTTTTCTTTTTTTTTTTTTAGGTTTTAGTTTTGACGTGTTAATTGTTTCTATGGCTTTGATCCCGAAGGTGGGGACATCTCCCCTTCTTCCTCATCGTTTATCATCTGTCTTGTTTTCTTTTAATTTATTTATTAATATCTTGCCCGGGTGATGAACCTTGCTGAGGAGGATATATTATTAATGTATTTTAAGAAATTTTCACTATTTATAAACAAGTTTAATTAGTTATATTTAAACTTTCTATGTTTAATTTACTCTAATAAAGAAAATAAATAACAAGACGTTAATAATTAAATCTTTTCAATCTCAAATTTGACGTTATTTGCTTCTACATTCCTGGCCTACCATAAACATCATTTACGTCAGGGGGTTAAATGTCTAGAATATTAGTCAGAATATGGCCAGAAAATGAATTTTACCTGCAAAATAATTAATTATTCTACAGCATAAAATCAACAAATATTAATTCTTCTACAGAATCAAATAAACAAATATTAAATGTTCTACAGAATCAAATAAACAAATATTAAATGTTCTACAGAATCAAATAAACAAATAAATATTTGGGGAAAGCCCCGGTAAAAATTAAATATCTTATGTCAGAAATTGTATTCAAATTTTATTGTTGCGCATAAGAGCAGGATATTTTATTTTTGTTGTTAAAACAATATTTAATTTTTCTTAATATCCTTATCCAATTTTTTTGTTGAATGATATATCTTTGCGACCAAATTTTGTATTTATTTTTCCGAGTTTCTTAAATATGACCTTAAAAGTCTGTCGTATTTATATATTTTTTAAAAATGGGTTTAAATTATTGGGTTAAATTTAAAATATTAAATTAAATGGGTTGTTCTTAAATCATTTTCTAAAATAAAAATTAAGTCATATTGACTTTTCATACAATTTTAATGTAATAGACATAATATAACATTTCTTATAATTGTATATATATATATATATATGAGATATACAGCAGAATATTTAATGATACCTTCCAATTTTCGATTATGATTATGATTATAATCGATTATGATTTAAATTTTCTTCCTTTTGTTTACTTTCATGAACATCAAAGATTAAGTTTCTTAAGTTAACGAAGTTTTCTCACAATGTATTGCTTGTTGTGGATAATGGTCTATCTTCATATCTGAAATGTTGCATATTTTATTATCCTTTTGATTTATTTACAATACTTATACTCGAAAAATATAACCAGAAAAATGAAAATACGATAATAAAACCAAAATCAGACAAGTTGGACCACAGTTTACCTTTCACGTACAGAAGTTGTCCTGCCGATTTTGACTACTAAGGGCGAACCTTCTAAAATCGGGAAGGAAAATAAATTAACTGAAATATCTCGATACCCACGGTACTCTCCAACTAATTCTATTTTTTCACATTCTTATATGTCACAGAAAAGTCAGATTACTTATAACAATAATATGGTCTGTCTGAATGTTTCTGGCAAATATATTTTTTTCTCAGTTTTCATTGTTATGATTTTTCAAAGATTTTAAAAATATTTTCGATTTAATTGTACCGTCATAATTGATTGTTTTCCGTTATTACGGATGTTATTATTTTTTAATCAAAACTTTTTTTCTGAATACTTCAATCACTATTTAAGGATCCAATGGTGTGCGTCAGTAAGACGGGGAGGGGGAGGGTAAAGCTCGAAACGAAATAGTAACGAACTGTTGGGTTCCTTCGCTTCTCATAAATTCTGCCTTTTCTCATAAATTACGCGCCATAACTATTATCGCCGGCAATAACGGACCTACGAATTTCCGTCCTCCCTCCCCCCGAACCCTCAGAGGAAGTGGACTGGGCATTTCTTATCCGGACGAACTAATTCTTCTAGCATACGGCTTATAGCGGAACTTATGGGCACTTTAAGAAAGTAATTATTTGATATTGAGCGACGCGTCGGTCCATTAAATTCAATAACGTCATATTTAAAAAACATGCATCTGTAACTATATTTAATGTAACTTTGTAACTATTATTGTAACTATATTTAATCTGTAACTAAGACCGGTTGGCACATTTATAAAATTGTGTAGTAGAAAACAAATATGTTTTTTTTCCTTGAAAATATCTCATTATTTTTACTTGATATTTAACTTGTGCCACTCATTCTCTAAAGAACTACGCATTTTAGGACTTCAAGCTTTTTACACCTGAAGAGTCTACTAAAATTACATTAAACTCATTTTAATGAAAAGTGGACACCCGACCTTTCATCTGTGAGGTGCAGTTATAATTGTTCATAAACGATTATTGAATATCGAGTATTTCTTTTAGATGAGATTGTCTTTACTTATGGGTTTCACGTTAAAAAAAACAGCCACTTAGTACCTCAACTTACCTATAGCCGAGCTAAATTTTTCAACTAATAGACATGTTTTAGGGTCCTTAAAGTCTAGAAAAGTATTTTTTAAGAAAGGTTTTAACGATAACATAACGAACATAACGATGTTCTCCTGTTTCTAATAAGGATTTCTCTTTACCTGCTGAACTTTTTTCGATGAAATTTTAGGGGTACGCAATCAACTTATACTTTTTCTTTTTTTTTTTTTTTTCTTTACTGTCAGAAACAAGTAGTTTACTCTCGGAGAGTTGCTCTTGAGATTTCTCGCTCGATTAACTATCAAGTGGACAGGCTACTCAATACTCGCTAGTGGACCAAGCCAAACAAGCATCAACTTGATTTGAGATTTCCTTGCCATAGTTCTTTCACCTTTGTATATATATTTATACAATTTTCCAACTTTAACTACTGCATTGAATTTGATGGAATATCTTTGGGTCATTTTTTATGAAAATATGCATATCAATAAAATGTACTTTGATATATTTAATGAAAAGTTTGTGGTGAGAAAGTGCATTTAGAACATTAATTTTTTTCAGTTGACATCCTTATGATAATGATATAAAAGGATCAGTCTCATTAGGGGTTGATAAATTATTTTCCACTTCTATAATTTTGTTTTTATTGAAAATTAATTTCGAATGTTATACATTCATCTTCAGTTCTAAAAACACACAACAATTCAAAAATAAGCAATTCAAAATACAGTTTGGTATTATTATACGTATTAAATTAAATGTAATATTAATTATGATAATATTATAAAACATTTATGAATTATGAATTTAATTAAGACAAGAAATCAAATACATATTGGTACTCACCAAGGTTTAAGTAAATTAATTTATTTAATAATAAAGTAGTTTAAATCTACTTAAACCTTGCTGATTACCAACATGTATTTGATTTCTTGTCTTAATTAAATTCATAATTCATAAACGTTTTATAATACTAATTTATATTACATTTAATTTAATACGTATAACAATACGAAACTGTATTTTGAATTGCTTATTTTTGAATTTTTGTGTGTTTTTAGAACTGAAAATGAATGTATAACATTCGAAACTAGTTTTCAATAAACACAAAATTATAGAAGTGACAAATAATTTATCAATCCCTAATTAGTTTAATTTTTTATTTTAATATTATCTGCTGAAATCTTTAGAATGAAAATTATTGAAAATGTTTAGCAAAATTCATCAGTGGCTTATTAATTAAAAAAAAAGATTTAATCGATGCCCTCTATTGTATCTTTTTAATTAAGTGTAGTTTAATTGATTATGTTTAATAATAATAAGTTTAAGTTTAATAATAATAATAATAATAATAATAATAATAATAATAATAAATAATAATAATAATAAGTTTAATAATTGATTATGTCTTTAATTAATAATGATATTTATGTTAGATATTTTATCATAACCATTACTTAATAATTACTAATGTTAATTGTATTTAAAATAATACGAAGTTCTACTCAAGCATTAATACAACAACGATTCTGGCTTTGAGTTTGAAAAGTCCTTCTCATGTTTTTATATAGTTGTTAATCGGTATATTTTGAGTTATGAATTTTTTTTTTATCTAATGAGCAATATGTTATGGGCACAGAGGCACGCACGATGTTCGCGTCGGTCCCTTGCCATCACGCTCAGTGCAGCGTTGCACAAGTCCGAGAAGATAATAGGGTAATAAAGTGTAACCTCGAGTGTAATAAATCATTGAACTATTTCTGTTATTAATGATTTGAATGGATTCTCTCCGCTCGTCTCCATTCATAGGCTGACTTTTATTGGACGGCGGCTGTAAAGTTGCCTCAGAGAATTCTTACAATGATTCCTCGCTCTTGATAAAGTTTCTCCGGATCGCTAACAGCCTGCCCGTCACCTGCATTCGGAATAACGAAGGTCGATGGGGCGTAATAAATAATAGGCGCAGAGGCTCCTTGGTGCGGGTGCTAATCCTCCTTTGTTCGCCCGTTAGGCACTAGCGATAGGCTTTTGACCGACATTTACGTGCATGTTTTTTGCACAACCTTTGTATTCCCTGAATCTTTTCTTCTGATCGAAATAATTATTTTTTGCCAGTATTATTTTTGTATTTTCGTAGAGTAAAATTTTATAAAATCTTTATGAGCACCTCACATAAAAAAAAAAATATATATATTAAATCACTATTATCCTCCTACAGAAATGATTCAACGTAATAATTGTATTCTATTCATTCATTCTATTGTATTCATTTTATTCTTCCTATCCTTTACCGATTAGGATCAAGCTCGCAAAAGTTTCAAGTTATAAAACTGCTTATGATTTTCCTCTAATGTTATAATATATTGCACCATTCGTAGAATAAAGGCACTGCTCAAAATTTAAAATTGTTGGAAAATTATATTTAAAATATATCTCCTAACAAACAGGTATTACGAATTTTCACTGTAATTTAATAAGGAGATATTCAAAAGTATAAAAAAATAACTTTAAATTTGATTTTCTAACTATCTCAAATTTTGAGTTGTGCCTTAATTCTATGACAAGGTGCGTTCTAATTTAAATCATATCATTCAAATTTTATTAAATCATTGCATTATGAGGTCCTCACATTAAATCACAAAAAAATTTAATCACTATGTTTCTCCTACTCAAAGCTTTCAATAGAATATGTCGATGTCAACTTCACAGATGTAAATACACATTTTATAATTTAGAGTAAACAAAAGTTATAATTTTTTTTAGCATCCAGTAGTTCCTTATTTATTAATTCTCTTTGGGTTTTTTTTTTTTTTTTTTATATTAGGATACTTTGATGTTATTGTAACACTATTTTCAAACAGATATGTAATGTGGATTAGACAGTTTCCAATTCTTATTGCTGTAATGACCAAATTGTACTTACAAGATATGTGAAGTTGGCCATCATTCCATTTTTTTCCTTTTATTTAGTTACTCGCCGCAGTTACTAGTATCACAATTTTTTAGTATTATTTCCGTTTTAAATAATCGTAATATTATATTTTTAATATATTATATTATTAAATTAAAGTGTTCCATTATTAATATTATTATAATAATCAGGTACGGTGTTGATTTTGTATTATTTGAGTTGATTAACATTAAATTATCGCTATTTTTAAATTATTTTACTTTTTAAGTTTCTATTTTCTAGTTTGTATCTTCCTATTTTTATTCGATGCTGACTTTCTGTTTGGTCCTCCTTTACATCTCCCTTTCGCATCCTTACCTCCTTAATTATGACATATAATTTTTTTTTATTGTTCTAAATTTTACATTATCTTCCCTTGTATACATTCTAGGTTGTTATGTTAATATTTTTATTAATATAATTTTATATTTAATCCTACTTGATCTATTCTCCTCTTTATCATTATTCTATCTTGTTTTCCTCAGTCCTGATGAAGGCCTATAACTTAGTCCGAAACGTTTGCACACATTCCATACGACATACATATTTTTTTTTGACCGCACCCCAACCATCATCTATTCGGTCTCCATCATAATAAACTATCGTGGTTCAAAATTACTCATTTGGTAATCGAAATTGTGGCATGGTAAGGAAGAAGAACACATTCAAAGAATCACTACTAAAATTAACTGTATTACAGGTTCTGAATCTGATGAAAAAAAATATGTATATAAAATCATCCGTTTGGTCGACGTCCGCGGCGTTTCTCCGCTATTTTGACTACTGACTTATTTTTTTTATATGTATAAATATTTGGATATATTTAGATATTAATAATTGGCAGTTTTCACTATTAGTGGAGATATTTGTTTTATAATTTCTTTGGTTTATTTTTTATATAATTAATATATTCTTTTCTCTTTTCTTTCCTTTCCTTTGGATTGACTGTTGCTTAACTAACCCTGTGCAGTCTGGGAACAATGAGAGAGGTAGGAAGTAGATAGGTATATTGTAGACTATGTGAGAGGGATGTAGTGAAGAGTGAGAGAGAGGACTTTAGTAGCGTAGACTAGTCGAGGAGGAGCCGTGTAATTATTCAGCGGTTCCCACTCCTTGCTATTGCTATTCATACCCGTCTTCTCATTACCGCCGCCATTGTTGTTATTCTCCCATCTCCGCTTCTTATCGCCTCTCTCTGTCCATCTTCTCTCTTCCAAACTATCTTCTGAAGAAAGTGCGAATAAGTCTCCATATAGTATTGAGGTCCGATACCACTATATATGGTGCTGAGCATTCGTCTAAGTCTGTATAGTACAAGCTGTTGATTTTTAAATTTAAAGCACATTTTTACCTGAACGTGGTTTCTTTATTCAACCTAGTCTACAGATATCAAACTTAATATTTTTGGCATTCCTATCATTTTAAAATCCATTGCCATTAGTCCAGGTGAGACATCAAAAAAAATATTCATTATTGGTAATAAATCCTGAGTGGTCTTTCGCGAGTGATGATAATTGGGAGAAAAATTGTAGAAACAAATTGTAATTGAAAAAAAAAAAAAAGGTACAGCTACCTGGTGAATCGAATTCATAAATATTCCGAAAAGTATTTTTTCACGTTTATGATGTGAATAATTTTTTTAGAGAAAAAGATACTACGTAATAACGCTTAAAATTGAAATTTGGACAATTGAAATTGGTCAATAACTGTTCGCAAAAAAACATATTACAAAAGACGAAAATAGGCCATTTTAGATCTTGACATCGCTGAAAATGACAACAGTACATGTCCCAAATCAGTTTTCCTACTTATTCCAATGACAGGTTTGGTTATAAATTAAATCACTATCAATAACAATTAGTTAAGACACTACGAGCGTTGCTAGCTTACTGTTCTTGTGCTCAATGGTTAGTTCTACAAGTTTCAACCTATAAAAAATGTTTTTTCCAAAGTGCCCTACATTGGTTTAGTACTTTTTTCATTCTCACCAATTCAATTACAGGATTTGTAGTTGCCGTTGGAATATGTTTCAGGGCTCAAATCGTGGCTTTAACTGGAGCCTACCTATAATAAAAATATATACAAATATAATATTTTTTCCTGATATGCAACACTTTCGCTTCGCTCACACGACCGAGCTGCCGCGATTTTCGCGAAAAAAAATTATTATTTTTGCATTGACATTTTGATCTAGCATCCCAGCCAGTTTGAGCAAGGAAACAACAAGTTCCTACGACAATTGCAAGACTTGTAATTAAATGTTCGAGAATACCTGCATCCACTGTTTTTAATTTTTTTTGCGAACGTATTAATTAACCTATATTTTGCAAAGTTTGTTGCTGGGGAATTGATTAATAAACAAATGCTTTTTAGACATTATTTTTAAAAATAAATTTATATCTTCTTATAATGATGATAGTTTGAGTGATTTTCTTGTCCTGGCTGATTCATTAATAGTTATTTTTATTTTTTTACCTTAGTGCTGCTTCAAATATAGCAGAATGACGGAAGCTTTTAGAGAAGGCGTTCATCTAGTAATGGATTCTCGCGCCAAACTTTGATAGGCTCTAAAACTAAATTGACTTTGAAAAATAACTAAGCGTTTTAATTTTTTCATTCCTAAATTATTATTTGTTTCTTGTCTTTCTCCCTTGATTTTTTTTTTATTCTCATGGATGAAGGGGAGGGGAGGGTATTGTGAGTGACTGCAAAACTATACTCAGTTACTAATTTATTCAGCATACCCAGGGAGGGTGTTCGGTGTTCCCTTCAATAATTTGAAAACCCAAAAAGCTCGGAAATTTCAGTCTTGAGAACCTATTTGAACCTGCTAATGTTGCGATCAAACATTTTACTCAAAGAGTTACCAACATTTAAAACCAATATGTTTTGAGTTAAGAAATAAGGATTGTATGGATGCAGTGTTATGCTTGAATAGAAAATAAAATAAAAAAATCGTTGTCTAGTGTCAATATTCGCTACAGGTAAGTGAAATGTTCAAATCAAAAAAGATCTAGATAAAATAACAACATTTTCAGGAAATCCATTGACAATTGTTGAGTAATTTTAAATTTTGTCACCTCCAATGAATTCTTGCTGCAACGTCCGTGAGCATACCAGTCTTTTCTATAATTTAAGCAGAGATAAAAATTATTGTTATTACAGTGAATTTAAATTGCATTTATAGTTGCTATAGTTTAGTAAACTGTTTAATCATGTTTAGCTAGTTACTAATTCATAGCTAAATTGATTAATTGGTATTAACTAAATTGATTTCTTAATACTGAAAAATTGACATTATTTTGCACACTCTAGTTCTTTCTCTCTTACCCCTTGTTGTGTGTCACCTAACCATGTGGTTAGTATAGGTTCTCTGATAGTTATTTAATAGCCATTCAAAATTGATTTATTGATAGTGATTTTAGAATAAACAATTTTTTTTTTTTGCACTTTACACATATTTTTTTTCTAGTGACACTGCATAGTATTTCCAAGCCATTTTAATCTATAAAACTGAAGTTTTTGTTTGTTTGAACGGTCTAATTTCAGGAACTTCCAATTCTGTTTGAAAAATTCTTTTTATGCTAGATAGATCGTGCAATGAGGAAGGCTTTAGGATTTCTAACATCACTATAAGACCTATAGCGACGGAGAACAAGTTTCCACCCTACGTACGTTTTGTTTTCATGACAACTTCATAACCGTGAAAGAAAGTTGAATGCATATACTTTTTAATAAGTGTGAAACCGTTATTTTGTGAATAAAATGGGGGAGGGAAGAGGAAGGGGTAAGCGAAAAGAAAGTGTGAAAACCTGAAACTTTATTGCCATTTATAAAAAATTATTATGGTTTTGATGCAAGAAATGATACTTAACAACGCTTGCAAATTTATAGAAGTGGCAAATAATTTATCAATCCCTAATTAGATTGATCCTTCTATACCATCATGCGAATGTCAACTTCACAGGTTTAATTAATAGGTTATTATTTTAAAGGTTTTTTTCTATTTTATGGGTTTATCCAAATTTGTCGGGGATGAAGCCGAGGAGGGGCACAGCTAATTAATATTAATATTTTAAGTTTTTATTAAATTCGCTTCATAATTGACTTAATTTATATTTATTTTGTGTTCTAACAACAACGTTTTTTTCCCTTCACTATGTATATTAACAGTTTTTTTTTTATAAGTTGTTAGTTATGCTCATTGCATTGTTATTTGTACCAGATAACATACTCTGTACTTTGTTATCATATCATTGAGTATAAAACCCCCAACAAAATTGTGTACTTAACCTCAGTTATTTCTAAAACTAGTTTTGTTGGCAATTATCTCGTGGCAGCGAGTCCAGCCGGCAATTACAATTGTCGATCTCCTAACTTTATAGTTCTCGAGAATTATCCACTTTTACTATTATTCCATCCAAAGGCCGTCAGAGAAAATCGTTAAAACGTGATCAATGCCATCTATTAACCACCACTAGATTAGTTTCCCGATTACATAACCTCCACCTCTCCCTATAGGGTGAGTTGAGAGATGGTTTCTTTCTTTCTTCCCCTTCCTTCCTTGCATTAGTTCTGGGGATCCTCTAATTATCATTTTATGGAAATATCGACTTGTTCATAAAAGTTAGATGGCAGTTGGTTGGGAGAGGGGAGGGTGGAATAAAGTAAATGATATTTAATGTATGGCCCCCAAAGAGGGGGAGTATAATGTGATTTTAATGAGGCTCAGAGGCAGATAAAATGGTGCTCTCTAGTGAAAGGGAAAAAAAATCAGAGAGGAGACATTGTTAAAAAGAAAAAACAAGTTTAGAAGAACTACAGAGAAATAAGAGAAAAGAAAGCGGCATTAAGAGAGTGGAGGATTTTAAATAACTGGGGACAAATCGAGGGTTCGATTCTCGCGCGGGAGTGTCATTAGGTTAACGAGATTCGGATGACTTGTCGCTTCTCCGGGGATGTGCTGTCGATATCTTCTGTCCTCAGCGACCTAGAGGGTCCTTGGTATGGTTGTGTCAGTCTTCTCAGCGCTGGGTATAGTGGTAACGAAACTTCGTTTGAAAAACTACAACGAAACGTTTTCACTAATTCACTATGAGTAGTCAACTATGTTTAGTTTTTGAATCGTTCGGATCAATAAATAATCCTCTAAAACGGAAAAAAATAATTTGAAAATAGAAAAATCTATTGCCCATCCATCAAAAAGTACTTTATACGTACAACATACCTAGATTTTAAAACTTATATTCGTAGGTAATAATTGACTGCTCAGCTGTGCATGGCAGCGGTATGATCAGTTATTGTGCTAAAGTTTTTCAATTATTCAATTTTTAGGACTTATTTCGGCCAACGAAAAAGGTTACTGAACCATTCAGTGTATTTACAAAATTAAATCGTTGTATTAGTTAACTTGGAAAGTATTTTATCTTGATTCGATATAATGGACAGACAAATTATCTATATATGATCAGGACACCCTCCAAAATAACTTTTTTTTATTATAATACTTTTATTGAGTAATATTACATTCTGTCTCAATAAAGGACAATGGTAATAGTGATTAAGGAGTTCATTCATACCATATTCCAAAATAATTGAATAAAGACATACATCTGTTTCGAATATTTTTCGTTTTCACGAGGTTGCCTGTTGGCGAACAACTACTGCCCATTTCATGTATCAACCTATTCATTAAATAAATTTCATTTAAATTTAGATACAAGCTTATTTCTTTCTATTCTTGACAGTATTTTTTTTCTTATCCTCCGTTTATTTAAAAATCTCTTTTACATACATAAATGAATAATATGTGTACAATGTTATATCTCAAGTTCTTACATTACCCGAAGGTATCTTTAAAAAAAAAAAAATCCTCGGTGGTATAGTGTTTCGAGTACCTAATTCTTTAGTTTCTGCTAGTATTTAAAGGAAACAATCAGTGATACCGATTAGTGATTTTTTGGAAATCCACTAGCTGTTACATATGTTATTATATACTAATTGTGTATGTATGTATATAGACGCATAGAAACTACGTGTGGGGCGTGGTTTAGTGGAGAGCAGCTGCTACTACTAATTCTGTCGGATATCATTAGTGGATATGTGCTAGTTTGGTGCGTGTTCGGTCGTATGTCAATGAATGGCTAAATTGTTTGCATATATATGCTTCTCATCTCTATGGCTATCCTGAAAATGGCCGGTATTAACTTTTCTCAAATTATATACCTCTGAGTGCCTGGAATACAGTTGCTATGCCTTTCTTGTGGAGTGCTAACCGCCTGGACAATAGCCTGCAAAATGTCAGTTGGCCTATCTATAAATTATTAGATTATTATCATAAGTTCCTAATCATCTTAAGTATCGAATTCATCATTATAAAAAAAAAAAATATAATATAATAATTAAATGACATCACCATTGTTATGTTAAACGAAAGATGGGATACACCCACTCCCATCCCATCAAAAATTAATAAATATCAGTAGGTAACAGTTAAGCGAAAACCTTTCTTGTAAATATTTTATTGATTTTATCGTAACATCATACTGTCAACGTTTCTGGGTTCTATCCTGTCATCAAGACTATTTACTACAATACATCATTCATTACATAGTTATTAATTTATTATATATGTTCTGTTAATTTTTTTATTATTTTTATGTATTATTGAACCTATCATTGAATCATTAGTCAATTGGACTATGCTTTTATTATGCATGACATCTATTTCTTCCCCTCATTCGTTTCACTTATCCATAAGATTTTTTCGTTATTGTTACTATTAGTGTTTTGATATAAAATTTATTAAGGAGTGTCTCACTGTCTTTCCTTTCACTGTCTCACCAATTCATTTAGGATTTAGCTTCTATTTAGTTTCTAACCTAGAAATGTTGATAACATTGATGTTACATATCAATAAAAATATTAGCATAGAAGAGATCTTCACTTCGCTGTTACTATTTATTAATATTAATAATATAAATATCACCATCTTCTATTAACTTATTTCTAAACATAGAGGTAATAATAAAAAATAATTATTTTATTCTGTAGGTACTATTTAAAATAAATATTTGTAAAACATGAGTTTTTAAAAATAATTTTATTAATCTGAAGAAGCATTATCTAACATTTCTTTTGAGACAATTTAACCATCTACGCATATTTTTCAACTCTCTAACAATGTATGTATGGAACACAGTTGAGTTAGAACATTTATATTTCCTGGGGTATTGCCAACATTAATTTGTTACTGAATTTATAATTGCCTTACAGAAAATTAAGAATAAGGTGGCGGCCAAGAAAGCAATCTCAAATTAGAAAAACACTTTTTGTTTAAAGCCAACGTTTCGATCCAGATTGGATATCTTCTTCAGGGCTTGAGAGCTCTAAGTTTAGGTGGTAGTTGAGATGTGCAATATATTTCGAAACGTTGGCTTTCGACAAGTACCTCAGATCCTTTCTTTGACCGCCAACCGGATCATCTTATCCTTTAATAATTTGCTACCTTAACTGACATAATATGTGATTTTTTCAGGTAATGTTGCATACTTATAATTTTTATTCTTACTGCTGTCATTATAATTATTAAAATTTATACCTTATACCTGCTAGTTCTTTTCTTAATCGTATAGCTTCAACGTATATCTATTATTTGGAAGTTCAGAAGGATCCTCTACACCAAAGAGTTCTGTACTAATAACATAACTAATAAAATAACATATTATTCTGTACTCTATGCTCTGGTCCCTCTAGATACATAAATGAGAAAGATCAGGTATTTAAATATTTTATTTCAATATCCGATCTACTCCTTGGACATCAACTCGTCGTTTATGGGCTGATTATAGTATTGACAATTTTCATATCTATCCTGTCAAGCTATTTCACGTAGTACAGCCATCAAAATTTTCCACTCGACTCATCTTTCACTAGGTCTGATATTTTACTCATTTGCTTTATTTTGTAAAGCCTTTCTTCTTTCCCTAACGCTAAATCAGTATAGATAACTTGGAAATATATTAGTCTTCTATTTGTCAGCTGTTCGGGCTAATTGAATGATTAGATGAAAAAAGTGTTAATTAATCTCTTTCCATGATCGGTCCACTAATAATATAAAGTTAATTATGACCAATTAACTTTCTGAGCGGAGGTTTGTACCATTCCGCCACAGGAAGAGGTTGTATATATCTAGTATTTTTCTTCCAGCTTGTACCTGTCCAAAAATGCAAATCGTATTTTTATTCTTACCATGTTAATCTCTTCTGTGGGGGGTATATTTTCTAACCAGAGGCTGGGAGACTTTGAGGACAAAATATCGCCTATAATCCGATTAAACTAATGGTTAGTGTAAATTAGATAATTATAGTTAATTTGTCTCTAAACCTTGCTATAAATGATTCTCCATAAATTGAATGGCGAGTTGGGCTTGATGCCAGGCGAGTCGCCTCAGTCCTGCTCAACCATTAACTTTATCTTCCTTATTTCCATTGAGTAAGCTTCTAATAAAGGATAAATTAATTTACTCTTCCGTGTTCCCTTCGTATGTTTTTGTCCTTAAAATTTACCTTTTTTTAATTCTATCCATTAATTACTGTGGTGAAACTATTATAAATCTCCGCATCGAAATCGTACCATTCCTTCACTTCATCTTCCTTTTGCCGTATTGAGAATGGAAATAAAGCCATCAGGTTGTTAAGTCATAGGTATTGTATCTCATTAGGAATTTATTAATGCCGTGACCCGAGCAACTTGGCATAAGGCGTTTATAAATTATTCCTGGCTTTGTATAGTTGCCTTGGATATTTGTTGACTATTTTTTACTGTACTGGTGATGCTGTGACGTCAGAGGTTAGAATTATAGTCGGTCTTCTTACTCAAACTTCATATTTGATTGTATTTATCAGTTTTTTCTTAAAAAATTTCTTATCCATTCTTTTTTTCTTATCCATTGTGCCCTAACTTATTTAGGACCTGTTTCTATCCAATTAAAGTCTTACTGTTGTTTTGGTGATTATGATTTTCAATAATGAACTCTCTGTGATCGAGTAAGATAAAAATTGTTAACACCCCTCAAAATTTGAGGTTTTACGTTTCACGATACGTAAAATCCTTAAATACGATAGAATTTAAAACAAAAATTTTATGACGATAGAGGAAAAAGATAAACTGTCTTGGAATCATTATAGCAAAGGCAAAAAGTCATAATAATACATAATTATTTTAATATATAATTTGATAAAACCAGATCTATTTCATACATTTCTTGACGACAAATCTCGGTCGAATAGAGAGAGTAAAGAAATTCAAATACCTTGAAAAAATAATTCAACGAAAGGATTTAGAAAAATCTGCTATTGAAGAAAGGTTGTGCAAGATGGAAAGCCCGTATGGCATCACTAAGAATATCAATAAAAAGAAATCTTAAAATAATGCATTACATAGTATGCCAAATTAACAGGGAGGTTTTTCGTACATTATATTATGTATTTACTTTGTCGAATAGATGACAGATAATTTTTATTTGTTATAAATTGTATTCCTTTTTTTTTTTTTTTTTTGTTTTGTTAATTTCAGTTAAAATGAGAAAAATGTAGTTTGTGGTCGTAGAACCTCTTCTGGTGGATAGATTTACTAAACGCTATTTAGTATGCAGTTAGTATTCATAAAATATTTTGAAACGTCGAGTTCTTTATTATTCTATCCTCTGAGGAGAATTTTTAGAAAGTCCTATGGCTTAATAATATTAGTTTATATATATATATATATATATATATATATATATATATATATATATATATATATATATTAAAAGAAATATTTCATATCGTTAAAATAGCCCAATAGCTCAGGTTAAATAGCTCAATTCGTGCAATATCTACCAAATTTTAGTTGTGCTTATATTGTTTTAACGTAAATGTTTTAAGTTTCTTGAGAAAAAAAATATATTACTCTAATCCTTTTCGTGTTTTTTTATTTATTTCATATTATAGAACATAGCAAATTATAATTTTTTATTATTAGTTCTTTTTTTATGTTAAAATAATAACTAGAAATTAATTATTAACATTTCTGCTTCTTTTATCTTAGTAGTTTGTTTTATATCTAATCAGTAGTTATATTTCCGTAAAATTCGGCCATGTTTTGTAATGTTATATTGTGCCTAATGTCCCCGGTCATAAATCAGGCTGACAGAGCGATGCTATCTAGCGCGGACAGTGATTATCCTCCCATACATTTTTCGGCGATCCGGAACGGGCTGAGCTGTGTACAAGGTACGGCGGAACAGAGGACAGTTAATGTACCATTTCGGTTCTAATTACCGCCACCTCATTTACTTCTACAGCTCTTCGCCTCGCTAATCTTTTACTGTCTTTTTTTTTCCTTCTTTTTTCCTTCTCACCTTATTGTTCTTGTGTACGGCTCTTATCTGCCCCCTCACCTTCTTCACTTCTGTAGTTGTTTTTTTTCGTTTTCCGTCATCCTAACTAATTTATGGCTTGATAAAATTAAATGAAAGTAAATCATTTTTCAAACTTGGTTTACTGTTTTATGCTTTGACAGTAATGACCGTCCATTTTGATGAGATTAATAATTTAATTGAATCGTTCTTAGCCCACGCTTAAGGAGTAAGTGCGCAGAAGGTATCCTGAAGACTCATTACTCAAGCAAGAGTGTTTGTTCGGTTTCCGGAGGATCATTATACTGGTGTAATCATTGAGAAAAGTTACAGCTTGTCTGAGATTCACATACTCAATCTTCATTGAGTTCTGAAAGTAGGATATGGAATATAATTGAATAAATGTATTTAAAAAAATGAATGATTACCGCGTCTTATCCCATGGTTAAATATAGAAGTATTGCGTTCATTTAGTTCTATTGAACTTATTTGAGTGTATGTCTTATAAATATGGCTTCTCTGGAGCTCTCAGCCTATTTTTCCGTCATGTGGTGGTGGCAACTTGAGTCACCTGAGCCAGCCGACACGAGATCGCCGACCGCATTCGCAGATAAAAATGATAATATCGAGAGCTAATCCTTGTAAAGTGTAAATGTTCCCCTCCAAGGTATTAGCCAGGATCGTGATTTCGATCTCAAATTTGTGATAAGGAATTTCCTTCTTGTTGGAGATTTATATAGGCGCCGCTGGCCTTGTTGAATCACCTCGCTCTCCTCTTTTTCTCATACCAGGTAAAAACTGAAAAATGTTTCATTAAGGATATGTATCTATGAACGTATTTATTTTCAATCTCTAGTTAGTTGCACGTTCGAGGATGTATATGAGATGGAAATATTTAAAAAATAAAAAATCCAGAAAGAAAAATGGTATGAAAAATTTTTGTTATTTTTTCAAAGCGAACTTTGTATAATGTGCCGTCAGGAGTAACGTTCTTATTTAGGCAACATACAATAGTGGAGGGGGAATGGACTCTTACTTATATTAATAGTATAACTAAAAATAAAAAATAAAATAAAATTTTAGCTATACAATTTCTTCCATATAAAGTTTTTATTTTCATTTGGTTTAACTAAGACATAAATACAATGTAATAAATAATGTTACATTTCTTTAAAATAATTTTAATATTTATTATGACACTTTTTGGAATTTATTTGGGAATTAACGTTCACTAATAATTTTAAAATTACAAATTATGAAAAAGAAATTTACTTCTATTTGTTCTTATTAAAAATAGACTAATTACATAAAAAAATTGAATTATTAATTCAAAATATTTAACAACTTTAATTTGGGATATTTATATTAAAAATCTGTTTTGATAAAGAAACAATCTTTTTCATCTTACTGTCTACCTTGGCGGAGGATTTAAAGAATCATTTTAAAGATTTAATGTAAGTCTGTGCGTTTTGTACTTCTCTAGAAAGATACTCAAATACAGCTGCGTCAAATCTCTGTAATTAGAATTTATATTCTAAATTCAGTTTTTATATATTCATATTGAGTTTAACGTTAGGTCTGAACGATTTTAAAAATTTTCGAAATGGCGTTGTCTTGAAATTCTTGGCTCTATGTATAAACTTGCCTAATAATATAAATGTTTAAAAATAGAACCACAGATTGTTTACGCCCAACGATTGCTTAATTATCTAATTTTGATTTTTATTGAGAATATTGTCTTTATTACATAAGTTTTTTTTCCCCATTTATGGAGTTTTCTTCCAAAAGTGATTTACCCATTAATATATCGACTTTTGAAAATTATTGGGGAGCATCTCATTGAGATAAGGCAAATTTTTATTGAAAATGTTAATGTAAAACACCTAATTCACAGGAGAACATTGAAGATTTTGAATAAGCTGAATAATTTTTGTATGTAAAATATTAGTTATTCAAAAAAACTCTTTGTTTTTGAAAATTGGATATGTTAACATTTGATAGAAAATTCCTCATATACAGTATCTCGCTGAACAGCTAAATTATTCTCCAACCATTGAAGGATCTTCCATAGCCAGAACCAACCTGCGAGTTAAGAAGCTCTTTATTGAGATAAGAATTCTTATCCTCTGAGCTACCCTATATTGCATGAATTTAATATTTTAATAATTTTTTGTTTTTATTATTAACAAGCAACACTAATGTACATTAAATAAATTAAATCTAAGGTGTTCTTTTGATTAATCGAGAGTGGTTAATGGTTGCCACCGAACTGAAGTGGACTGACCCTAACAGCAATTAGACTGGCTTAGCTAAGTTAGGGCAGAAGCTAGTTTAAGGTTTAGCAAGTGCAGCCATTAAAGGTGATTGTCCACAACTTCATCTTGTTCGCTCCTCGCCTCTCGTTTCCTCTTGTCCATCATGAGGTTAGGCCGACTGTATTGTAATAATATTAACAATAGTATGGCTCATATTACATATTAAAAAAAAAGAAGTTCATCTCTTGACCAACGGTTATATGAAGAGTTTATACATAACTAGTTCATTCCTAACGAAAATAACAACCGAGTCGATCTTCTGCTGGAGTGAATTTTCTACCATAGCTGCTCTTGAATCTGGACCCGGGAATTATCTTCTTTTTTTTACCTTGCCTACTGGAATACCCGACTCCTTATACATAAGACAAACAATAAATAACATGAAACATAAGTCATTTATGAAGAAACTACCCCATTGGAAACAATATCCATAGCAGATGGATAACGAGTGAATGGATTGAACGCCTATTGGGCTTTTAATGAATGGATGCGAAATTGTTATAAGTTTGCAACATGTCTGATATTTATATTTTTTAAATTTTGTTGGTAGGAAAAAAGGAGTGTTTGTCTTTTAAGAAGTGTCGAGCAGTTTCTTGTTTTGATCTTAAACATATTTTTGTTTGAGGGTTTATGCGAAACTGTTAGTAAAGTTAAAATTATAGGAGATGGATCTATTCCAAATTGATAAATTAATTTCTTTCTTTTAAATTGTGGTGCTTAATATGTAATAATGTTGAAAGGATGGCTTCTTATATATTGTTAATTCAATATTGTATGTTTAGTTATCGGTAGAGTGAATAACTCTAACATACCATTATTTATTTTTGACAGCGGTAGGTTCTATAAGGTAGTAGTATATCATCTGGGATGTAAGCAGATATATGTTTAAGATGTCAGTTGACACATGCTATAAGTGTTTGCTTGAAAATAGACTTAAGTAAATTAAATCACTTTAGATTTAATAGAAGTATGCAATTGCCAATTAAATTAAAACAATAAATATAAAATAGAAATATAGTGTATTTATGTGTGGGCATGTAGATATATGCATTTGTGTATGTGTTGACATGTGTGTAAAAATTTATTATGGGAAAAAAAAATTAGATATATGGCGTTGATGACCAAGGCAGCTTTCATGCCACTAAAAAGAACGAACGAACAATTACTTATAAAGTAATATTTAAAATTTTCTTAATCATTTTTTGTCCCGATATAATTTTATATTTTAATAAATAGTATGGTAATGTATGGTTATTTCTGAATTTTTAAGTTGCTTTTAAGATACTAATTTGGATTACTATTACTTTATTATATTTAAACATCGGTTTTTAAATTTATATATATTTTTTCCTTTCTATTTTTTTAGCAATAATGAAAGTTTAAAAAATATTTTATTATTAATGTCTGATTGGTATTGGAGGTATGGACTATTGAGGGAGATGTGCCTCGAAGTGGCTGCTACATGCTGCCCAGACCTCACAAGTACTCTCAGGGGGGGGAAAAAAACAAGAAAAAAAAAAATTAATTGCTCTCAAGTATTCTTAATGGATAAACGTTCCCACCACGGAAATCGTTCTCTCAAATCATTAACTCATCCACTAAAAGATTTTTTTTTTTTTAAATGAAACATACTACATTGCTCATTGCTGTATGGAGGAATGTACGTTACCTAGTAACGTCATATTGAATTGCTTAGTGACGGATAATTCTACTGCAATCATTTCCATTTGTGAATGTCTCAGTAATCGAATGATCATTTGCATACAGTTCTTTATTGTGATTTGATGCCAATCGAAAACTGAGGTACGACTTGGTGAAGACCGGCATTATGCAGTTCAGTGGAACACCGGCTTCTATCGAGTTTGGGGTTATTACTTAGGTCTGTTAAAAAAGTCTTAGTTGTAACTTATATATTTTATTTAGAAATATGTATGTAAATTTTGAACTTTGAAATTCATGAATGTTGTGCAATTAAGTATTATCCTGTAACAGTGTAAATTGTTTCTGTATATAAGATTATGTTCATAATTTAAAAGTTACAAGCCCTAATGCTTTGTAATATGTACGATTATTTATCTGTAACCCCATATGAGTTAAGAGTTAGAACAATTAACTGCATCGCCATGTTGTAAAATTTTACTTTCGAATTGTGTAGAAAAGACCTTGTAAATGGTGTAATATTTATATTGTTATATATATTATATTATTATGTCTAGGACAATATATAATACTCTCAAATGGTGTAATACGTGACAGTCACTTTTCATCGGTGCTAGATATATGTTGCTATCTAGCTCTCTAAACATTTACCCTATCTATTTTATTAGTTTAATTCCGTTTTAATTAAAAATTACTAATTTTCGTCTTTCTTTTTGTTTCAGGTGAGTGTCCGAATAACAAATTCCTACGTTTTAGCTGTACGAAGAGGTGATGTATGCTTTTATGTGAAGTGGAACATGATATCTAGCTGATGTTATTATCATAATAAAGGAATATATTTTTTTCTAATAGTTTCTATTATTTGCGTGATAACGATATGATAAAACGGAATGAATGACTTTATATTCTTGAAATAACTAAAAAAATTGACGGTGTACTGACGTTACAATCAACATTAGCTATCCATATTTATGCAAATATTATTTTCTTTTTGAGGTTGTTTTTTATACATGTTAAATCTATTCAGAGTTGTTGACCTGTGGCGTAAATAACGCCAATGCAACCGATTCAACGCATTGGGGCTTAGGGCCTTTGGGGAGCAGTCCATGTACGAGTGTACTAGATTACATTTCCAAAAAAAAAAATAAAATAAACTATCAAAATATTATCTAAAGCCCATTTCAAACTAATGTTTCATTTACAATTTAAAAGTATTTCTTAAAAATATATCTCTGGATAATTTTGCTCTGTTTAGTACGTTTAGGAGGGGATTTGAAAAATGTTGAGGAGGTAAAGTAGTGTGTAAGGATAAAGTTGATATTTTTTTTTGAAGGCGAAGGCGCACAAGAAAAATGCTTGCATTGGTGCGCAGTTAAATTCACTGGTGTAGACATTACAATGTCGATATATACAGTGTAATCATCTTGAATATCAATCATAGAAAGGTTACCTATTGTTAAATAAGTTATATTTTATTAGAGGTAATAATTGTTTTATTGATTGATAACTTTTAATATTTTAATGTAAGATTCTCCTTTGTAAAACTCCTAAATATTTATTTAAGCAGTTGATTTGGCGTGTCGATTACTCCGCCTATGTGTATAATAGAGGAAAATAGATACATTATGGATAGGTTTTATTGAGTTGATTTGCTCAAAATAAACAAAGTTCACATATTTTCCCGTCCAGCCTGATAAATCTTTGTCTCTATTATCTACACGAACGAGTAGCCCGATATTATTACTTTCCCTATTGTGTTTGGTAGGGTTTGGGCCCCTGAACTTTGCATACTGAAGCATCCTGTGCGCAATAGCGGCTGCACAGTTACCGAAAACCCTTATTCGGTAGAGTGTAGCTCTAATAGGGCTAGGAATATTTTGATTAAACTTGCCTAAATAAAGTCTTTTTCATCTTAATGCCTTAGCCTTTAAATATCCGTACATATACTACATCCCCGAGAAAAAGAAGAAAAAATATAACGGAAAAAATATTTTATTTGCGCACTATTGAAAAGTATACACTTTTCGGTTATATATGATCATTTGAAAAATAATTAAATTCCTCACAAAACAAAAATAAACACCAATGAAATCAAACTATTGCTAGCAAAGATGCAGCGCGCAGGACACTGTAGCCATGTTTTTCTGTTCCTCGAGAAGGAAAGTATCGTAATCGGGTCAAATTTTCGATGTGCAGTTTTCTGCGATTCTACGTTTACCAGAGCAACCTGAGTCCAAAAAAAAACTATTTTTGGTCATTGGTCTGTCTGTCTGCCTCTTTACCTCCTGAACGAGGACGTGACGGCCGAGTACATTGGTAGGAGGATCCCAGAGTGCCCGTTTCGGAACGTTGTGGGTTCGATTCCCACTTGGGTCAGTTAATATTAATTTCGTGGCGATCCCGCGAAATGAATCTTGACTCTCCCACTCTGCTTGCTACGCGTCGGTGACGTATAAGTAGCGTCAGTCAGAGATTGGCAAAAAGAACCATAAGATCCACTTGCCTGACCAGTTCCTCCCACCAGTACCAGTACCTCTTGAACGGCTAACTGATTCGATTTCGATCTTTAAATCCACTTATTTACATTCAAACAATAGCATAACAAATATTTTTTTCTGCCCATTTCAATTGTATTAAAAAATCAAAAACTGATATATTATCGTAATTCTGGTCGAATTTCAACCTCCTGGTGATCCTATTTTGATAAATTAATCATTAAAAAAACTTTTACCACTTGAACCTACCTCATCGATTTCAGCGTGAGCTTCAAAGAGTTTTAAAATATACATAAACATACCCGCTGTTATATTACATTTTGATCTGTTTAATTTTACAATTGGGAATACATTTAGGTCTTGTTTTTATCATGTACAACTTTAATTATTATCATTAAATCATATAGTAATTGTCCTCGATAAGAAATGCAGTAGAGGTTCTCAGTACAAGAGGGTTTCGTAGAGGATAAAGAAGCGGTCAGATTTTATAGCTTATTGTAAAGTAGCTTGGGCGGGCTATAGGAGACTGGAAGGCTACGAGCCTAGGGATTGATTGACTACCGCTCCTCCTGATTCAACTTTTACTTGGGCGATAAAACGTGCCAGGTCTTCGCTGAGTTATCTCTGCACCGGACCTCAGTACCGTTAGCAGTCCCATAGCTATTATTTAGCATGTGTCTTGAGCATATGTTCTCGGTTAGATTCTCACAGAAGAATTAGGAATACTTACTAACACCTCCTAACGTCCTTTATCCTTTTCTCTTTTAACTTTATAAATACTATATTCATTTAGTGATAAATGTAACATTAACATTTTTTTTGTATGCGTATCTCATTTAATTTACACTTTTTAAGATTATCTGAATTTAAAAAAAATACAGTTTGTAGTCGTTAGGTCCGGTTTGCAAGAGATTAGCGTTGTCGATGAAAGGATCGTGAAGAACGGGAAAAATTTGCAGAGGCGTGACTTAAACATGGTTTTTATTTTTAAAATATTTTTTGTATTACTTTAGATTTTTTTTTTATTGGCTCTTCGCCCTAGAGTTTAATAAGAATATAAGTTTATATTTTTATTATCATTATTAGGATTTTTTTTGGCTTGTAATATAAGTTCTTGCTCTGAATCATTTTTTTCAAATCGTTTCTCAGGTTTAGGTTCTCCGCGGAAAAACATACTTAATATAAATATATAATATAAAGTATGGTCTCATCATTGCTTGTGGTAATTAATTAAAAAACTATGATTGTAATATTTTGTTTTCTGATATAGCATTTCCACGTCAATTGTAACCTTTTCCAAATCAATTGTCATCTTTTCCATTTCAATTGTAACTTTTTCCATTTCAAATGTTACCTTTTCCATTTCAATTGTAACCCTTTCCAAATCAATTGTCACCTTTTCCAATTCAATTGTAAGCTTTTCCATTTCAAATGTAACTTTTTCCATTTCAATTGTAACCCAACCGGACATATTCTTTCGACATTTATTTCGTTTATTAGATAATTGATATTAAGTGCTAATTTCAAGTAGGTAGTTTAAATTTTTGAAATAAAATTGTCCTTTATTTATTTTTAAATATTTATCATTTTATATTTATTTAGTGGGGGGAGGGTGGATTTCATCGATCTGGTGATCGTTCATAAGGTTTTTGAAGTTGGTAATGTCAAATTTACTACCGAAATTTTATTCGGCTACGAGTATTTCTACTTAATTATTAGTTTTCAAAATTCTTCGGTATTGGCATCGTTTACTAGGTTTTCAAGGGCGCTATTTCCGAATACACTATCGGATTTCCGATCGCATGCGCATTTCGCTTTTACAATGCTATTAGAGATTTCTATGATAAAGGGATCGTTTATTAGGTTTTTGATGGTTCTTATTCCATTTTTTTAGTTAGATTTTGGATCGCGCATACGCGTTTTGCATTTCTGTTGCTATTGAAGATTTCTATGATAAAGGGATCGCTTATTAGATTATCGAGAGTTCTGATTCCATTTTTTTAGTTGGGTTTTAGATCACGCATGCGCGTTTGGCATATCCGTTACTGTTGGGGTTTTTTTATAATAAAGGTATCGTTTATAAGCTTTTCGAGGATTCTGATTCCATATTTTTAATTGAATTTTTAATCGCGCTAATAATAAAATGTAATGCTATATATAAAATTTTTAATTTACACATTTTAAGAATATAGAATAAGTTAGTTTAAAAAGAAAAAAAAATCATTCCGTAGTCGTTAGCTCCTGGTTGCTATTGGTTCAGCAGTTACCGCAATAACAGTTTATTTTAGTTTTTTATGAAAATCTGCCAAAATTTAATACACGATTCATAATTAAATGATCAATAATGAAGATTAACTTTTTTTTTTAACAAAAAATGGTAGCAGAATTGACTGAGAAAATGCCCTGCATGAAGTTTCGAAGTGAGTTAGGGTCAGCGATAAACCTAAATAGGGAAACTTCAATCGCTTCTCCTGTAAAATTCCACTTTTTCATATTTTAGCACTCTTCTTCAAAGTGAACGATGTATAAAGTACAGCGAAACTATGTATTAAGATATGTATTAAACACAATTATTAATGTATTAATATGTATGTATATTATTAATGTATTAAACACAATTCTTATCTGTATCTCAAACAAATCAATACAGATAAGACTTATGTTATCTGTATTAATTTTGTAGAGATCTAGGAAATACAAGTACTCACATTCCAGGGTCATTTTCACATTATGGAAGCAACTGAGGAGGTAAGAGAATGGAAGAAGAGATACAAAAAGTTTTCTGCTTCCTACCTGTATATCCTGATCACTTCTCAGCCCATAATTTCCCTTGGTGGGGATAATATTGGTGGACATTTCATTAACTGGCTAGGGAGTGACCAAAAGCTATGTGACAGAGGCAAAAAATGGTATTCTCATTGGTGTGTTCCATCTTAAGTTCATATTATCTTTTAGGGCAATACTCGAAAGAATGCTGAAAAAAAAAATGGTGTAGGCCTTTTTTTAGGTTTACTGCGAAAGAAACTGGTGCCATTAACTTGTTAAGTCACAAACTCGACTTTGTGACAAGGCTTGTGGGTGACAAAACTACCCTACCATTGTATATTTTATAATTAAATACCCATTAATTAATCTCACCTCAAAGTGACGAGGAAATGTTGGCCTCAAGGGGATAAAACAGAAAAAAGCGCCATCCTCATTGAGATGGTTGATTAGTTTTGAAAAACTCTGTGACTGAAATATCGCCAAAATTGGTGAATGACCCACTTATAAAATTTGGTCTCATTATTATTTAATTTTTTTTTTTTTATGATGGAGATATAGTTGACCGTAAATTTAATCAAGTTGAAGGTATGGTGGGGTTTGGGTCATGAAAGACACACAGTAATGTGTGCCGACGTTTTAGGGCTATGTTGTAGGCCTTTATCAGGGTAAGAAGATCACAAGCAAGTAAATTTTTTTTATTTTTAAGATTGTGTAAAAACAAAAATCATCTTAAAACATTTCTTTTGTCATTTTCCAAAACTATTCCATTTTCCAAAAAAACTTGTAAAAATATAAATTCATTACTACTAAAATGTTTTGAGTATTAATAAATTGATTAAAAAGGATGTATAAAAATTTAGTAAAATTTCAAAAATAAAAGATGAAGTTTACAAAAATACACATCTGCCCCGCACATTGTTTTTTATTCTATTTTCTTTATGTTTAACCCTTAAAATGGTCGATATAACAACATTTCATTGATTTTGTATTTCAAGTTTGTGAATTTCAGTTAAATTTCATTCATAGCATTTTCGTTCGTTCGGAGATTATTAATAAAATGTAATGATGTAAAGAAAAAAAAATGTCATCTCGTTGACAATATGAATCTATAGCTTGTTAGTGTGCATATATATAGCTTGTCAAGTGAGTAATTTGATTTATCAATGACCCCTAACCGCTACATGTGACATTTTTTAAAATTTAAAATAAAATAATTATATGATTGTCAGTTGGCTATTAATATAAAATAAATGCTCTTATTTACATCCTGGAACTCGTACGGTTTTCCGTTGGAATGATTGTCGACCCGCAACGATTACATAAAGATGCGAGATATTTGCCCTCGAACTTTGACTTTACAGTTTTTTATGGAAATGTTCCACCTTGAGCGGGCGAGATGACATTCTGCGCCTCGTTTGAATCCTTATTTAATTGCAAATAACCTCTCAAATGCCTCCTACATAATCAATATTTATTGGCAGCCTCCATGTTAGCGCTGGGAGAATATTCTTCTGGCAGGACAATAGGTGCCGTTTATTGCTATCTGACCCAGTGAGCGATAATGAATTCTATCATGAGGCTTCTTAATTCATTTACATTTTTATGTTCTACTTTATACATGGGAGGTTCCATATTAACAAAAAAAGGAAACATATAGTGATTCTGCAATTCAGGAGTGCGAAACAACAATAAATTATAGCTATCAAGTGTAAAATTTATTATACTCAAAACAAACAAAATAAACTTCGTAACTGTTTTTTGATTAATTTGTTTTGTGTGTTTTTTTTTTTTTTTCTATAATATATATATATATATATATATATTTTATAGATCAAATCTTTTCATTCTAGCCGTATACTTTTATGTTTTGAAGTTTTTGTTGCCTTGGAAGCTTTCCCTTCAGCCTCTTTGCACATTATTTCCATATTCAAATGAAATGTCACTTGACACTTCCACCTTAATGTGAATACAAAATGGAAAAAAAAAATCAGAATTTGTCATATTTTTATTTATTTGCTTGATTTTTATGCAATATGTTTTGCTTAAGCTGGCAGATAAAGGTCAGAAGGTTAAGTACGTGCATGGGAGGTCTGGTGTTGTGAATTTAGGTTTCGATGGGGTTCCTTCGAGGGGAGAATGAAGGCGACAATTATTGGTGGTATTGTACCTTTGGGTTCGATTAATCTTATTGCAGTTATTGCTTTAAAAAGTTGACGTGAAATAGGAACTGAAAGTACAAGGCTTTCAATCAATCCAATTTAATTTTATTATTGGCTCAATTTTATTAATCAATAAAATATTTTATTTTATCAATGACTGGGGAAAAAATCATTTTATCTGCTCTGAGATATTTCAACTTATTTATAAGAATTTTGCGGAAGAAGATGATTTTCTTAAAAATAAATGAAATGTAGATAAAATACGAATCTTAAATCCTATACATTAAATTTGTAGAAAACTTTCCTGTAAATAGAAATTTGCATTAAAAAAAAATGTCGCCTGGTTTGAATTTTTCTGTTTTTTTCCTCCATTCCTCTCCCATAAATTGTACCATGCTGAATGGCATCATAAAGTTTCATTTTGGATATAATTACATAGCCTAGAATTAAAAATAATTGTTTCTAACCTTTCTATGTGGGTATTAGCGGTCGGAACGATGCCGGTCTTAGAAATGCGATAAAAAAAAAAAAAAAAGGAAAGAAAAAGCGACTATGATGTTCCCACACTTTATCCGATGTCTCTCTTCCCTTTTTACTTTGATGTCTCTATTTACCCTGCTATTATGCTTTCAATCGCCATCTCCTATGCACAGGCAACTAGGAAAAAAAAAGATGTAACCAAAAAACAAAAAAAGTTCCTAAACGTGCGGAAAAACGACATCACACCGCGGATTCACTTTCTTGGGTCGTTTTTCTACCTTCTCACACAAAAAAATAAAATGAAAAAAAAAAGTCAGGGAGTACCACCTTTCATATAGGAAAAAAAAAACGTATTGAATAGGTACGTTGTCTAAGGGAAGCGTTAGGCATTTACCCCGATACCGTAATCCCTCAACGAGCTCCAGAGTGGAGCGAAAAAAAGAAGGAAACGTGTGATAATTGCGAAAAGAGCCGTGACAATCCTCCTTGTCCGCCTCTACACAAATATCTCAAAAGGAAGTTTATCCACGCTCTCCTTGGAGGAGTTGTCCGATTTCCATGCGCTCGAATAATAGCCGTGAAATTAGGGATTGTTGTCTGTGTGTCTATCTTGTCCGTTGTGGTTGTGAGTTGAGGGTCATTAACGGGCCCTGATGTTCGGGTTGGACAGTTGGTAGTCTATGGGTAATCTGTGTGCTTCTTCCTCTAGTGGTTCCCAAGGAGAATGGAATTGTTATTAACAGGACACAACTATTTGTAAAATACTTTACTAATAACAACAAAACATTATTTTTTTTCCTTTCATTCATATAAAATGATACGGTCAGTTAAGAAGGAGATCATTCTTAGAGACATAGGAGAATCATATTGGAGTTTTAATCAAAACTGAACTCATTTCTCAAAGCAGCAAAATCGACATTAATTTGACCCCTCGTCTATGTCACCATTATCTGGCCATTTCCAATAACCGTAGTTAACCTTCACGAATGAAATTATTCTGAAATAACTTGTCATTCTCCTTGTTGCAGTTTCGGTCCGAAGTAGAATCACGTCCTTCAATGTTAAATTCTATTTATACTTAGTCCGAGATTCGGCATTCAGTTGTCGACCTTTAAATATCGAGCTACTAGTTTTTTTTTAGAGCTTCGTAATAGCAAATCCTACCAAAACGTTCCTAGAGCTGAATCACATATACCCTTGGAGTTGGAGTTCGCGAGCCCAGATTCGAGTCCTGCTTCTGGTAAATAAATTATTTTCGATTAATACAGCCATGGGTCTATTCTGGGGTCGGGAGGCACTCCTCGTGCCCAACCAGTCTATAAAGCCGGTACCGTTCTCTTCAGTAGGTTTGAAGGTTAAAGCTGGAGATGATCGTGTGTGGTGACCTCATCATCTCCTTGTATAATCGTTAGTCAAGAGGAGACACATGTCTATCGAGTGCTGAACCTTCATTGTAGTATGTAACTGCTAATTAGCAATAATCCAGTGAAACATCGATTTCAGAACGTCGGCCTTCTATCCTGCTTTTCTTATGTTGTCAGACAAATTGTTTACATGAAATGAGCTTCTTTCTGATTTCTTCGAGAACTCCCAAAATTAAATATTTGTTAATCACATATCACCATAAATAGAATACACATTATTATTAGTAGAATAAAATTTCGCCAATGCCTTGTCACACTCGCTCCGGACTTGTCAGACATACAATTTTTTTGTTTGCCGAGTGAAGACGGGGATAACTTACAGCTCTCCTTGATACATCCGAAAGATCCTGAGCTCCGAGTTACCAACTTTTTCACAATGTGCAGAAGAGTTGGGGGATGATCACTATACATATAACTCAGGAGGACCTTTTTTCGACTTACAGTCTTATTTCATGTGACCCTTGATTTCAGCTATAACCTATTCTAGACTTAGTATTGTGGAGCTCTCCTTGCTTAGCTTGATATTAAGATTATTTTATTCTCTGCGAATATTATCACCATTAACTACATATTTTAACATGCCATAGCTGGCGATTTCATTTGGTTTAAAGGACATTGTTATTAATAAATAGGTTGGGCAGAGGGGATGAGAAGGCCCCAGGTGCTGAAGGTCCGAGAAGGGAGTAAGTTGTCCAGTTTAGAGAGCCCCATTCCTGAGTGGTAAGTTGGCCCTCCCACTCAGCTGGCTCACTCTCCTGCCTTAGCCTAATTATCTTGCGGGTTTGTTATCTTAGGTTATTATATTCTGTTAATTATGACCAGCAACACTCAGCTGCATGGTTTCAGGCATTTCTTGCTTTAGTAATATTGAGCAAATTATCAATTGTTCGAGGTTGCACGTTTTTGTAAATATTGAACCATTCTGTTATTTCTTAAAGCAACAATAATGAAGATGTTTAAAGCAAAATTTCCATTTAATAGTGATATTGTCAGGTATCCATTATTACAGATCAATAAAACGGTTTTGGAGGGCTATAGATGAAATAGAATTTCTGCGGAAAGAAAGAATGACTTCGTCTTTAGCGAAGCCATAAATTGTGGTGCAAGAGTACTCAGGAAAATCAGTGGAGTAAAGGGAATAGAGAAGAGGGCTTAAAACGCTACCTTGTGGTACGCCCGCGTGTTGAGGAAAGAAGGGGGAAATGCAAGAATCAACGGAAATACAGAAGAACCTGCCAGGGAAGAAGAAGTGAATAATTAAGAAGTAAATAGAAGGAAAGGGCGGTTTTATTTGCTATAGCAGGCAGACACTTGTGCCAGACTCTGTCTTATGCTTTTTCAATGCCAAGGAAAACCGCAGAACAATATTATTTTTTCTCAAAACATCTTGGATGATGACATTGTTGTAAGGTGGAGTGAATTGTAAATGCACCTTGATTTATTTCGAATCTCTCTATACACGACGACATGAACATTCTAACAGTAAAATCTTACATTCTCGACAAATACAAAATATCTCATTCCTCAACTCAGAATCACTCCAATCCCCTCGTTTTGTCACTTTCCTCCTCCCTATTACCCGGTCAACCTGAACGGAGGTTAAAAAGATAATGGCCTAGAGTTCTCTTGATTCACCAGTAATTTAAAATTAAGACAGGTTTCCAAGCAGATTGAGGATGAAAAAATAAACAACGACATCGAATTGGCTTTATGCAATGCAAAGCAGTTGCAAAAATAGTATACAATAATAAAGAAATGTAGGATGAGGTTTGGAATCGTAGTGTGACAAGTTACATTAAACGACTGAGGGCTGGGGGTGTGGTTTGGATCCCATTATTACTTGGCAGTTCACGGCTCGTTTACTCTTCCACTCGGAACCTATAAATATCCAAATAGCGTGTGATTATACTATTGTAATAAGTAATATTATTTATATAAGATTAGTAATAAGGTTAGATATGGTTGAGATTAAAGCTGGCGGGCTCTAAGCTAAGTATCGGTAGGGAGGGGCTGACTCCGGCTTTATGCTGCAATTAAACGGCCGGCGTTCTCTACATTCCTCCCGGCGGTTGGCTTTTATTAAAGAAGTGCCGCAATACCTGCCCCCTCTTCTTCTATTATTAATGCTATTTTATCAAATTTATCTTCCTCCCGTTCTTCTGCTCCGGAGTTCTATGGTTATTAAATCGGTTAACCATCATTCTCGGCATTCCTTTTTGTTTTTGCCCCGCCGGCAGTGGTAGCCTATTGGAATTTCCGCCCCGGCATTCAGCGAATTTCAGGCCGTACTTGCCCCTCCTCATTTTATATTAAACAAAATTCCAGTTTGCTGAATTTGACGGCGGTGATATTGAGGTCGCTTACGGCATTCGACAAGGTCGGATATCCTATCCCGTCGTGTTCTCTTAAAATTAAAGTATTTGAATTTGTTTTTTCGATAAATACCTAAACGAAATTGTCGAAGTCGTTTTTTTATATTATTATTATTATTGAAATACAAAAAAAATAAAATAATAAGGTCAAAGAAAGAATTATTTATTGAACATATAAATAGTTTTTTAAATCACCCAGTAAAAGTGATTTAAAAACAAAACATTTAGTTATTGTTTTTTATTCGAACCCAACGTTTCGAATTTTAGAACAGAGCAATATGCTACAAATCTTTACCTCAGAGGTAGACTAACATTTTCAAATTTTTACTGGAGAGCAAAAAGTAGTTTGAGATCGCACTGTTTTACTTATTGTTGTTTGTGGTCAATCTTTGTATTCGAATTGTTACATATTTTACTAGCATTTTAGCTTATTAACAATACTTATACTCGAAAAATATGACTAGAAAATGATTATAAAATCAGCGGATTTGAACGTACGACAATTTACCTCTTACGTGCCGAAATATATCACAGGGACTGAGGGACAATCAAGAGTTCGTTTAAATAAAAAATAACAACTTAATGTTTTGTTTGTTATATCGATTTGTCTTTGAGAATCTGATAAATATATAATCCTAACACATCGTTACAGTAAATTGCTCAACCCTTCTAATTGATTTTAGGCAGGAGTGTGATCGTTAGGTGATAAAAAAATATAAACATTGTCCACCATTAAATTTATATATTAATACCGCTTAGTTTGATGTAAAATAATTTTTTATTTTTGAATTTCCAAACAGTATTCTAACAATATATTTTATCTATTTTTGAGTTTTTCTCCCTTTGATTTAAAAAAAAAAATCTCAACTTTTTTTAATTAATTAATTGAAATCGATAGTAATTTAGAATGTATATGTGTATATATATATATATATATATATATATATATATATATATATATATATATATATATATATATATATTGGAATTTTAACATCTTGACTGATATCTTAAGAAAACAAATTAAATTGAATGGTCGTGTGGTGTGAGTTATCTGATAATAACGAAGACATTTTGAATAATTTTTTTACTTAAATCTTCCTTATTCGAATCGTTCAAGTAATGATATACCACTTAGTGTCGACATTATGCATTTTTATTTTGTAGTTAATTCACATTGAAGAGATTAACATGTTTTCCTTAATGAATTATATTACTTCCTTGACACAGTAAAGGAAGTATTGTAATCGCGAAAAATTTCGGTTATCAGATTTCAACGGAAATATCCATTTGACTATAACTCAAAAATGATTAGCAGTAGAAAGTTTAAATTTTGTATTTTGGATTTTTGTCAAATCTAATTGTGAACCTCCCTTTTTGGTCTCTACATAATCACCGGAAGTGATGCTTTACTTGAAGTTCATAATTGATTTCCATCCAAAAACCTTAATAAAATATAACGCAAAACTTCTCAAATTTGGTATTCATGATTTATATGTTCATTTCAATATTATTATCAATAAGTAGATTTTGGTCTAAATTGGCGAACCGGAAGCGGTACTTTACTTGGTCATAATAAACTTTTCTCAAAAATTATATTAAAATATAATTTAAAACAACTTAAATTTGGTAACTAAAACTTTTTCAAGTTTTAAGTGTTACAATTGAGTGTTAATACTTGTTTTCCTACCCATTCGAGAGCTGAACAAGTCCGCTGCAGGAGAATAAGATATAAGTTAAGCGGTTTCTTTCGCTTAAAATGTCGAAACCGTCGATTTTCAATGCTTTATCTAGTGACATAAACAGTTCTAATATTTCCACGGAACCCGAAGAAATCTCTTGGGAGCGTATTTCCTACTGAAAGAGAACGACGTATGATAACGGAATGAGACCTGAGCTTGTGTGTGGGTGTGTCAATAGATAGGTATCGCCATGCTGAATTGTCGTTTTTGAGATACTCCAATCTTCTGAAATTAGTAACCAAATTCAGGAACACTTTTTGACCCACCGATTTGTAGTTTAATAGGCATACCAGGAATTTCTGATGTGTTGTCCACATCAGAAATTTTTGTTGTAATTTTGATCGAAAATTTCAATAAACGTCCAAATCGTCAGATTGTTCCGGAATGTATAAGGTAGTGTAGCGGAGTAAAAACCACTTCTCACCATATATTAAACTAACATCTATAAAATAATAAATAATTAATTATTATCCTATATAATTGTTAACGATCTCGATTTCATTAACTAGAAGGCTATGGAAGACTACTTTGAAACTGTAATCCTCGCTGGAAGTCCTTATACCTGGATGCACCACCCTGGGCCTCGCGTCCGAAGGGAAATGGCTTGCACTTAAATATTTTTCAGGAAACTGTCTCCCCTCGCCGCGGGGAAAGGTTCCCTGATTTATGGCCCTTACCCCTTTACGACAATTCCAGTTCCAGCTACAGAGCAGAGCATGGCGGAATTCGAAATAAGCCACTCTGGGAGTGCTTTGAAAGGGTCCTTCCAATATCAGTGAAGCCATTAGTGGCAGATAGTTGCTCTATAAACTATTACACCAGTCCGCTTATGTTAATGTCCCCTTACCCCCTGTCTCTGTGGACGGGACTGCTATAACTTGATATTTTAAAATGAACGATGTTTTAATAAATTTATAAATAGAGATAAAAGGGTTTTTGAGTTGTAAATAATTTAATGAACATTTGATTGTAAAACGGAACAAGAGCAGTTTCGATATCTTTCATTTATTTATTTGATGTAAACTGAATTGTTTTCATTCGGGTTTTGCTGGCGTTCCAATATTTCTTGTTGGCATACTCCGATGGCAATACTTTCTTTTGCAAATATTTAGAACCAAAAAAAAACCCTCCCTAAATCCTTGATATTCTCACTTTTCGTTATTCTATTTAAACTTTAAAAACATGATCTCAACATATCGATTTGCGTATACTCTTTTATATAATTGCTTACTTTAGCAAAATTTTCGTCATTCTTATTGCTTCTTCTTGGGATTATTTACCCATTTCTTTTCTTAAATCTTCCTCTATATTTTTCTTTACACACCACATATTGCTTCACTTACTCCATTATCAAACCATCGTTTAGATGCAAACAATTTATATTTCTAAAAAAGAGTTGGATGAAGGATCTCCTTTGCTAACTTTTAATATGGTATTGTGAGGAGGAGATACTTACTAATCGGTACAGGTTTCAATCATGCCTCATGAGTTATTGTTCTGTTTTTTTGTAATCCAGCACATTAGCTGGTTGAATGATATTTAAAATATGTGCACATTTCGTAATAGGTACAATACAATGATTTTAAAAATATATCTGTAACAGTCGTAAAAAGTTAGGTAAGTCGAGATATATAAAAAAAAAAAATGTTTACCATGTTCACATGAATGGTTTAAAATCACATTATTAATATAATAGGAGATTGTAAGAAAGAAAGGATATTTAAAGAATCAGTAAAACGTGAACCAAAGTATAATACAATTACATATAGAGGTCGTTTTTTGTAAAAGGCGTAAGCGCCATTTAGCAAAGTTTACTGGAAACACATGAAACGGTTTTTCCCCAATGAACAATATTTTTTTTAAATTATTCTTAAATATTAAAGTATTGTTTATTGTAAAGAATAGGAGTTTATTAACCTGGCAAAATCTTTATAATTACAATATATTTTAAAGGATTCTAGCTCTGGTTAAGGGCTGAGTGATGACTAAGAGTCGTTAGTAATTGATGCTTGCGGCATCAATAATTAAGTTTTTAGACAATTTCCAATTTTTTTTTCTCGATATATCGTGAGCGAGAATCAATAGAGGTGGTGTTCAGGTCACAAAATCAATTGAAACCTAAATTTCGAATTTTTGGCGTTTAAGCCTTATTCAATAACGACGTCGATATGACATGCAGCTATGAAATAATAATAATAAAAACAACATGATTTTGTGCGTTTATTAATTATATTCGAATCTCATTGTAATCTCTAGAAAAAAGACAACAATCTTGACGAAATCTCAAGACAGGTTATTGTTAGTCCTTTTAGTTCAGACAATTAGAGTGCTATTGGTATATTTACTAATGACAGCTGTAATATGCATATATTATACTTTACAATACATGTTAATAATAGCTATTTTATTCCAATTTTTATAGAATTCACCTAAATTGTTTTGAAGATAAAAACAGTGATAAATTTAAACCCTTGATACATGGACTTGGAAAGCGCCTATTTCACGAGGAGGGGGGTGCCGCAAACGATTATTTAAATCTGCAACGGATGCAGTGCTACCACCTTGAGCCTCTAACGAACCCCGTCACTGTGGAGCAGTGTTGCCCTGAGTTATTGGCTTACGCTGAATTAATATTTCTGTCGGAGTTATATCAGTACGAGAATTTTCCCAATTTTTGATTAATCGAGCCATAATTAGTAATAAAATATTGGCGTCATGGTTATAATATATAATTGAAAATAATCCAACATCTTTTAGAGTTTGTAACTGAGCGTCCGTTCATGGCTAATTTAAATAAGAGATGCGAGGGGGGACTGTTTTATGAGATATCCTGGGAAATGTGGTCCTCCGTGTCTTTTATTCGTATCCCTATATCTTTATTTCCCTTCTTCACCGCATCTTTACATTTTATCGCCCAGTCCCAGATGACAATAAAATTTAGTTTTATGTCCCTACTAAGGGAAATTATATAATAATGATTGTGAACTTTATCTCTTTATTATACAAGTATGTGTATATGTTTATGTTTGGTGGCTAAGTGTATTTGCAATTGTAATGGGAGCTCTGCCTACGGGGCCAGCTCTCTCAAATGTCATTTGTAATTAATGGCGAGGCACCCGGCTGTCTTGCCCCTCCTCACATGTAAATCTTAACCAGTTCTCGCCGTTTTAGTATGTTTATTTCTTTTATTTGCATTTTATATATATTTTTTTATAAAAGTATAATATATGGCAAAGTGGGATAATTATATGCGCCTTGGATTGAGCTGGACAGGAAGGAATGTAACTTATGCTGAATGGATCTACATATTACTTTCGGGTTTAATCAATAGTCAGCTGCAGTAATGCAATATTGATCAGTTTTAAAAATAAATATATATATCTGCATCTTTCTGTTTTTCAGTATGTGTGTGTGCGCGCGCGCGCGCGTGTGTATATATATATATATATATATATATATATATATATATATATATATATATATATATATATATATGTATAGCTACATATCTATTTATGTTTTTGGGGATTGATCCTTCTATAACGTCATGCGTACGTCAACTGATTTATATTTTGGCTATATGTTGTTTTGGCTGTTCGGATCAAATAGCAATTATAACTATTATAAATATTTTTATTCATTTATTTAAAATGCATTTGTTAATAGGTACTCTAAAAGATTTTAAAAACATTCCATAGACTCTGATGTTTGTTAATTCTATACTCTATTTTGCTATTTTCAGACATTACGGTGTCGGATTATTGAAGCTGGTGCAAAAATGTTTTTTCAGATTTCTTTATTTTTTTATTGTTTCAAGGAATTCAGTATTAGATAAATAAAGTCAAATTTTGAAATTTTTCAAAATATAGTTGTCTAAAATTGGAGTGGCTAGTACCTTAATAAAAATACATGGACGTTTAAAAATATTGAAATTTTTCATTCCGTTCTAGTGTTGTAACGATCGCTATACGGAGCCGAGCCAGGTGTTGAAGCTGTTATTCCTGTTTGCATGTTTTGTTCGATAGATTTTCCGGTTTTATGAAGCTTTCATTAGATGAATAGATAGTTTTGCCATTATTACGAGGCTAGTGGACCGACTGGCCGTGGTGGAAGTCCTGCAGAACCTATAAGCAGCCATCGCTACCTAGGGCGGGGGAGTGCGAAGAAGAGGCGGAAGAGAAGAGGATCACGTTCCGGGATAGATAGGACACAGCGGAACGGAACCCATTGGACGTGAGTCCTCTAGAGGTCATTGGTCAGTCCCGTGGTCGTCTCTTGTTGTTCAGATCGAAGAGTTTAGAGTGTGTGTGGTGTTTGTACATCTAGCGGAGCAATGCTTTCTTGCGGTGTTTGAATCACCTGCATCATAACATCTAAATATATAATACATTAGACTTTAAATAGAAACAAAAATATGAACTTGAAATCATTATATAAGTTGATCGTCCTGAATGAATTACATTTACCTACATTCCCTCAATCTATATACCTATCTATGAATCTATTCCAAATCACTAGTACAAAGATATCATTTTTATTCATTTACTGTTAATCAGATTATTGTAGCTAAATAATTAAAAGACCCAACTGAAAAGCTTCCCCCTTCCAGTGACTCTACTCGGGCTTATTATACCGTTAATTTCACCAAAATTGATATGTTTGGTACTTGTTTTTTATCGAATACTATAATTATAGTATAGTACTATAGTTGCTAGGGATAGGATTTGTCATTTCAACCAATAGTGAAGTAAGACCGGTGTTGATATCCTGCATGACGAAATATTTCTTGAACTCTTGCATCAGTGCTTTCAGTTATTCTGTTAGAAGGTTCCATTTGTCGATACATTTGGGATATTAAATTAAGAGTGTGCTTCCTTTAGTCCTATGGTCGATACCGCCTCTATAAATATCTTAGTAGATTATTTGATGTAATACAAACAGAATTTATACTATTCTTCTTCTTACTACCCCTTCCCCTTTTCTCCTCCCCTCCCCCATTGAGCTTGTGAATAAAAATAAATAAATATTCCAGCGATTAGCAATGTGGCCAAGAATTATCGTTCCCCTGCCCGTTTAATTTGTAAAATATTATGTACTAGCTATCACATTCTTGTATCCTATATTTTATATGTATATACATGTACATACATAATTTTTAAAATATATCATGTACCATTTTGAGAATGAATCGATTTTTTAATAAATATTTGGATTTGATTCCATCACGTATAATATATATATATATATATATATTATATATGCACATGCTTAAATTCAAATATAATTGTTTCCTGCTTTCCTGAATGTAGAATTGAAACGATAGCCTTATTTATAGCATTTTGTCGTATTATTTTAACAAATTGATGTAATTGAAAGTTAATTAATGCCAAATTTAATCGAATTCATTATTATTATTGTTGGCAGTAATTCAAACAGGATCAGAGTCGAGTCAATTAATGATAATTGTGGTTATTTCTGTCATTGCTTGGGCTTGAGTTTTTCTTTTATTAATTCGTTTTAATTTTTTTCAGATAAAACTAATTAATTTAATTTATATTAACTGAACTAACAGTTCTCCTAAATTCTTGCCAGGAAGTGTAATTAACAATTTTTGTAAAAACTTGCTACATCTACCGTGATGGCTGTTCGGAATATTTCCTAAAGATTAATTATATAGATATGTGTTACAACTTTGAAGCGGTTATTGCTAATGTTGCCTTTAATGATACGTTAATCACTTTAATCGTTACATCATTAAATATATCTAATTTAATTGTTTCCGATTAATTTTCCTCCAGAAAAGATAGCCAAAGTTTCATAAAGCTTATAATAAGTATCTTTGATCATTAAAATATTTTTTAGCTGGTATAATTAGTTTTTTATTTATTTACTAAATATATTATAATAAAGTAAAATATATATATATATATATATATATATATATATATATATATATATATATATATATATATATATATATATATACACATAAATACATACACATACATATATGTATTCACCAAACCGATCACAAGTCACCCCTCTGTTTTTTTTTTGTTTTTTTCACTAAAAGATAAGAATTAACAATCCATTTATTATAAAACCTTGGAATGACAATTTTTTGTTTTAATTTGTTAATATAGAAAACTTATATTTAAAAAAATAGATATTAAAATAAGAGAACGCTAAATTTGAGGTTAGTTGTGAAAGCACGTAGATAACAAGAACTTAGAAAATTATATAATCTTGACGTGCTGAATTTGGTGGGGCTGGTAATTAGTCTCTGCATTTTAGCTCCTATTATATACAAGTGAGAATACCTGTAAAATAAGGTACTTACTGAACATGTTTTGTATTTTTCGAAAATGGAGATTAAGGTTTACAAAGGGTTTTGGCGGCAAGTTATTTTTATTTTTAAGGCCATTTAAAGCCAGAAAGTACAAAATCCTATTTTAAATTTGGGACACAAAATTTAAATTTTTGTTTTAGAATGTACTAGGCGACTTAAGTCTAACAATATTTTTCCAAAATAATATTTCGGCTATCGTTTCTTTCTGTACTGATCTCCGCAACACTATTCTGTCTGATGTATGTCTGTTTTCACAGTGGTATCGATAGATGTTACAGTAGTTATCGCAGATCGTAGATGTTAGTGGGTATCAAGAAGGTAGTGGCGGCCTACAGTTTAGGCCGAAACCTCGGCAGACATTAGCAGTATTATACTGTGTTACTTTGTTGGTCGCTCCTCCAATCTCTTGTATATTCTGATATGTATAGTGTACTATAGTTGTATGTTTTTCCTTTATCCCTCCCAAAACATTTTATCGATTCGATTCAAATTTATTTGAACCCCTGATTGACAGTTCCCTTCCGATTATAATAGCCTCCAGTCTCCCCCTGAGATAGCTGGAAGACCCTCCAGAGATCCATAACGACCCAGCCGGTAGGTCCCTAACTATACTTTTTTTTCTTACTCCCCTCCCTGAAGATAGTTAATTACCGTAGAGACATGGCCCTGCTAACAAGGAGCGGTCGATCCCTGTATGGCGAGGAGTTGTCATGTCGCCGTTGATCTTCCATGTCTGCGGTTGGCCCCGAGGACCGAGGCTGTGCAGCTAATAGATCGTGAGTATAATGATGATATGTGCCCGTCGTTAGTGTTCTCCGAGTCAGCACTTTTTATGGTGGTGTATCCTGAGATGTTCGCAAAGAGGGCTGCCTAGTTTGCCAGAGGAGGGACGGTATCCATCGGGCTTACCTATCTCTGATTCATGATGTCAATTCAAAATAAAAGATATGTAATATATCAAAGAAATATAAGAATATCTTACTGAATTACTGATTTGAAACTTTGTTAGTGTCTAAGTATATCTGTTGAATCCGAATTGGCCAGTAGTCTCATTTAATTATATTGCCATTAAACGTGATATCTTATTAGCTTGAATCTTGAAATCTATTTTCCTCCTTGCGAAATGGGCTCACACAGTGCTCAAGTGTCTTCGACATCTTCCAAATATTCTTTATTAAGACTATTTTTATCAAGAAATACTAATGTTTGAAACATGAATAAATTGTATAAAGTATGCAAAAAATAGATTGTACCTAAAAAAAAAATCTATTTTGTAAAATTTTACTTTTTTTTTTTGTACATTTATTAGTAAGCTTGTACCGAATGTACCTCTGGACACAGATTCCTAAAATACTTTTTAAAGTTTATTTACAATTCGGCCTGTCCAAATCCTTTCTATAGATACATTTTTAAAGTATACCCGCTACTAAACGTGCTGAAACAATAAAATAAAAATCTTTAAAATCGGCGTTTTTATGATCATATCCTTCGCTCTTATCTTTACTTTTTTTTGAGTTTCATTGTCCCCATGTGAATTTCTACATAAACTCATGTACATTACAGATCTAATACATCGAAATGTGTAATTTTGGTAAATTCGTTCTTATAAATTATCAGTATTCAGAAGCTTAATATCTTTTTTAATTCTCGGAATGTGATATGTATGCCAAAATATTTTGATTTTGTGATGGCAAATTTGATTTATTTGTTTTTAATCTGTGCGTTATTTATAGTTTTAATGTTGTTTTTATTTATTTTGGGGGGATTTAACGTACTTTTCTATCCTTTGGAACCAGCGCCGTAACAGTCTCGAGGTCTCTAAAGGGACGCCTTAATACTGTCGGCGACTACCGCCTCTTTGCGTATCTTTCTAACGTAGTGGTCCCAGTTGAATTTTATCAATTCACACTGTATATCCAAAGTTGATGTAATTTACGTAGTTTTGTCATTCAAATTCCTTGACGAAATACTTTTCTCTTCCTGACTCAGTCTATCACATACTTAGGGAAACCCTCTCTCCCTCTAGCTTTTAAGTTGAGAGGAATGGCCCCGATTAACCTCCTATCGACGGGCGGATATGGCCCCGACCGGGGAGAGTGGGGAGATAGCAGAGGCGACGAAGGGAGTACGCTGAGAGGTGGAAGAGATAGGCAAATACCCGGATAGTGCTGAAATATGATAGCTACTCCTTTAAAATTCATAAAGGTCTAGGGTCAGGCCATTATGGCTCGGAGTTGCTAAAGTGGACATTATTATTACGTCGAGCACCATCTTCTTCCTCAGGACCCGGTGCAACAGTGGATTCCTTGCGGTTGTTGAACCTCAATGAGATTTTGATGATTTTAATTCATTTTTACTGTTACGGTTGTTATAGTTAATAATATAATACTGAAGGGACAATTTGGCATTGAAATAATTTTAATTGGGAGCAGATAGTTTTTTATCAGGATTACATTTGTTTTTAGTAACATTATTGGTAAAAATAACCAATAATCGAAAAATTATCTTGCCTCAGAAAAAGTGAGAGATTAAAAATGTGGCCAGATTTGCTTTGATTTGTAATGAACTATAATTAATATCCCCTTTTTCTTTTAGAATAAATAAAATCTTTTTCTTTTAAAATAAATAAAATATATATATATCTAAATATATATAAAATATATATATATATATATATATAATATATAATATTATATATATATATATATATATATATATATATATATATATATAGAGAGAGAGAGAGAGAGATCTATATATGAAATTGGAAAAAGAAAATGTATTTTTTCACCCGCAGTAAATTTTAATTAACTCCTAAATACGGTATACTCGTTGCAATAATAACCTATAATATGTTGTTCAGTCTCATTTGTTGGAGATATTTTCAAGGAGCAGGATCGAAACGGCCATAAATTTTCACTGAAACCAGTTTCAAATGTTCATACTTTTTTTTCCTCACGTTCCGATTTTATTTGAAAAATTACGGTTTCACACTTCTGAAATTTTGTGTAACCGACAACGACACGTACGCAAGTTGGACACTTTTTCTTAGTCATTTATTTATGGCCATTGTTCCGTTCCTTAAGATCATAGCGTTGTGTTATAAAGCCGAAATCCTAATAATTGGTCTATCTAACGCATTAAGAATTTTTCAAATCGGTCTGGTAGTTCGCTTTGTAAACATAGTTTTGCTTATTTCATTTTGTACAGATGATAAACGCGTCTGAATTTCGATCGTATGATATTCCATGGAGATAATGTGGTCAGCGTTGTGCTCTGTTTGATTTCACATGATTAAGTTCCAGTAAATTTCCAGAATCCATAAATAATCTTTTGAAAAAAAAGTACATGGACGTTTTCCATATTATTTCTTGGATTTTCAAATTTGTTTTTCTTTGTTGAAGCTTCACCATCTTTGCCGTGGGAATGATATGGACTTATCTGAATAAGTTGAGTGGTGAGTAGTGTTGTATAGAAGGCAGTGGCGAGGAGACAGTAAGAGAGACCGAGTGAAAGCGCCGTAAATCTGATGGCGGACACGCAGGGTGCCTCGCCTTAGGCACTCTCAGATCGACATCTAGAACTGCATTCTTAGTGGTCAAACCATTATATGTAGTAGTTAGTGCGTATAGTTAGTGCTCTTCTTTGTTGTTGCTTATAAGACTAGTTGAGAAGGTTCCATAGTCATAGTATCAGGTCACAAACTGACGATCTATTGTCAACCAGCTTTACAAAGAAAACTAAGCAGCTTCATATGTACCCTGTGATTGGCCCACTCGCCTGGCTATTCCTCCCCATCTCCCTGTAATAGTACCAGTACCAGCACATAAACTGTGGATAATAAAACTTTTTTATAATCTCTAATCCGATAAGCGATATAAAGCTCCGAAATACTTGATAGACTGTCATCATTCGGTGGTCCACGAAGCAGTATTAGAACATAAAGACAGTTTTTCAGTTCTAAAATCCTTGCATAGCAGATTTGAATTCGACTGAAAATATCTCCTTTATAAAATAATTCATTATGATTACTTTATTCCCAGGAATTTTTCGATTGGTTTAAGGTTAAGCATTACTGCATTATATACGAGAGTGTGAACTGCAAAACTTATAAGTTCCATTTTGTTATTAAAATCGAGATTGTTAGTTATTCAAAAGTGTGTACTGTCAGAATGTAGAGTCAAAATCTGTTTAAACTGACTCCTTTATTTTATTACATTTAAAATTGAACAGCTGCAAAATTCTCTTCATCCAGCAACCGGTGGACTACAAAACTACTTACATCACAATGTGACAAAAATGGAAGTAAGGAGTTTTGCTTGCAGTTCACACCCTCATATTTATTATTTAATTGTCTTTTTGAGTATATGTATATATCTTTGGTTAATGGGAATAAGTTGATAAGCTGAAAAATGGCCCTCATGAGTTATGTGAGATAGTCACAATTCACATAACTCAGTTTCGACCTACCAACCTATTCCCAGTGACAATACATATTTATATGTTCAAAAACTAACACACTAATAAGTATAATTATTTATTCTGTGCCGACGTTTTAGGCCATCGTCAGGGCAGAGAGGCGTACAGCCGAGCGTAACCTCTCTCACTCTCTCTCTCTCTCTCTCTCTCTCTCTCTCTATATATATATATATATATATATATATATATATATATATATATATATATATATATATGTTATTTACTTCTTTATTTGTTTTACAAAAATAATAATTTATATTTTTTTCTTTATTTTTTTCAGGTAAGTCACCTTTAACTTTTTGTAACTCTTCTATTATCAGGTAAAATTTGTATTTTTTAATATGATTGAAAATCCAGGCGTTCTCCGAGTGATGGGCCCATAACCAAATATTTGAAACTATTTGGATTAAATATACGGTTATTTATCAGTCTAATAAATAACCTATTTAAATAATTTATTTTGCTTTGGCCCCTTCTTCCGGAGAACGCCTCAATTTTAGAAATTTAGAAGCTAGTAAAGAGCAATTGTTTCGAAATTTAGGATTATGTTTGAAAGTGGTTTTGTAGGCTTATTTTATATTTATTTATGTATTTGTTATTCAATACCATTTCTGACATGATTATACATCAGTCATATCAAAAAAAGGAAAAATATTAGGCAAAGGTCGCTTTACTTCATACGGAACGACACGGCACGCTTTCGGCGCGTTTCCTACAAGAGAAATATGTATTGAATAGGGAGTATGTACATACAGACACTGACGATTCGACATTCTTGGATCATGGTAGAAAACATCTGTTGATTGTTCCCTAAGATATTTTTTAATCATCCTTACTGATTGTTTTATTTTTATTTTTATTTTTAACAATTGTCTATTCTATATTAGTTTTGACTAGAGGTATATTTACACCATGAGGTGTAAGCTCTGGTTAGAGGTGTAGCTCTCTACGACTCGCTTGGTAGCAGACCGACAGAAGAGTGTTACTGTCGAACAAGGATTTTTGCCGTTAGCAGCTGGTGACTGACCGACTGGTTTACATCAAGTCACTAGTTGTCGATCCGCCCACTCAGCGGTGACATGCCCCGGTGTTATTTACCGTTACATTCGTTTTAACACCTCATAGTTTGGCTACTACTATGGAATAAATCTCAGTTTGTTAGATCTACATGTTCCCTTGGATATAGCAGCGCCGTATTGACAAGTACGCCGGTATTGTACTTGTCGATTACTCTGTTCAGGTTTGTCCAAATACGTCGGTGTGTCGAGAAGTCTTAGTCGAACCCTGTATCATACAGCTCTTGAACTCGTGAGTTAATCGCCACTAACAAGGTTTTGTATGGTTCAGAACTATATTTGAGTTCTGTGTTTAATGTTTTGGTTAATTAGCCAGGATAATTAGAACAGAGTAATTTCCAGCTCTAAAACTGTATGGCTCTATAAAGCAATTATTACATTTTACTAAAATTCTGTTATTTTCTTTTAGAATGCGTTGAAATTGATATTTTCTTATTCAAACTTGTCTTTCTTATAAGTAATTCTGGTGGACATTACCTAATGTTGTTTTAATCCCCTCCATTCGATAATATAAGTTTTAGTAATACATAGATAAGTATAAATGAAATTAATTAATTTTTTTTTCACTTAAATAATTTTTGTTAATGTGAATAAAGGAATCACTTACTCTTTTTTACTCCCTTCCGCTTATTCCTCGTGTATTTTGTATAAAAGGGTATATTCTGGTCTATGACCGTAGCCATTTTATTTTTTAAGGTTCTTAGGGTGTAATTGACAAATTTTCTATCAAAAGCGTACATCTCCACTTTCGTCCAAAACGGATTTCAATGAATACTGCTTGGTATCCCAAAGCTGTACTTAATGCTAACTCTGCTTCTCCCAAATGTGTTTTTCTCTACAGAAAAGTGAATGGAAAGTTTTTTTTTCAAGCCATAAGGATGTAAAAATTAGTTTTTACTTTAACTCTGTTGACAAAAGTGGAAATTGAGATGTCCACTTTTGATAGAAAGCTCCTCAATTTCTCTCGAACAAGGCAAAATAATTTGAATTCATAGATGATACAAATATGCTTAGTGGTACAATAGAGAAAGAATAAATTTGCTTGTTTGTCAATTCTAGTATTAAGTAGACTAAAGTCCCGGTGGTTTCACTCTGCCGGGTCGGTGCGATCTAGCGACTGCTTACAATCGTTAGCACCCAAACGTTAGTTTGTGTTTTTTAGTTCATTTTCGGTTACATTCATAGGGTATTTACAGTTTTATCCTCACCGCACTTCACAAACATCTTAAAGTACGTTATTTTACAGTTTCCAAACTTTCATTTTAAGGTTGATTAATTGATAGCCAATGAGATTGCTAACGAATTTAAGGCGCGCGTGGGCACCGTACACTCGTTTTATCGTGGAAATAAAATATTTCCGAATCAACTGAATTTTCGATCAACCGAATGACCCTCGGTCCGATCAAGTTCGGATAATCGGGACTTAAGTGTATGTGTCTTATAAGTGGCAACTGAATGAAATATTTTTTGATAATGGTACACTCAACCCGTTTTATAGTTATGTGCTGTGGTGATTGTTATGCCTTGTCATTCTGCCAAGGTGTACGTAGCCACTCTTTGGAGGACGCATGCGCAAGCGGCCTATACCTGGCGGGAATCACGACTGCGCTGAAGGCGTTGTAGATTAATGACGGGATGAGGAAGGCCGTGGCTGCGGGTGAACGCTCTCCACTCCTCGTTCTGTGCCATCTCGATCCGACGTCCACTATACCTCTCCCGGCCGATTTTAAATGTACTCAGCCCATTTCGATCCGAATCTATGCACACATTACTGCTTGCTATGTATTCATCAATCATTCTTCCATGAAAATCGTTTGCTGTCTATGCCGGATGATCATCATAAAAATCAGAATTTTCGGAAGATACTGCATTACGTTTTAGGAGTCCTCTATAGAATTCAGGTTCAGCCTTTTGTTGCATTTGATTTATTAATTTCTCATTACCGTCATGCTGTTATGTCAAAGAAACACAAATGACATGAGACACATTAACAATGCCGTTGATATTTACTAATCAAAAGCTGATAGCAACACTTCATTGAATTACAAAAGTTTTATTTATGTTAATTCGCTTACACCTGTATACAGAGGGGGGTCCGATGTGCCTAATGATATTCCGTTGTATTTGTATTGTCATCCGCTGGCGGTGCGTCAAATTTACACCTGTTGGGTGCGGAATGCTAAAATTTATATAAATAAAACTTAATGCCTTCTGTCAGGTGTCAATGGAGATAGCATTTTGATTAATATCGTTTTGTATCTTCACTCCTTGATGTGTATCTGTGTCATGTTACATCTGTTTTTAAATCTGCGATGCTGTTCCTGGTTCTGTCAATTATATCTTTGACTTCTCTTGTGTTGTATTAATTGGCGTTTAAACTGTATTTTTTTTAAATTATTATTTTCAAGTATGATTTACTTTTTTTAAATTTAATAAACAACTGTTTTTAAAAATCTATGTAGCCTTTCAACTGATATTTCTAGCGACTAGCTTAATCAATGGCGGCTATGACCTAGTGAAGATGTCCTTGCCGCGGCTGTAGGAGGACGAGGATGTAGCGACGGACTGAGCATTTAGCCCGGAACGGGATGATGAATCGCCTTTAGGAGCCGGTGGTAATTGTAAGGTGCGCTATGATAAGACTTCGGCGGTAAATTCTTGTCAACGGTAGTTCGTTCTCCGCTAGTGGATGAATGGATGAATTCCTTCTGACTCTCCAGCCTCTTCTTTGATCTCCTTCTTACTGGGCTCAGTCAGATCTTCTGTGCGACGGTGCTCACCTGTCATCACTCTCCCCGAAGGCTGCTATTAATTATAGTCATGTTTGAAGAGGAATATGTGTACGCTATGAAATGGCTTTATTGCAAATATATTAATTAGCTCGTCAAATTGCTGAGATTGGTTTGGGGTATGCAAGTACTCATTATAACTCTAAAATGTTAATGAAAATGCATAAAAGCCTTCAACCATTATTAGATAAGAATAGGTTTAGGTAGATTTGTTTTAAATTTTTTTTTGAAAAATTAATTGGAAAAAATAATTTGTAAAAAAAAAAAAAAAATCTTTGATGATGAGGGTTGTAAAGATATGATTTATGCAATGGTTTCATTCTCAAATAAACTATCACTTTGGCTGTCCTGAGGTTTGTAGAAGTTCGGCATTTTTCATTTTTTCGGTATTTATTTTTTTTCAATCCATCAATCAGTATTCAGTTCGTTTCAAAACAGGGCACATTTTGAGATATTTAATATTTAAAACAAAAAGTTTGTAAACAAATTTATTGTGAAAAGTTAGCGCGAGTTTATTCGATAATGTCAAAAGAACTAGAAAAGTTCCAGAAATCACGGAATGAAACCTCAATTTTCGATACGGTGTTTAACCTCAATACGTACGATTTTTTTCTTTTTTTATTGAAAAGTTTTTTATTATATTTTAATATCATTTTTGATGAAGTCACCAAAAGGGGAGGTTCACAACTAGATTTTATAGCAGTCCTAAATACAAAGTTTTAACGTTCTAGGGCTAACCGTTTTTGAGTTATGGGAGGGGAGATGCGTACGAACAAACGAACGCACATCCATACGTCACGACGAAACATGTCAAAATGAATTCAGTGATGGGTCAAAATGGACATTTCCGCTGAAATCTGAAAACCAAAAATTTTCGCTATTATAATACTTCTTTACTGCGTGCAAAGAAGTAAAAAAATAAGCATGCGATGATCATTTCTTGATTATAAACCAAGGAAAATGAAATTTTATCCTAATTTTCATGTAACTATGCATCTAATAGATACATAGTTGATTCCAACAGGTATGCATCAAAGTAATGTGTTAGTATCACCAGATAAATAGTAATATATTATGATATTTATTTTAATGCTTATAATATTATAAGAGTCCCAATAGTGGGAATGTGTGAAATAGAAATATACGATATTCAAAATAAGCAGAGAACGAAATTAAGTCATGTTATCGCTTAGTAATTTATATCCTTATTTTGCATTATTTGCATATGATTAGTGCATTCATAGCTTGAATTTTAATCTCAATGTTATGTAAATGGGCCACTGTTTGTATCAGCGCATTTTTTCGAAATTTCTTTTTTTCTACTTTCGAAAGCCTATTTTAGGGTTATAGTGCAAAAATTTATCCGACTTACTAGTTATTAAAAACAAGCCAAAGATTGCACGGATTTTTTTTTCTCCTAAAATAACTCTAGTTTATTTCTATCGACATAATTTCTTCTTATCTTAAACACACTCTTGCTCCATTATATCTTTTTTTACTAACGTTCGTATTCGTTCTTTAAGGATTATGTTTATTTTATTTTTTATTATTGTGACTGTTTTTTTTTGTGACAATATTAGAAAATATACATCATTACAGCTTAATTGTATTTTCAAATACCTACATAATTCGAATTAATGTGGTGTTATTTTAGAGTGAATCTCCGTCAACCATTGAAACATTTTATTTTTGTAGACCTCTCCAGTTATTGGGCTGAAATCCCCTTTTAAAAAAATGTAAAATAAAGGTCAGTTTATCACTGAAAAAAAAAAATCTTGGGCAAGCCTGAGTGAGTTACGATGTAGACAATGAAAAAAAAAAGGCGGAAGCCATATCGATGAACTCGATTGGTGAGAAAATTTATTTACCTATATAGCCAGCTTAGTTTTTATACCTTCCTATGATAGGGCCCCCCGTAAGTTCTCTGGCATCCCAAGTAGTTTATTTATTGGCATGTAGCGGCTTTTTGAAATAATAGTTGTCCACTTTTGTGCCGCAAATTTTTATTAATTAATTAGTTATAATGATAGCATTCTTAGTTAAGTTATTTTATAGCCTGCTGTACGAGTATAGAGTGAGCTAGAGAATAAGCTACCCGTTGGCTAGTGTTAGAGGGAGGTACATCACTCACTGTCCACCATATTCACTCCCCTGGGCTACATCAGTTGCAAATTAACTGCTCACTTCGCCATCTCCATATTATATTTGACATCTTCTGATTTATTTTATTTCATTTACTATGAGCTAATAAAATTGTTGGTGTTAATAAAATTAATTAATTAATACGATTATTTTAAGTTACTTGTTTCACTGATTATTTTATACAATTATATACAATATTTGGATATTTAAACTTGCTGCATATTGAAGGAACTTTCATATTATTTTGGTTTCATTTTTACTTGTACAGTAAAGGAAGTATTGTAGTAGTGAAAATTTTCGGTTTTCGGATTTCGACGGATATGTCTATATGGCCATCCCTGAATCCATTTTGACTAGTTTGGTCATGATATCTGTTCGTATCTCGTATAACTTAAAAACGGTTGGCAGTAGAAAGTTAAAATTTTGTGTTTGGGATTGTTCTAACATCTAGTTGTGAACATCCCTTTTTGGTCACTCAATGATCACCGGAAGTGATACTTTACTTGAAGGTCATAATAGACTTTCATAAAAAATTATTAAAAAAATATAATATCAAACATCTTAAATTTGGTTTATAAAACTTTTTTATCAGGATAAATAGTATACAAGATTTTGGTTAAAATTAGCTCCGGATGTGGTACTTTACTTAAAGGTCATAATCAACTTTCATAAAAAATTATATTAAAATATAATGCAAAACAACATGGTATATAAAAAACAAAATGGTATATAAGACTTTGGATGTGGTACTTTACCTGAAACTGTTTGTTTTTTTTCTCCTGTGATCTTTGAAGAGAAAGGGATACGAATCGTGTTAAAAATCACAAATCGTGTGTGTGTCGCTAGATGGAGGCCAATAGACATCGCGACGCCGAGTAACTTCGGAGCCGAGTAACCAAATTCATTATCACTTTTTGAGCCACTGATTTATAGTTTTAACAGGCGTACAAGGAGTTCATACGGTCTCCACGTCACATATTTGATGATTTAGTTCTCCGTTACTTCTTGGTTATAATTTTATGGATTTTGGCTGACTTTTGATTTCGACGCCGTTTGTTAAATATAATTTAAAAGAATAAATCACATCCACTCATGTCTGCAATTAAATACTTTTTTTTTTAAATCCGGTAATATTTACTTGGGAACACGTCATATAACCACTAATATGAGCTGAAGATTGAAAGGATATTTGTGAAATACCAGGTAGAGAGAGAGTGAGCGAGAAAGGTAGGAAACTAATTGTTTTTCTGGAAAAGGCAGGTGAGAACTCCGTTTGACCAGTTCCATGAAATAGCTACGAATTTCCTTTGTTCCTTCTTCAATAATAGATTTTATTTTAGCGTATGAACATTCCTGTTCAATGCAATCATTTAAAAGAAAACAATAAAAAACTGGATTTACATAACAAATTGGATAACACAAATTTACCAACTGAACCTCATCTACCATTATTTAGCGTTATGAACAAATTTGTGTAATCTAAATTTAATTCCGCAGAGTAATTACATACACATACCTCCCTCTCTCCCCTTCCAAGCTCAACAAAATATAACTAATAAATTTATAATTTAACTCATGTAGTTATCTTATTTTTTTTGTTATATGTTTTGAATCATGTGAATAATGTTTCGAATCATTATACATGCATATATATATATATATTATATCTTCCTGATAATATTTTTATTTAAAAAAAAATCAAAAAGAAAAGTCAAAGGTTGTCTTGTGGTAAATCGATAAATTCCAAAACAATGGACCACTATTCCACAAAATCATCCAATTTAGTGGATATGAAGGGAATATTGACTATATGCTATTTTTTATTATATTGACTTTTGACGATGAAAATTAAATAATATTATTAATTAAAAATTGAATTTTTAAAAACATTTCTTCTCTTTTCAAAATAGCTTCAACTCATCCAGATTATTTTTTCTTAATGCTTATTTCTTTTTAAATATTAATTCATTTTTTTTTTAAGTTGTTTGTTATTTATTCTTATTATTATATTTTATTTATTTTTTAGTCATTGACGGTGAATTTTTCAAAACATGATAGATTCTAATGGCAAACCATAGACGTTTAGGAGCCATGATTTTTACGCCTATAAACAAACATACTAACTATTGTCTTTTTAGTGCTATTATTTCACGCCAAGAATTTTTTAAGGATTATATTCTTATTTATATAGATAGGTGATTTATTGTTCTTTTAATAAGGCTTAGAAGAATTTTATAAAATTAACTTTTAAAATTGTTTACCTTTGTATTATATCGGTATGGGGTGTGACATAAATTCTTTCGGAATCCGAGAGGTGAATGCACTTGGAGTCCTACCCACTTTTCCACTATTGGAAAGGATAAAGCTCTTTTATTTCTTCTTTTTTTCCCCCATCCTCTTAAAGCTGTTACAACATTTTTTCCTGTTAGGAGCCGGACTCGGAGGTTTCTTGCATTAATTTAATTCTTACTCATGAGGCAACTCATAAATTTGAGTCAGTTTAGAGTTTTTTTGTGCCACCCCCGCAGACGGTAAAAAAGGAGGAGAGAAGAGAAGGCGGCCTCGTTAAGGGGCGATTCAGATTGGGCCGACAATGGGCCTCGGGTTGGGGGGATCGCCGCGGGGTGCGCTGGCGTCCACTGCCACTGCCGTCTTGATTTGAATATGTCCCCGCGGTAGAGGAGCCCGCTGTCCGATGATATATATCTCGTCCCTCCCCCCTCCTCTCTCTAAAGCTAAGCGATTTAAGTCGGCTCCAACTTATCTCGAAAGCCGTCTCTGAATATAGTTCAACAATATTTAAGCAGGATTTATTGTAAGCCCACTTTATAACGGCTCTACGATTTTAGAAACCTAAGCAGTAAGGTTTTAATGCCCGCGGATATCTTATATTTTAAGTAAAATCGAGTTATAACTGATGTTTCAGTGTACAAATTCGACATATTACTACACATTCCTGTTATAAAGCTTGTAATTCATTACAATATTAAGATCTAACGAAGCCGGAGTAAGATGCTTCTTATGCCAGCAATTGAGGGCAAATCCTCTTACCTTGGTCTACCCTTCGGGCATTTATCCTGTGATTCAGCGCTGATTTCCATTTTAGTCGCCGCGTCAATTATATTTCTATGGCCACAGGGATGAACTTTGTCAGTCTAAAAATGGTTCTCCTGTGTTATGGGTAATGCGATCATCACCCACGTCTTCTACAAACAGTGAAGAAGGTGGTACCTCACAGTTCACTTCTAATAGTCGTAAACATCTGCAGCTGTGAGTTACCAACTTCTTCAGAGTATGCAGAAAATTTTCACAAAATTTGCTCAAAATTTTCAACTGATGAATTCTGGCTAGGCTTGCAGGATAAATGCCATTTCAGCTATTTATATTTAAGTGTTTTTTTCTTTAACTTCTCATATCGTCTTTATCATGTCCATCTGTCGAATATGCAAAAATGGAATTTTTAAATTCGTCACTTAAAAAAGCGCTAGTTGTGGAAGCATCGTCGCAAAGTTTTGAATATTTCTCTTTTTGAAAGGCAATATGCGCCAACCCTTAAGGATTAGTTATTGAGGAGTTTTCTATCAAATGTCAATATATCCACTTCTCAAAAACAAAGATTTTTTTTGCAAATTTATATTCTATACAAATATAAATTACAAATAAAAATTTGTTTTATCTCCATGAGATGCCCCCATAATAACTTTTTTGCAATAATTTTTCTTATATGGGTATATTGACTTTTGATGGAATACTCCTCAATTCAAGACTTTGCCACAATGCTCAACAGGAGCCTTTCTAGGTGACGAATATGAAAATCTCATTTTTGCATATTTCAAAGTTGGACATGGTAGGGACGATATATTTGATATTCTAGTTCAATCAGAAATATTCACAAATTTTCGTCGAGTTCAGTTTAGTTTTGGAAATCTAGGATTTTTCTAATGATTGATTAAAAAAAATGAAAACTATAAAAATGATTTTTTTTTTCTGTTATTTCTATGTGGTTACAAATCCAAATGTGTACTTGTATTTTTTTCACGTTATGACCTCACTCTTTCAAATGATTTGAGTTTATAATGATAAATGATAATATCTTAAGAGTCAATCGTAAATCACGAATATCATGGAGTTATTCAGAATTTGTTAAGAATCAAACCTGCAAGGGCTGATATGATGGCTATTGATCAACCTAAAGTATTTTAATATAGTAATAAAACAAAGTCTCTTATCAATCATCAAATCAATTTTCTGTATGGGGCCCATCTTTCATGATCCATTTTCTTGATGGAATAATTATTGGATGTGGTTGCAATGTCTATGAGTTTTTTTCATTTTCTATGGAGATATTATATCGGAGTGGCGACGTATTGTAAGTTAATATGGTCCTATACATACACATATATCTGTTTATGTCTCCTATTGGCTATATGCCGGAAGGTTTGTTCCATTTCGAAATATTATCCTAAAGATTACATTACCACATGCTATCGAGGTGAGGACCTCTCAGCTATCAGCAGCTATAAGAGAAACCTGTTGAAGAGCGATAGATGCTCATCCGTTGAGGTGTCCCGATATGTTGAGAAGATTTTAAAGCCGAATGACGTCCCTAAGTGGCAGAGGTTGACACTCACCCCGGCAGGTAGCGGCCAACCCTCCTGGTTCATTGTGAACTTGCTCTTTGTCAGCGGGGGGTAGCTTCTCTCTTTTTTTTTCTCTCTATTCTCCATTCTCCCTCATGGTCGGGGTGGCTTGACTTATGTCCCACCGTGTCAAACTAACAGTCAAATCTTCAAAGCGTCACCGCTCGTCTTCCCGAATCATATCCAGGTCGGATTCTCATGGTAGGAGCTTTAGTACCTGAATAATAATAAGTTTAAAAAAAAAAATCACGTGGCGTGTTAAAAGGTGCCTAGTTTTTCTTCCCTGAATTACTGCTGTTATGATTTGTGGAAGTTTTTTGTCATTTGTTCTCTCTCTAGCCCAGGTCGGAATCATTTCCCTTGCCTCTAACCCTAAGACTTATTGCTGCGTTTATTTATCTTTTTTGATGGTGTAAAAATCTTATTGCCACGGCATTTTTGTAATCCTCTTAAGCATTTTTTCATAATGGTTCCATTTATTAAGCGATTGGCGAATATATGTTTTATTTATTAGGTATTCCCTGCGATGTTGTGAATTAAGTGATTCAGGTAATCATGGGAGAGGAGTCATACGATCCAATGTTGAGTTGACTTATAAGATTTATTATCTTCTTCTTTATTTCCTATTAATTTTTCTCCATTGGACTTTTTTTTTCTTCTGCATGACGTAACAATTTCTGTTCTCCATCCATTTTCTAGATTTTTCTTTTGTTGTCTTGTATCTCTAATAACCTGTAACTGTTAATTTCGATTATAAATTTTCTTTTTCGAGTCAAATATTCTTGTTTTAGAGTTTATAATGGCACTATCTGTGGAAGAATATATTTTTTTTCTTATATTTATTTTTGGACGAATATTTTATGTATGCAGAACAATATCTAATAAAAATTATTAAAAAAAAAAAAAAAATTGGTATTGCTTTCGTAATACTGAAGCTACAGGCTGTTAAAAAATAAATTTATTGAGGGACTAAAACACCAAAGGCTACAAGTAATGAAATTTAAATATATATTTAAATTATATATTTATATATATTATATATATATATATATATATATATATATATATATATATATATATATATATATTTATTTCTATTTAAAGTATTTTAATTCCGAAAAAGAAAAATCTTGTACCCAAAATGTGTATTTTTTTTTATTCGAGAATAATAAGTAATCTAAAAAAAAAATACACATTTTACGGTAGGGTTTTTTTTGTTTTTTTTTAAGTTAAAATATTTTAAATAAAAATATTTCGATATTTACATGCTATTATTTATTATTTTTACTATCGACAAAACTTTATTAAGTATATCCCTTATATGTCGCGTTGTTTTACATGCTGGAAATCGATACTACGTTAAATATATTCCCATTGAATCTGTATTGTAAGCATTTCTCAACTTGGACTTTATTGCTGCGTTGTCAAGTGTGTTCAGTGCTATCCATATCTTTCATTATTTTTCCTGCTTTATAAAGCAGTCTAATAATTCAGATTTATTTTTTTTAGAATAAATATTTTTTTTATTTAAGAATATGTTTTACTTGGGAGAATATTTTACAATAATTAAATGTTTTAGTGTATCTGATTGTTGTTATGATGTTTTGAACCCGAACTCAATGACTAAGTAGTAGAAATATCAATTCGAGTCGATTCCGACGAGGCCGACAAAATGGAGCGTGCGTGAGGCTCGGAGTGATTAATTTTCTCATTTGGATGCAAATTCTCGTGTATCTGCATCTCAGATATCTTACTCTAATTTAGATTACGGCTTGTATTTTTCTTTTTACGGCCGAATTAACGGAACTGGCCGGTGTAGCAGTGGCAGCGGACGTTTCCTGTTTCGATTTCGGCAGGACGTGTGTTCTCTCTCGGTCCTAATCTATATTCCTTATCCGAGGTTAAACTTAATGCCTGCTCATGAGATGCCGGGATCCCGCGTACTCCTCGAGGTTATTATCGTGCTTATCATAACAGCTGCAATGAGATCTGTCATTACCCGCTCGGCGAACAAGAGGGCTAATTGCCGAGACATCCTAGGGCGGGTTCGCGCCTCGCTCACATTTTAGCTGTCGTCGGGGGACGAGGTGTAGTCGCATTCCTTGCTTTTGTAAGTTGTTCCCGTTTTCTTGATGAAAGGCATTTTTGTATCCGACATTTCATCTTTTTCTTTAATTTAATCATCAATCTGCATTTAGGTTCATTAATGTCACACGAGTATTTAATTCAATTGTTTATAGTTTATATTATTATTATTTATAGTTAATTCATATGCATTAGCCTCTGTTAATTGGAATTGTAATTACCAATTCGCGAACCCTAAAACCGTAGATCTGCTGTCATCGTTGCCTATTATATATAGATACTGGCCGGCAGTTCTGTGGACAGTTAGACAGCATTGCTATGTGCACGCCATATTTAGATTATTCGATTAATTTGTGTTGATGATAACTATGATCGATATTGCTCTACGGCGGGAGGGTATTAATGCTGTTTACTCGTAACTGTGAGGCTCGGGATGGCACTGCTCGATGTGTACAGAGCTTCATTACCTGCGTCTCTCGTCTCCTCCCCCCGCTATCTGAGGGAATAATATTTCATGTTTTATGTAAATAGCCGGTGGCATTAATTCAATCTGCCACGTATGGTTGTCCGTTTGAATCCTTCCCTATGCCGTTCGTGTTGCGAAATTAAATATGGCACATGACGTCTTTGATATGCGGTATTCTTAACCATTCGTTCCTTCTATCAATTTTCTGTTATTTAAAATGGTGTGCCGTGTAATTACGTTTTTTATTTTCTAAACTATATATATATATATATATATATATATATATATATATATATATATATATATATATATATAAATTATAATTAACTTGAATTTTTAACAATACTTCTTAACTAAGTTATTTTAATTTATCTAATTTAATTACAAATGACGTGGACTTTTTATCGTGAAACTCATTTCTATGGTTTTATTTTTCCTAACCCAAAACTGTCTCAATGTTTATGATAAAAATCTTGTGTTATTTGACCTATGATTTTCTGGTACAATGTAATTTTGGATTGTTGATAATCTAGTATTTAGATTATTATATCATATTATATTAAATAATTTTAAGTTCTGTTGACCTCGATCCTTGTTACATAATAATGAGCCGTACCGCTTTTCGTTTTATCAAATACACCACCGACAGCATCTTAAACTTGTATCGAATAACTTAAGATAATTTACATAACGTTTGTGGTTTGTTTTTTATTTGACAACGTCCGTAATGAGGATTACTAAGTGCCTAGGTCTATTTATTCCGTCGTAAAATCTGATTGAGTAATTACTGATATGCGGATTTTTCCACAAATTAGGAATTTCATTTATGTTGGTCTTTCTCTTTAGGAATTGTGTTTCCTTCACAGGAATTTAAGGTATATTCATTGTACCACTATTTGATATTAACATTGTGTGGTTATTATATTTTAAAAATAATGAAATAATTTATTCTCTTTTTTTTCAATAACTAATCATCGCACATATTATACTTGAGAATCAACTAGCTGCACAAATATAGTATTTATTTGCTTGTTCTTGTTCTGTGTTGTGAAATAAATAATAAATAACGAATTATAATAAATAATCGAAAAAGGGCCGGTCTACCTTTTATGAACATTTATAGTCGTCACGTTTGAGCGTTCCCTTCGTTAAACCCAAAATTGCATGCAATTGTTTACAATTCTGTAAGAATCGTGAATAATTGTGTAAGTTTGCTCATGACGAAAATGAGTTAGCTTTTTAAAAATTCACTTCTACATCGTGTATAATTGGCTAAATCAGAAACGAAAGTAGTTGGAAGATATCGCTATTTAAAATCACAAGAGTTATATAAAGTCTCACGTTCTTTCATCCAGAAAACAGAAAGTTTATATATATAATCCAGGTATCATCTTAGTATATTATCCTTCAGGGATCGCTATTTCGTTCTGCCGATAGTTTTTTTCGTCCACGTGTGCCGATACAATCAAATATGGAACATAATAGGAACACGATCTTCGTTACGTAAGATGCCAGGATTAGAAACGACCAGCCTTGAGGCCGACGTCGAACCTGGACAGGCCGCTGATGGAGCTGAAGATGCCCGACAGTGGGCCGGCGAAGAGATAAGGTCCTCAGGATCGTGGCCCGAAGGAGAAGGATAAAAGAAACAAGAACAATACCGCAGCGTGAGTATCGGATAGGGATAGGACTAATACCCGCTCTCCTATCCTTGTCTTTCATCTCCTCCTTATCTATCTTGTGTCAGCTCCTCCATCCCGTCTTCGCTCAGCCTTTCTAATAGCTTTAATATTGTATAGTGTATATTCGGAGGAATATCGTTTTGACTCACGGAAATACAAGGATATACTCTTAAGATTATATGTATTATTTTATATTCCATTATTTCGACAGCGAAGTTTAATTAAATATTATAGGTTCTCCTTTCTGAACGGGCTACTTCCTGATTTATGGTTAAACACCCTTGAATGTACATATTTTATTAGTATTAAAATGAAAATTAGGGATTGATCCTTCTATACCATCATAGGGATGTCAACTGATTAAAATGAAAAGCTAGACGCCATTTTGTCTGGTTGAGTTAGCTTATTATACCTTTGCTGGATCATTGTATACAGTAATGATACCTCTAAGCTCAATCCTACTAAAAACTACTTGATTTCATAACAATATTGAAAAACTTGAGTTACCAGAAATATGCAAGGTCAGGAATGCAAACTACTTTCGGAAGACATACATGAGATTAATAAGTGGAAATATTGGTTTAAACCAATATAAAAAAGTACACTTAAGCGTACTATAATATTATAATGATATTTTATAATAAAATTCGCAATACGCGCGTCGAATATACTATTTCTACAATTTTTAGGGTTGATATTTATGAAGTTTTTTCGTAAAATTCGTATCAAAACTTTTTTTTTACTTATGAGTGCTTTCAAAAATGTATTTATTTAAAAAAAAGATTGATTAAAAATAGGTAAATAAAAATGATGATTATAGGAATGCGTAATAACTACGGTGCCAAATGATTAAGAACAGACAGATATGGCTGTTTTTTAAATGCCCCTTTTGGGGATTTCATAGCCTGTATATCGCTGTCGATATGGTTTGGTGTTGTGTTGTACGTAATAGAAGTAGGTACCTACGCTAAATAATTATCTGACCAACATCCAGTAACATTAAGCAAGTGTATGTAAACAGCGGAGGAGAAGAGTTGTTAAACTAATCCAATTAACAACTAGCACCCAATTAAATTGTTTTTGTTTGGAAAACCTAAAGCAAACGTTGGACTTTATTAAACTTTTATGGCTAGCCGAGTGGAGTAGTTAGACTTGTTGAGCATAAAATTAACACTCCCTCTATTCAACACCCAACCACCTTCTGTTCCAACAAATTGCAAATAATTACATTTACAATTCATTAAACTCGAATTAAAATGTAACAACATTTACATATTTCGCCTCTCTCATCTCGGACCGATTATTAGGTATACTGGCTGCAATGTGAGAGGGAGGGGAGGAGATGAGTGGTAATTTTTACCAGAGATAATAAGCGTAGAGGAAATTGTTTTATACCGGAGGCTTATTAAGTCTAAATTATATTTAATATCGGTGTGTGAGTTTAAAATTACTCAAGCAAAATATTAAAATTAATGGATAAAAAAAAAGAAGAAATTCTCTAGCTGTAATTGGCCTATATTATTCGGTGCGATGGAATCGATTACCGCAGCGCCCCCTATAACTGCCAATAAATAACATAATTGGTCCAGTTTGTTTAATAGCCTTGTGTTCACTGGACGGGGAGGGGGGAGGGTAATTTTCTAATCATAATGCCGTTCCCTTCTCTTTTTATTTTATTTTATTTTTTTCTTTCTTCAGTACTGGTTTGTAGTCAAGCGGTGTGTTTATTTTCAGCGTCGTCTAGTGATTTTTCATCAAGGTTTGATAGCGGCTTTGATCGAGAACAGTTTATATCGCCTTTCGTGAGAACTTTAATACTAAGGGATAGTTTGTAGTGATTTGTTTTTAGATTAGGGACCACCTGCCCAAGTTAAATGCTTTTTGATTCCTAACGAACGGTCATTGTGTTTTTTTTTTATTGTATAAAATAAAATAACAATCAGGTTCAGATGTTTAAATAATCGATGTCTTAATAAATTTTACGAAATTGATGTTAAATAGACATATTTACTATTACGCTTCTTATATACGGGCACTGGCCAGTGAAAACAGGTTTGGTTGGGGAGGTTTTACCATTCCAAAGCAAAATTTTGAGCCACAGATATATTTATTTCTTTCGTTTTATTTACACTAAAAGTAAATTTTCAAAAAATTTAAAGCTTCCAATTAAATACCAACAGCTCTTACTTACATACCTTCCTAGATTTCATAAAAAACAAAATCTATAAATAGAACTAACATTTCTATCCACATTTCGGTCGATCTCGAAGAGCTTACCTGTGGATGCAACCTTTCATTGTTTCGTTCATTATCCATCCCGACAACTTTACCTGCCTAAAATGAAAACAATAGAAAATCGAAATAATAGCTATGCTAAAGGATTTTATACTCCTATATTACTTCTTTGTATCTTTATTTTTAGACCTGATGAAGACCTACAATATGGTTGAAACGTCGAAAATAAATAATAACTATTTTATATCATTCTTGACCGCCATCCAGACCACCTCCTTTATGATTTGCCATAAGGTCTACTATCAATACACTAAATATACTTTTTTTTCTCATTATTATTGGTAAACTTAGATAATTGGTTGTTTTATTAGATAATTTACATTATTTAAACGGTGATTTCTGATAATGTTATTTTATCTAATCCTTGCTAATACGATGTGAGTTTGTTTGGCGACACTATTTTCTTCTCGCTACCTCTCCTCTTCTGTTCGTCCGAGGATACGCTCTCTTAGCCGACGATGACTCCATCACTGGTCTCCCTTCGCTCTGGGATAATGGTCGCCCTGGGAGGAATTAAAGCCCCTGGAGGAAGGAGTTTAATCTGAAGACTATTATAGGCTCGCTCTCCGGAGCTAATAAGCATAAGAAAGGGTTGATCGTGGCTCGGCCCTGGCCAATGAATTATAATCCACTGACAGCCTTCCTCTGGCTAATGGTAATTGACAGTCCTCCGGGGTCGTGATCCGTCGGCTCCTCAGTCTGTCTTGCGAGGGAGGGGGTGGGAGACGAAGGGAAGAGATCGCAATAGAGGCCGCCCTGAGGAATGAGGAGAGTCCGGGAATCTCGTAACATAACCTCAATATATTCCTTGAATCATTACAGTATATGAAGATGATGCAAACCTTCTATGCAAAAATTATCAATGAAAACCTACAACTCAGATTTACACTACCGTAATCAAAATTTAGGAAATTTTATAGTCGGTACAAAATCTAATTTAACTTCATAATTATACAAATGGTATTTTCCCTTACCCAAATACTTTGTTTCATGGTTGATTTTCATTTTGCGCTTGCTGCAATTACTATCATTCAAATATAATGAATTTTTGGATTAAAATGACAATAAAAAAGCTTAAAATCAATTAATTTTTGATAGGTTGAACATTATGATTTTTTATATAGAATATTTCTCAAATTTGCATTAAATTATTTAAATATTGGCTAATTATTTACATAATTTATCTACCATTGAAATTGTTTTTTTCTGCATGTTTTAAGGTAAGTATCGTTCCAAAAATTGATAAAAACATCTTGTTTTCTTTATTTATTTTTTCAAACTATTATTTCAAATTTCTAATAAATGGAAATCATAATCGTCAAAAATGGGTAGCAAAATATTTTAGAATTGAAAATTTTTAAATACTCACTAATTATTTTTAATGATATTTGATATGTTTGAAACTTTAAATGACTCGTCCAACTGCTTGCCTTTGCGGATATCGACATAGTCGCTCGCTCAACGCACTTAGAGACGCACTCCTGAATCTCATAGAAGCCGCTGCAGACATGGGCCTATAAATGAAGAAAAGACTAAGTACATGAGAGTTGGCCAGATTCATGGAAATGCGTCAAAAGAACCTTTAGTTATTGGTCCGTTCAGCTTCCAAAGCGTAGAACAGTTCAAGTACTTAGGATCAGTTGTTTGCTCTACAAATAACATTTTGATGGAAACAAGCCAGATACTGATGATGGCCAACATATGCTATTTTGGCTTAAGGAAGTATCTCAGTAAGCCCATAATCTCTCGACGAACCAAGTGCCTAATTTTCAAAACGCTCATCAGGCCGGTCCTTACTATGGATCCGAAACATGGACTCTGACAGCCAAAGAACAAAAAGAAATTCTTATTTTCGAAAGAAAAATATTACGGAGGATTTTTGGGCCCATTAGAAAAGGGGACCAGTGGAGAAGATGATAATAATGAAGTATACGAGCTCTACGGTGAAGCAAAGCACTACGGACCATCAAGTTAGGAAGATTGAGGTGGGCCCGCCATGTCGCCAGAATGAGGGATGTCCAGATTCCCAAGAAGTTATTGGAGAGGAGGCTGGACTGTTCCAGACTGTTGCAGACCAAGACTCAGATGGGAGGACGCTGTCGCTAAGGACGCTTTGACACTACTGAATGTGCGAACTGGCCGCACAAGATCGAGCCAGCTGGCGAAGGCTCATTGAAGAGGCCAGGGATCATACCGGTCTGTAGCGTCACGGAAGAAGAAGAGGAAACTTTAAATGCATCTTTAAAAAAATATATATAGAAACAAATTTAAAATTAATATGATTTTTTGAAGCTGATATATATTCTGGAAATCATTTACAATTTTACCTTTCTCGTAATTAGAAGGATAATATTTTATTTATTTATGTTTGTATTCTGAAGTTATTGTTACTGTTATTGCAATTATAAAGAAAATGTATTCAAGGTAGAAGAATATTTATTAAAATAATTTATATTCTATGCATTTAATGTATTAGCTTATTGCAAACAGCCCGGGGACTACAGCGTTGCTCGGAGTTGGCGTGACTTGGTCGCAATTACCGTGGGCCGCCTTCAAACCTGGAATTAGTCGCTCAGCTTGTTTCACGTTTCTCTGTGAAACTATCGGTCACATAGTCAGTTAAACGTTTTCTCTCTCTCTCGAACGTTAAAAACGTTTTTGTATACTTAAGAGCGTTATTTCCTTGAGAATGGTTCAAGACACTCGTGGATTCATGAAAAAAAAACAACTATTAATAGGTTATTTGAACTACTTTGTATTTCTTTACGATAATTTATGTGTATATTGTGAAAACGAAGTGTATAGCATAGATTGATTGTAATCAGATATTAAAAAATTTAATCTTGAACATGTCGACGTCGTTTTTTGAAAAAGGCTTAAGCTTCAAAAATTCGAAATATGGATTTCAATTAATTTGGGGACGCAAACACCACCTCTATTGATTACCGCTCACGATATACTGAAAAAAAAAATTGGAAATGGCCTAAAAATGTAATATTGATGACGCAAGCACCAAATACTAACGACTCTCAGTAGTCATTCTGGCTTAAACTAATGCTAGAATCTTTAAAAATATATTGTGATTATAAAGGTTTTGCCAGGTAAATAAACTCCAACTGTATATGATAAAATTGAAATATATATATATATATATATATATATATATATATATATATATATATATATATATATATTGCTATATGGTGCTTACGACTTTTTCAAAAAACTAAATCGATATGATGCTGTTCTGTTTCATATTAGCCATTTAAAATAAGGAGGGTAATTCGTAAAAAAAAAAAATACCTAACTGAATATGTGACGCCTCTATTTAAGGATGTAAAGTACGACCAACTTAATAAAGAAATCAGCTCCTTGCTTCTGCAACCATAGCTCAAACACACTGTCCTCACTTCCGCAAATTTTCAGATACTTCACTTTGTCATTGCACCGACGAAATCACGCATTCAATCTCGCCTATTTCTTATTGATTTTTTTTTTACACAATTCGTCAAGTTGTAAATCTGCCATGAATCGATTTCCAAACAAAACATCGCATTATTGAGATTTAAATAATTGGAGATAAATTTTTAAAAAGTGCTGAAAATGCGATGATTTTATAATTTTGCTATTTGCCAGAAAGATGTAAAGTACGAGCTGGAACTCCTGTTGAGCCTGCTGATATTTCCACGTTGCTAATTTGAACCTTCGGACGGTGACGGTGAGACAGTTAGTATCGGCGACCCCATCCCCTATCGAAGCGGACTCAGATAGGCAACTTACTTATCAGCCGCAACTTCTCAATGGACTGACAGCCCTCGGCATCTTCATTACAGATAATGAGTCTCATCAAACAGTATCAGGCGGAGAAACAAGCCTGAGTATACCACAGCATTCATCAGAGCCATTTTATTACAGGTTATTATTTTATTGTCTTGGGATGATCTATAAATCTTAAAATTTAGATCGAAGTTTCCAAATGAAGGATAACGGGAAAATCCCAGGTAACTCACTCATTTTTTTCAAAAGGTCCATTTTTCAGACAATTAGAATGCGAAAAATATACTTGAGATTCAAGAAATATTTGCCATTGAAGCTTCATTCTTATAGTAAAATTGTAAAATTGTCTTTTTTCGCAATCTAACGCATTGAACGCTGCAAATTATTACACAATGGTTTATTATTTCCACTTATTTATTCCACAAAAATATCTATTCTGTCAAAGTAAAAAATATGAAGCAGTAGGTACCAAAGGAAAAGAAATTTGAAGCTTGTCACAAGATGTCCGCCATGAGAGTGCCGAACTGTGTTAATTAAAAAAACTGCGTCTATGCAAGTAGGCTGTGATGTAAAATGATACAGAGGAAATATTTGATGTGCATTTCACTAGGTAAAAATAAAAACGAAGTTCATAAAGCTATATCTCAGCTAATAATGGTCCGATTTAGGTGATTTCTAGTTCGTATTGTAGGGATTTTCGTTAGCTTTCGATTAAATACGTATCTTGAAACGTAAAACCTCAAATTTTGAGGGGGGGTTACAAAAAAATTTTCTTTGGTCGATTCCAAAGGTCTATTATTGAAAATAATAAACCAAAAGCATTTACAGATAGAGATTTTTTTATTTTTCGTTTTTTTTCTTTTTTCTTTTTTGTTATTTTAATGCCTTGTTATGCTGATTCCAAATCACCTTACATTTCTCCTCTATATTTATAAATGGCCAAGTTATGGGTATATAAGATCTTTAATCGGCAATTATTATAGATTTTTTGTTTTTCAATTTTTTTTTTTTTTTTTTTTTTTTGGTTTCTCGTTATGCTGATTCCAAAACACCTTACATTTTCTCTCTATCTTTATAAATGACCGAGTTATGGACTTATGAGATCTCTAATCGGCCGCTATTTTGAAACAAACAGACGGATTAGAATGTCGAGTTCCGAGGATCATCCCGGGGTGACCTGTGATTTTGGTACCGAATCTCAAGAAAATCGGTCCAGTAGTCTCGGAGAAAAGCCGCGGACGGCGGACGGACGGATTTTTTTTTATTCGATATTTGGATTCCACGTATCTTGAAACGTAAAACCTCAAATTTTGAGGGGGGGTTACAAAAAAATTTTCTTTGGTCGATTCCAAAGGTCTATTATTGAAAATAATAAACCAAAAGCATTTACAGATAGAGATTTTTTTATTTTTCGTTTTTTTTCTTTTTTCTTTTTTGTTATTTTAATGCCTTGTTATGCTGATTCCAAAACACCTTACATTTCTCCTCTATGTTTATAAATGGCCAAGTTATGGGTATATAAGATCTTTAATCGGCAATTATTATAGATTTTTTGTTTTTCAATTTTTTTTTTTTTTTTTTTTTTTTTTTGTTTCTCTTTATGCTGATTCCAAAACACCTTACATTTTCTCTCTATCTTTATAAATGACCGAGTTATGGACTTATGAGATCTCTAATCGGCCGCCATTTTGAAACAAACAAACGGATTATAATGTCGAGTTCCGAGGATCATCCCGGGGTGACCTGTGATTTTGGTACCGAATCTCATGAAAATTGGTCCAGTAGTCTCGGAGAAAAGCCGCGGACGGCGTACGGCGTACGGCGGACGGCGGACGGACGGATTTTTTTTTATTCGATATTTGGATTCTACGTATCTTGAAACGTAAAACCTCAAATTTTGAGGGGGGGTTACAAAAAAATTTTCTTTGGTCGATTCCAAAGGTCTATTATTGAAAATAATAAACCAAAAAAATGCGATTTTTCATTATGATCCATTTAAAAAAAAAATTAAAACCTATTTTTTTCTCCTTACCCTTCAAATGATTCTTTATCCCCTCTTAACAGCTCTGTAGATTACCTAGCTACCTAATTCACCAAAAGTCAACCTTGGCCACGAGATTACAAAATTTCTTTTTGCATGGTAGTGCAGCGAATCAAAAAGTATCCTCTGTACTTTTTGGTCGGGCTTTCATTATTCATTCAAACAAATGATTACATACAAAAATTACTGTAATCAACTTCTACCAAAACCCTTGCACCCTTGGCACTATATATAGTTTTAATTCATTGTTATAAACTGTGGTTTTCAATTCATAATTAACTTTACAATTTCCAGATGTGTATAGGCCATTGTATAATTGACACAGTGCCAATTGAAGCATTAAAAGAATTGAGTGAAGTAGGAAGCCCACACCTGGCCGACTTTGCATAGCTCACCCTTCCACCCCGACAGATGGCTGCCTGGTAGTGGACATACAGTACTTACTCTACCACTACTATATTACTGACTAGAGCTATAGCTGTTGGTGGAGTTATACTCGTATAATGACTATAGGTTAATGATATATTAGAGCCGGTGGCTAATGGCCGACTTGAGGGCAATAATTGATAAATTGGAGGTGCCCTGCCACTCTATCAGCTGTAGGTCGTATCTTCATTATCCTCGTCTGACCTGTCTTGTACGCTCTCTTCTGATGATGTATCTCCTGAACTCGCTGGTACCTCTCTCTGTCACCAGGTGAACCAGTCTCCTATATCCGTGGTGTTGAACTTTAATGTAAATATGCTAATCTAAAGTATTATGTTACTTTCAAGGGAAAAAAAACAACAACAAAAACATCCCGTCCCCAATCTCACCCTTAAACTACGAATTGTCATAACTTCTTTCCCTCAACACTCAGTTCAAATCATGTCTCAGGGTCTGTGTAGAATAACATCTATTTTTTTTTTTTAAACTTTAATATTTTATTCCCACCTTTAATTTAAGAAAACATTCAGCGACTGTGATGTTACTATAATAACTGATATGATAAGGCACGAGTGAGCCAGCACTCAGAGGTACAATTTCTAGACCTGCTGATACCAAACAGGTTAGACTAGGACCCTTAACTACTTACTTTTCAGAAAAGTTGGCTGAGAGACCTCTGCTGGAATTTGGATTGTTGACATATTATGTATGTATTTGTTACTATATCCATACAGTTTATAGTGAAAATGAAAAGAACAAATAGTTGCAGAACAGATCACTAAGAACTATCAAAATATTTATAAACTATAATACTACTAAAAAAGGAACTTTCAAATTAAAATAAAGCATGCCACAGCTCATGCTTCTAATAATTCTTTAAAAATAACAACAACATATATATATTTTATCCAATGGGATTAGTTGGAAATTATTGTCATTTTTAATTTTGTAAAAAGTTATTTAAGATATATTAACAACTATATATAAACAGATATATATATATATATATATATATATATATATATATATATATATATATATTTTATCCAATGGAATTAGTTGGAAATTATAGTTATTTTTAATTTTGTAAAAAGTTATTTAAGATATATAAACAAGAATATCGGAATCATATTTGTAGAATATATTTAAAATTAAAAAGTCTTTTCGAATTCAAAAAATCCAGAGAAATAAATCAAGTAAACTTAAAAAATGGAGGAGGAACCATGTCATTTTGGTTTTTAAAATAACCGTTTTTAAGAGCACTCGTTTATCTTTACCACTTAACCGGATCTCTTAATTCGTCGGGGTTTAAAAACAATTGTCTGAGGACCTGGCGTAAGAACGGCTCTCAGTCAAAATAGAAAAAGAAATAATAAAGAAGCCGAAAATTGACTAGGTTTAGGGATGAAATTATATACAATTACAGGGGAAAATGCCGGGCAATTTGTGCCGTTTCCCACTCTCAATAGCAGAGCTGAGAGCTGGGTCCCCATTAACTGACTCTCGGCTGTCCTGTAGAGCTTGTGGCCACGTTAGTAGTAGCAACTCTTCCTTGTAGTAGATCTTCGGTGGGTTCTAAAAGGCGCTTAATAAAGGTGTTAATAAAATACATTTAGGGGAATAGAAAGGATGTGATAAGGTAACACCCTATTAACACCCACCCTAAAAAAAAAAAAAAAAAATAATGCATAAACAGCCAGTGTCAATATTTAATTTAAATATAAACTATTTGCATTCAAAGGTTTGTATTGGAACTTATAATAATTTACAATTACTAATCTAATTTAATTTTTTTTTTATTAGAACGATTTAAAGTGTCTTACACAGGGTTTCGAAATGGAAGGTTATGGTGCCTAGTTCTTTTTTTATTATTTCATCTTATCCAAACATTTAGAAAATTGGTGACGAAAATTGTATGTTATTTTTGAATACTGAATTAATATTTTTTACGTTCCGATAAACTCTAAAAAAGGAGTTTTCAATTTGCAACAAGATAAGTGTAAATGGATATATAATATATATTTAATTTAACATTTAAATCGAACATGATAGTAAGCAGGAAAAAAAAAAAATATCTTTCTCTCTCTCAAAAGAAGAAACTTTTATTAGTGACCAAATCAAAATATTTTTTACATTATTCCTTGGTATAAAGTCATATAAAATGTTACGTTATACTTTGATTCTTTCCCAAATTGCTAATTGAAATCAAATATGCAGTAAGGAACCAACCGTCGTTTTTGTGAAATTGTGTTTTATAAGCTATATCCATAATTTTTTTTTTCAAGAATTTTCATTTGGTATAAAAACCCTAGGCAGCTATCTTTTTATAGGAACAGCCTTATAGTTTTTGTCGTGAAATGAAAATCCTTTGATAAATATTATCAATACAGCTTATAAACAAACTATTTCACAAAAATATGGTTCTTTTTTGCATATTTGGGTTCAATTAAGTTATTATTTTTTCTTTCTCCAAATTTTCATTTCTGTCATTATGTATTTTCCATCATTTATATTCATGTCATATTTATTTAGTTTTTGTTATTATTCTCCTTTCCTATTCCGACAGCTCATTATGATATTCCTTATGCAAAGGCTAGCCCGGTGGGCCGATCCTACTCCTGAGCTGGGAACTGGGAGCCAGGACACGGTGAGGTGAAGGATTGTAGGAGCGCTATCGTCTTCATCCAGGCCCTTCTCATGGACAATTAATCAATTCCTCCTCAGCTTTGTGATTAATTGTAACCCTCCCTTGGGCTTTCTGCTCCAATGAATACCCTAGGTTAGGGGTCGGATTGTCTTGGGTTGTTTTTTTTTTCTTAATTGTTTATTTAATTTGTATTATTCGATATGTTCCAACGAGAACAGGTTTGTTCGTTTATCCATTAACTGATTACTCGCTGATGCTAAAACGGCATCGAAATCTAGAATGTTTTGTCGTGGATTTTTCTCATGAATGCTTTAATCTAATTTCCTAGTTATAAAAGATTAAATGACTAGTCTGGCAAAACTTTATTTTTACTTGCGCTGCCCAACTAACTGTAAATCAACAATTAATTAGTTTCCTTGTACAGTTTAATTTTACATTTATTTTTATTTCTAAGTACCCTTTGCATTTATAAAACAACCGTATAAAATTACAGACATTTATTTTCATTAGCAACTCTTGCTTTTAATGAAAAATCTGTTCATTAAAAGCTAGTATTGAGGTGGCGAGATCCAGCTGAAGTTTACATTTTGCATTTGTTTTTTATGTTTTACATGTGTTTGCAAATCCTATGTTATATGTAAGATTTATTTCAACTTATGTATAACTTATAAGGCTATGCCTTTCAATTAAATTGAAAATTCGTTATTTTCAAAATGATTTGAAGTTTTTAATTTTTTTTTCTGTTAATGCAAAATGATGCCATTAACATTAATCCTTAAACTAGTAATTAAGTTCAATATTTTTTAAAAGCTTGTCTATGTTAAGCATATATGTTCCGACTGTTTGATGCGCATTAAAACTTTTTTAATAGCCTAGCATACTTCGAAATTTTTAGCTCTTTTTGGAAAGCTTCTCAATTTTTAACATTTTCCCCTTTTATTTGACTTGCAATTACCATTACTTTTATTTAATTATAAGTAATAAATATTTAATAATTTATTCATTTGCTAGAACTGTTCTGAACATGGACTAGTGGAGTCTGTGCTGGTTGTCACGTAGCCATTGTTATCCAGCGACTTCTACATATTAGTTTTCTCCCACTGTCAATCCAGTTTCAATGCTGCTCATTATAGCTTTGATATTCTCTAATATTATAAGTAAACACAAAAATATATAATAGTTACATTTAAATTTTTCCTTCGTTTAATTTCAAATTAGAAGTATATATCGCCATTTGAGAAGAGAAGTAGCTTAACTACAAAACTTAAATTTTGCAGGAAGAAGAGTGTTTTTTTTTTGTTTTATCGTTTCATAGTATGTATTACCATTTTATTTACTTTCTAGCTTAGGTATTATATATAGATATCGGCTACTTCTGTAAATCAAGTCCGCAGTTGTCTGAACTGCCTTTAGTAATAAAAAAGGCAAATTTTGAGGTATGTTAGTTCTGCTCTTAAGCGGCGAAATAAACTCCTCACTGGGATATCCTCAACGCACTTACGTTTTACACTGCTTGCTTGGTTTATATATATATATATATATATATATATATATATATATATATATATATATATGTGTGTGTGTGTGTGTGTGTGTGTGTGTGTGTGTGTGTGTGTGTGTGTGTGTGTGTGTGTGTGTGTTTATAAACACACATCTATGAGCATATTCTTTTATATTTATTAGTTTATCCAACTAACTCCGTCTTTAGGTCTTCGGCCTCCTCATTTGGTATTAAGTAAAATCGTAATATAGAACGACTTTTGTAATAAAACCGTATGATATTCCGAGTTTTTTTATTTAGAGTTACATTTCAAATTGTTTTTAATTAGGTGCATAATCTCTTGAATATATTGCACCTATCGTTGAATAAACATTCAATTCAAAATTTTAAATAGTTGGGAAATCGGATTTGAAGTTTCTTTTCTACCCTTTGGAATACTTCCTTATTAAACGACACTGAGCATTCGTAAAACCCTACAAACGGGTATTACGGATGCTTAGTGTGTTTTAATCAGAAGGTATTTAAAAGAGTAGGCAACAAAATACTTTTAATATAAATTTTCTGATTTTGAGTTGTAACTTTATTCTACGATAGGTTAAAATTTAATTTCTTATGTTTAAAAAGCGGTATATTTTATAAAACTTAACGAGAAATAAGTTACAAAAACACATGTTTTGTACATACAGGTCTCGCTATTTTAGAGGACGTGAACAGATTTTAGTTTATATGGGTTTTCTTTTCTTATTTTATTTATCAACATCTCTTTCTTCCACTGTCATTTATTTGGGACCTTTATTTATTTTTTTTTTTTCAAACCAGTTTAATCTAAGACCATTAACGTGCCACTTTCGATTGAACAAATTTTACTTGATATATTAGAGAGATAAATTCTTACTGAAAGCTTTTGGGAAGTAAAGAATATTTAGTTTTCGCTTTGATATTTGTATGTACACCTTTTGCTCAGCAACTCAATCTAATTGGACAATTCCTTTAACTAATTTATTTTTTAAAATAAAATAAGTGATTTTCCCCTTTATCATTTACTTAATATTTAAAAATAATGATTTAATGTTTCTTTTATTTATTCGATGTGCGTGAAGGTCTTTACACTCATTTCACTTTTCCTAGTCATTGATTTTGTTTCGGTCGCTAGAAATTTGACGTTGCAGAGACAGGCAAGTAGGTTTGAGTTATACCCTGGGACACGTTGGGAGGCTGAGACCCGTATTTTTTTGTGAGGTTGTTCCCGAGAGGAGTTGTGTGTGTTCCTGTTTCCCACAGATTTCATTAAAGCCAACTCCCCGGGTCCAGGGGTCGAAGGGGGACTCAGGAAATCATCATCAGTGTCGATCCGCTAACGACTTTCTTCGCCTGATGAGCCCCGATAGTAGCTCAGATCTAATACCTAAAGAGGGAGGGGAGGGAGAAGTTGGTGGATATTTATTGTTCAGTTTACTTACTATATATTATTTTAATCTTTACTATAATTATTTTATTTTAAATTGAACAGGTAATTTTTATTAAGTACGAGATTTTATATCTATATTTTAAGACTGTTTGGTACTTACCTTCGCCATCTTTAGATTATATGAGTATTCCAGTAAAATACTTAGCAGTTCATTAATAATCAAGTTACAGTCATCAGCGATTTATAGTTATAGTCAGAAATTTACAGTTATGGTCATCAACAGTTTATAGTCATCAGCTGCATCGAGATATAATAAAAATTTATTCGACCTATAACTTCAGTTAATCAGAACTTGGCGGCTTATGCTGCTCTTTTTACGTCTAGAAGAACTATATCAGCATTGGTAATTCTTGGTTGACTCCTCGCAGGCATATTATTATAACATAGAAATTCTTTTAAAAAAATGTTTAAAAAGACGCGACTCGTCTTTCTTCTTTCCATAAATTCCAATCTGAAATAATTTCCAGAATCGAATTCAGCCTAGAAAAACGTTTAAATTAATAGGAAATTGGTGCTTGTAGTTACTAATGTATTTAAATAATACTGAAAATTTTCTACTGCCCATTATACTGTTTCCGAATTGTGTTCATTGTCATTATGTTTTTTCCGAATAAATTGCATTCAAACATTGGTTTTCCTCCAAAGTAAATTCAATCAAAATTCGGGTCTTCGTTTGCATAAAGCAGGGCCATCAAATTTATAAAATCACTTCGTAATATTTAAAATGTCCTGTGAGAATATTTTGAACTTTTATATATTTGTACATATATCTATAATTGCAGGTAAAATGTCCAAATCGAATTTTGCTGATTTTAATTTTATTATAGTGGCCATATTTTTCGAGTTTAAATGTCGTAAATAAGGCAAAAGTGTAATCAAATAACACAAAATTTGAAATATAAAGATTGGCCTCAACAAGCAGTACAGTGCGATTGTGCAATCTGATACTTCATTTTACTCTCTTGTAAAACTTTTAAAATGTTACGACAGTTTTCCTCTAACGTTCAGATATAATAAAAGCAATCGATATTGCAAAATAAAAAAAATATTTAAAAAAAAGAAGCTTTTTTTTAATTTTAAAAGACCCATCTATCTGGATACAATCAGATATCTGCAATTAAGTCGTATCGTGCTATAGGAATATAGCATTAAAATAAAATCAAAATAATTACTAATTAAACAGGATATATTTCACTGATCACCCCATTTTATCAACTCCTATTATTTTAATTGTAATATTTAAGGTAGAAAAAAAAAAAAGAAGTCAAAACATTAGAAATTATAAAGTATTTTGTGACAAACTATTCTAAAATTAATATTCATAATTTGATAAACCAGGAATAAAGCATACATTTAAATTATTTACATAATTATGGTTTAAATGTGGACGGTGTACACTTTGTAACAGCTAACTGGTTGCTAATATCGCTAATGGAAATTAGACATAGCTAATTACATTGTGACATTGTATAATTATCCGGAGCGGCTAAATAGTATTGTAATTGTTAAATTATACCCAAAATGTATAATGTAATTACAATGTAAATTGGTCTTGGTAAGAGCAGAGGCAACATGGCGATGAGATCCCTACCCCATCCCCGGATCATCGGGTCTCGTCCATTAGTACATAGTGTGTGTGTATAGGTTGGTAACTGTCATCTGGACGTCCGCTGCCTGCCTACTAATAGGGATTGGCAAAGTAACAACTATTAGCTCTCTAAATAGCAAATATATAGATCGCTTTCGAATTTACATAACATGTTATAGAAGTAAAACATAAAAAAGATTAAATTACTTATAAAATTATATATAATATAGTATGTGACAGAAAGCAAATGTTTATCCAATTTATATAAAATTCAACATGAGATTAGAAATTGAAAAACCTGTGGGAGAAATCATTATCTTCCCTCCGTAGACCTCCCATGCGACGTTTGTGTACGTAGTTGGTACAGCAGGAACGGTTACTGGCCAATGTTATTTTTTTTTCTTTTGAGCATTGTTTTTGGGAAATAAAGTTTTTAATTGCGTTTTTTTTACTGAACTTTCTCTAATTTTAACTAGGAATCATTCCCTTTCTCTATCCTTTAACCGTACCTACCAAGCGTAATAGTTTTATACCGTTATACCTACATGCCCCCTTCCCCCTAGTCTAGGACGTGGTCATCCTCCGTAAAGACAGAGGACTCCTGTGTGTCTGCCTGCCATCGTCGGGACAGGTGCCAGACCCCTGAGGGATATCATGAATGCCTCTGCCCGCTCTGCCTCCGCTTAATGACTGGCAATTGCCATGTAGTCCTGTCTAGTCGGCTACCTTTGAAACGGTTCTTGCCTTTCTACTAAGTACGGTAATTACTATTGTTCTGGTCTAGCTATAAGTTTAAAAGACTCGGTAAAATTGTTAGATATCGTTTCGTTCGAATTCCCTCTTGTGAATCAGCCGAAGGCATGTAAGAATATGTTCCTTACTTAGACATGTATTGCTTCAGTAAGATGATACTAACTGTTCTACGAGAACAGTTACAAACAAAATATAGTTGTTTTTTTTTTTTTCTCAGAATTTTTCTTGTGTCGTGCCTAAGATTCAAGACCATGAAAGGGAACATCTTAAATTCTCATTAATTAATAATTAGAATATTCAAATGATGCATTCTGTATGAATGGAAGTTTTTTCTTCTTGGACCCCTATTTGGAAGAGATAGGCAGGTACAAGTTCACGACGAAGGAACAAGAAGAGAGATAGGGATCCCGACCGCCAAAGAGGTAGCTATAAGGACCATCTGATAGAGGAGGCCTTGGCTGGGCTCTAATTAACGGAAACAGATTAATTACCTTCCGTTCTCGTCCGGCCGATAGTCTGTTTTCTCATTTAAATGGCCGCCCTATTGGAATGTATCTTTTATTATTACAACTTGTACACTCCTAACTAATTACATTTATTCCTTTTGTAACGAATGTCTTCGGCATTATTTATCTGGTTTCTTAAAGATAACAAGCCCATACTCCTCTACATGCATTAGTATTCTTGTAGCAAACACATTCTTCGTCAACTGACTGTGGTAGTAGAGTAGAGGAAGACGGATAGAGGGACAGAAATACGAAGGACTGAGGCTATATTAAAATGCGGATTAGGCGGGAGAAGTATTTTGATCCCGCGGTGGTGCCAGCTCACTTTGCCAATAGTTGACTCGATTTAACGCTAACTTTACAGCTTTCCTAGGTGACTACTTTGATTCTTCCTCGTTTCTGTTTTGCACCATTGTTTAATATCGATTCAATAATACCCTTATTAACAGTCTAGATCATTATTATTCCAGTTATTGATGACGGAGAATTATTTTAGTATTTATTATTTTAGAATTATCCGTTGGGCATCAAGTTGCCTGTTCACTGTTTTCTTGAATAATTGTATAAACCATCCCTATCGTATGTTGTATATATTGTAGGCTTGCAAAAATATTACTATTTGATGTGGTATAATTTGTCAGAATAAAAAAAAAAAAAAAAAAATACTGAGTAACTTTTTATAATATTTCTTCAAAATTCTAAATTTATTCCTGCGAGATTGAAGAGGACGGACAGGCTTCGTCGGCCCGGGAATGCAACCTGGAGGCTGAAAAAAAAAATGGTCATTCCTGGAACGCCTATAAGAGTTTTTTTTTTCTCTAAAACTTTCTCGTCGATGCCTTTGGGACAGGTCGGAGGAAAAAAAAAAAGTCTTTTTCATCCATTTCTTAAGGCTTCACTCTGCCCTGAGCATAGTGGAAATTTGCACTTCCCTAGACAATAACAATAAGCATAGTTTGCACACACCATTTCCCCCTGAGGATGTTTTAATGTTATTATTTATGTTTTGGAAAAAGTTTGTTTCTGATTTACGTCCATTTTCTCTACAAACATTTTTTTTATCATGATTTTTAATATTTATTCTAGTTCGCTACGGTAGTGATATTCGGTCTCAGACCGGGTATCGGTTTTATTCCACAACTGGGTAGCAACAATTCAGCGTTTCGAGAAAGCTAGATATTTGGTGGAGAAAACTAGTTTTTAGAAAACTAGGTTCTTTTCCGTTTCGAGTACCGCAGCGGTTTCGAGTAACCGGTGATTTCTGTTATAATGTCTATTATTTTGCATGCTTAATTTTAAACATCTGTTGTTATTATCAACTAACCTCGTTACCTGTTTTGTTTACACTACGTTATACGTTACACTAAGTTCTAAATTCGCGTTAAATAAAATTCTCTATACTTGTTACTGATTTTAACACCGAGAATAGTTGTGTTCGTTATTATGCGGATCAGGGCGTCATACCTCATAGAAAACTGTGTCCAAATGGTCACGATGTAGAGCCTCTCCGTCAAGAGAGTTTCGTCTGTAATTTGGAGGTATAGAAGAACATGTTATGTTACCTCTATGAACTGGAACGTGGTTTCAAGGCTATAAGTTACCATTTAAGAGGTCACTATGGTCTATATATTCTTGGGCAAACGAGTATTCTATAATTAAGTGGTACGAAAAGGAGTTACAAATGAAACCTGAAGATTTGGATCTATAAATCTTTTTATATTGCATATTTATTTTATGATTTAACAATGTAAATAAATGTTTATTTTTTTTGGTCACTGCATACATTATTAATAACCTAAACTTTAGCATCATATGTTAAACTAGTGATCATATAAATCACCGGTTAGTAACTGCGGTACTCGAAACGTAAAAGACCCAGCATTTCTAGTAATGTTCCTGGTATTTCCCCTCAAAGCAAAATTCGAAATTTCATATATTAAACTCAAGCTCAAAATTCCCAAATAAATTATAGAAGCATCTCTGTTCTATACCAACAAATGTTGGTATTCCAATTGAGCTGGACTAAATAATCTTTCCTCTGAGTAAACAAAACCAATAAGTAATTAACTAACCCCATAGGTAACTAAGTGATCTGATTTGATGAGAGTGCCTCTAAGTTCGTCCCGACATTAAATTCAGATTTAATATTTATTTGAAGTCAATGACATTTAAATATACGGCAATGACTCCCAAAAACGAAATTTAATTGCATTATGATGTTTTAAGCATCTTAATTTAAATAAAGTTACATTACAGTTTTAGTTATTAGTTGACATCCGTTTGATGGTATAGAAGGATCAATCTAATTAGGGATTGATAAATTATTTGCCACTTCTATAAATTTGTTTTATTGAAAACTAGTTTCGAATGTTGTACATTCATCCTCAGTTCTAAATACTCACAAAAAATTCAAAAATAAGCAATTCAAAATATAGCTGGTATTATTATACATATTAAATTATATAAATCAGTATTATAAAACATTTATAAATTATGAATTTAATTAAGACAAGAAATCATATACATGTTGGTACTCACCAAGGTTTTAGATAAGTCTAGATCGTGATAAGTTTTGAAACTTGTACATTTAACCCAATGTTTTCCATATTTGTCTTCAGACAATTTTAAAAACCTTGTGGAGGACGAATTTAGGACTCGACCTATGAAATAAACCTACGGGTCTCAGACAATTTGAACATGAAAACAATACTCTAGTATATTAATAGTGATGATAATTGGGGAAATATCTTTCTTTGATTCATTAGAATAGCGTTGTGGGAGTGAAAAAAAAAAAAAAAAAAAAAAACTATGCCAGCTTCCCCGCATTCTTCAGTTCAAGAATACTGCCAAAACACAAACCGTCATGAATTATTTTACTGTCAACAGTTAATTGGGTGGTACTGAAATATTCAAAAGGGTTTGTCTGCAGATCGCAACATGACTAACTCTAGATAGCTGGAGAGACTGATTTCGGGCATCTTACCTTACACAAAAATTGTAATAATAATTTATAGCAATTATGGATGTCTCTCCCATAGTTAATATCCAAAAATCTTTTTATTTATTTTTTTTTTAATGATATTTATTTTCCAATAGGCCATATAATATTATGAGTCAGTGAAATTTAAAGATTAGTTTCGAAAAATAACGAACGAAAATATTTTGCAACTTTATCTCAATTAATCATTTTTGGGGCTGTACCTTTTGAAACTGACCTCCACAATTTTATTCTATAAATAAGCAATTATACATGCAATTTTAATTATAATTTGTGGGTATCAACGGTACAAACAACGGTGCAATGGGTAGGAACCATTCTCATCCGCCAAAAAAAAAACACTTAATGGCTGGAAAATATAATTTAATTTTAAACAGTTCATTACCTCAATTCCAAAACACTAGGTAAATGTATTTTTGTGATAAAAAAAAATATACGAAATATCATAAATTATGAATTTGATGAATAATATGTATACAATTGTATAGATTTAATCATTTATAGATCATAAGATCATTTATAATTGATTATCATAGTTGTTGGTACCGTCCAAAACAAATATTATACAATGTGGCCCCTTTAAATTACCAATCGGTTGGTGTTAATAGCAACTAGGATAAGCAAACTGGAACACTAGTAGCGTTGATCCTGTAATAATTTATGTCCGACAATCGGTGTATTAATATGTACACGGATAATATTATATTGTATTATATGTATTTGTAATTGTCAATCTCTCCGATTCCCCTATCATTGTCCCTCATACAGTCATTACAATATATTGACTAATGTTCTGCAAATTGAGGCAATTATACTGGAATCGAGAAAGTATTTACTCGTACACCAAAAATTTAAAGTATTTTCAAAACTCAATGTTTATTAAGTACCTAATTTAACTATAATTCACTTATTGAATTATTCCATCATAACATCAGTTTTCTTTCTGATTATTTAATTAATTTTAAAAATTGCTGTGCATTAAATGTATTACTTGGAGTAATGAGAATCAACTCAACTCTCAAAATTGGTCAGCTTACTGTACTTCCGCCTCGAGTCTAAATTCTTTTGGCAATCTCCAACGGCACATTTCATCTGTTAAATGATAACAATCCTTGCTTTCTAGCATTTATAGAAGCGGAGCTATGAGCGTTTAAAAATGACACCTAAGGCCTCTTAAAGTTTTTCGGTCATAACAGCCCTGGTGGAGGAACATAACACTACGTTAAAATAAAATCATAGTATATCCCATAGTATGACTAAAAATGAGTATCAAATTAAAAATGTCGTGTTCTTTTAGGCATAATAATGCTATTGTGAATTTAATTTAACGTCCTTATGTACTTATCTACATACGGACAGGAAGGGCGTCTTATCAACAGGTTATCAACTTAAGTTAGTCTAGACGGTGGGAATCTCGAGGTTTATGGGTCATCTGCCAAGTAATTGCTAGTCTTCGGCGTGAATCGAACACCGAGCCGTATTTAATTCGGCTCCCGCGAATTAATCTGAATTAATTTAAGTTAATATTGATATTTGTTTATGCTATTACTCGATATTTTGCAAACCTGTTTAGATTTTATATTAAAAAATTTTGATTGTTTAAAATATAAAACTAAGGAACGGAAGAATATGATACAATTTTAAAATTTATATTAAAAAAGGCATGATTTTTTTGAAGATGACAAACTCTAGAACACGCTATTCGAACAGCTTATTAAATATTGTTTTTTAAATTTGCAGCAATGTTCATTGTTATTGTATTTATTTGTTATAGAACTTGTTGAATTATAGCATAGTTTATTGATACGTCTATGCTGCTGTCACAGATCTTTTCTTCGTATGGATATGGTGTAACACCAGAAGTTTAAAAAAAAAATTACAATCACAATTAATTACAAATTACCAGAAGTTTCACTAGTCCAATTTTAAACTAGTTATCGTAAAAGTGATGGAAGTACCTACTAGTCAAATTAATAACACAGACTAACGATGAAAAAACTTTTGTACTGAAAATACCTTATTCCTATAGTTTTTATGGTGCTGAATCCAAATATGATATTAAAAAAGCTGTATCACCCACAATTTCTTCACATTTTATAGTTAAATTTATTAAATTAAGCGATTTTTAAAGAATTGAACAGCTTTCAGTTTTAGGCCTCATGAAACAATTTGTAAAGGCTTTGCCTAAAGATGGACCATGTTTCAAGTATCTCTGCCAAAAGTTTCCACCCCTTTCAGAAGCTAAACTAAGAGAAGGCGTCTATGTCGGACCTGACATTAGAGAAATGATGTTTGATGTTAACTTTGAATCCACAATGACCTTAAATGAGAAAGAAGCATGGGTATCTATCATTCAAGCAAGTCGCTACAAAGTTCTTGGGAAATGAAAAAGACCCAGAGTATGTTTCTATTGTAGCTAACATGCTACAGAAGTTTAAAAAGTTAGGATGTTTGATGAGCCTGAAACCTATGGAAAACTATGGGGGATACAAAAAAAATAAGGCCAGATTTAGATTCAGGACATAAAAATCTTTAACGATCAACTATTAAAGTTAAAAAATTTTTTTTTTTTTTTTTTTGGCCTGTGATAATTAAAAGTATTAATTTATTGGATAGATGAGTATGTCACGGATTTAAATTTCATATATTTTTTTTTAAATATCTTTCTGGAGGCAGTTTTAATATGAAGATTTTTATTTTTTATTTATGTAATATTTGGTAAAATTTAAATTTAAAAAAAATATCGATGGTCAACTTCACAGTTGTTGGAAGTGCAAATTTTATTGTTTCCAATGAAAATAATTTCACATTTTTTTTAGTATCCAGTAATTCCTTATTTATTAATTCGCTATGGTTTTTTGTATATTTGGCTACTTTAATGTTTTTATAACACTACCAAACAGAAATGTAATGTGGATTAAACATTTTCCAACTCTTAGTGCTGTAATGATCAAATTGTACTTATATGGAATTATACAACTATGAAGTTGACCATCGATATATATGAAGTATTGGATGTAAAGTACTTCATTGTCCATATGTATATCAAAACAGGACTTAGCCACATTCAAACCAACTATCTAATATGGTCATATTCCAAGCAAATTAATAAAAAAAAAAAAAAAAAGTACTATTTCAAAGGCAGTCTCGTTTAGAGGCATGTTGGCATACCACTCGGTGGCAGTCATCATTTAACCATAACCTACCGCCGGTGTTCGCTGGTAGAGTCGCACTTTGGGAATGGCGACTTTAAAAATGTTGGCTATAGTTGTTAACTCGGGTGGCTAGCCATTAAAAAGCTTTCAACCACTGACCGAGCTTTAATGAATTTTTTCGACCCGCTGTTAATTCTTTTTTTCTTTTTCGGTCCTGTTCGTCCGGCGTAGGCACTACGGATATTTTTTTGCTAGTAGTGGTTTGGCATTTTTGGTTTACATTGGTCTTTATGCTTGTTCGACGCTGTTGTGCCGTTGAATTGCGGCGTGAATGTGAACATAACATTGTTGGCCTGCTCTTGTGATGATTGTTCCAAGCCATTTTCATGATCTTCCATTCTATTTTATATATAATCTCAATCAGTAGCGTTACATTGTTATTATCAGTAAATGATCTTATAGTATCAATATTTGGACTAATTAATTTTCTTTTTGTTTCAGGTGAGTGTTAAATATCGTTTCCTAATCTCCTTCCATCGCCAGTAAGGTAACGAATTATATTGATTACCTGTCTAGTTCTAAAGCAATGAAGTGTTTTATTTTCATTTAATATTAATTTTTTTTTTTTTTTTTTTTTTTTATGACTAAGTAATAATGATGAACATAAAATGCTACCTAAAAATACAATTAATTAAGAATGATTACTTTTTATTATTTTATATATATTTATTTATAAAGCGAGATCTTGTGTTTTTGTTCAGATTACGTTTCGATTAGAAGGGGAACTGATTCATTTTCAGTCCAATTATTTGCCACTTCTATAAATTTGTTTTATTGAAAACTAGTTTCGAATGTTATACATTCATCTTCAGTTCTAAAAACACACAAATAATTAAAAAAAAAATCAAAAATAAGCAATTCAAAATATAGTTGGTATTTGTTGGTTAAAAATTGTGTTTTTTCTGCAGAAATTCTTAAGCCAATGCTGCAGGCTATTTCTTCCAAAAGATTTATTTGTATTATAGCAGATTCCACCTTTTCAGTAAGTATAGTAAAATCATCTGCAAATGCAAGCCAGTTTTGCTTCCTCTCCCTAATGTTATCGGCAAAATGTTGTGTTCAATAAGTTTTTCGTTCCAAATTCTCGCTGTTTTCTCTAACACACAATTATAAAGAATTGGGGATAAGCAATCACATTGTCGTACACCTTTTTTTATTTCGAAGGGCTGTGAAATTTCTCCCATAAAGTTTACTTTACAGACTATATCTGTACGTACAGACTGTATAGTACTAGGGTTGCAAGTTTAGACTTTATGCCAAATTCTCGAATCCCGGTCCAGTATAAAATAAAAAAAAATGTTATAAATTATAATATTATTATAATTAACGATTTTGGATATTTCATTTCAATGCCATCTTTAATGTTGGCATCAAATAGAGGAAATTTAAGAAATATTGAATTTCATGAGGAAGTTTGCTGATTGAAGGTTTAATATAGCTTAGGATTTATTTTAACTTGGTCTAAACTAGTACTTGACGATTCTGATTTAAAATTTCTTATTTGACACCAGGTTTATTCTGTAACTAATTAAATCTAGAAACTAGTCTATTCCGAGATTAATGGGTAGGTTTAATCTAGAACTTCGAATATCTCCTAACTTTTAAGTAACCAACCAATAGTCTCTCCATTATTGGCACGTATTGACTGTATAAGAGTTTTAGAAGTACACTAACTGCCGTTAGAAAGTGTTATTAAATAATGACCCAAAATACGTGAGTTCAAAGTAACGTAATCCTTTCCTGAGGTCCTTCATGGAGTACTATAATGTACGGTACAAATATGTTCAAATAATGCGAAATATATTTCTTTTTTTTCTTTGGAGAATTTTTTTAAAAATTAATCGTTTAATTAAACTAAATTTTGTCTTATATGTTTCGTATTGTCTGATTACTTTATTATTGCTTAGAGTAAAACAGCAATAACCATCTGCTCTAGTAGAATAAACTCTGTCATAATAGGGCGGAAAGGAAGGGCATAAGGAATGGAACAGCAGTTTGAGGAAACGGCAGCTAATTGAAAAAAGAAAAGGGACTTTAAGTAATGAATTTGGCCATTTAGATGTGAGTTACGGTCTCTGGTGAAAGATACTTTTTGTGCGCGGTTCGGTCTCGACTTATAGATCCAAGGGGGGTCATATAATGGGGGTTCCAGCATCAGCGGACCTGCCATTGTTTACCCTTTCCATCCCCCCCCCCTCTCTCTCTCTCTCTCTCTCTCTCTCTCTCTCTCTCTCTCTCTCTCTCTCACTATTAGATAAGGATCTCTCTCTCTCTCTCTCTCTCTCTCTCTCTCTCTCTCTCTCTCTCTCTCTTTTATTATTACTCATATCTCTCACATCCTCTTCCGCTGCCTTGGTTGTTTATGGTGGTGCTCCCGGTCTTTTGTGGCTTCTTTGTGGTTTTGACTTTTGACCTCCTTTCTCCTGTTAACTTAAGGGCTTAAGCTTAAGAGAAAAATATATTTATTTATTTGTTTGAATTTTGCAATTGCGCTCTTGTTCAAATAATAATTTTCATTTATTACTCCTGATAATTTTTCTAGAGTTATAGAAAAAAGATTAAATAAAAAAAAAAATTTAAGTATCTAATCTTACTTTTCGGAAGTTTGTTGGAATGCTGGTTTATGTGTTTAGCGGGTAATCAGGAGGGTCAATTATTTATTTATCTGCATACTTGCTATACGTGGCTAACTTCATCATCAAATTAATCTTGATAGCCGGAGATAGATGACGAAGGCCTTGCCGAGAACTGAAGAGTACGTAGGTTGGAGATGACAGACAGCTACATGAGCGATCTGTAGCAAGGAGGTGACACTCCCCAGGCAAGAACAATACTGATGAAGCGTGAGATGTTGGCTGGGAGGGGGGAAATAAAAAACGAGCCGTCTTTTGATTGGTGTAATTTGTCCAGTTGAAGAGGTTTCGGTCTTTTAAAGGAACATTCATCAAGCGCTAAAAGAGAGATTATAGGCTACAGAGGTAAGATAATGCGCCCACTTAGCACTGTGGAACGATTGCAGCGCAGGTAGAGTTTAGTTGGTGAAGTAAGGACTATTTGTGTTACTGGCAGGCTGCTAACGGTAAGGGTGGTCGTGGTCACCGTTATTATATTGGCCGGGGCATTTGTCTTCCAGCTGTCTGTCCGCAAGGATCTTCGTTACTGTTATCTTTGGAAAGGCATAGGACCGGCCTTGTTCTCAATTGGCAAATAATTCCTTAAGCACGGAGTAAAAATTAGAAAATGAAAATGTTCTTAATGAATTCTTCCTGACTTAGATTAAATTGTTAAAAAGGGTGATTACCAGTAGATTTTAGTATTAATGTGAAGACAATTGTTATTAAATATACATTGATACTCGTAAGACTTGACCACCTCTCACTTGACCTGAGATTCTCAAAGTGGGTGCGGGTAAGTACGCCATAACGGTGCCACAAATTTGAAAACAATTAAATTAAAAACTTAAGAATTGAATTAAATGAGCAATTAACACAATTATTAAATAGTATATTATTTTTTATTATAATTGTATTTTCCTATTTTATTTACTTCCATGGTATGATATATTATTTCGTTTTTCAATCATAGATATATCTTGGGATTGCACTATGTTGTGTTGCCAAGGTTTGTAGTCTTGATAACTTTTGTTTTGAATGTTCCCATGTTTTAAAATTATTATATTTCAGGAAAATATCTTTTATATACTTCATCACTTTATTCACAATTTATCATATTTCGGGCTTATCCTTACTCCTCTTTTTCAAGTGATCTTCATCTTCCACTTTTTCATCCTTATGTAAGATTATTCTCCTGTTGTTCATATTTGTATAAGAAACATCTTATTTCTCATCCTAGTTCATTGCCCAGTTTTGCTGCGTTACCTGTTTTTATAAGGGATATTTTCCTGAAATTTAATAATTTTAAAAGTCGTGTGCTGAGCTCTTATGTTGTTTGGAAATTGCTTACTTTAAAAAAAAAAAATTTCATATACTTTTCATCCTTATATCTTTAATTACTCTAAAAAAGCAAAAAAAATAAAATATTAATAGCTGTACCGTGGACTTGATTTAATGATTTCAAACAAAACAGTTTGAGAAGCACTGCATTGTAGTAGCCGTCACGAAATTAGAAACTTGGTTCACTTACTTTGGCTCCCTTATCTTGCAACCTCGTAAAACATTATTCTGTAGTCTTAGATGAGGTACTTGCTTCCTCCATTGGAAAAAAAAAATCTGAAATTCTCTCTGTTAATTCTGGATATAATCGTGCGGGGCCTGAGGTCCTAATTTCGTGACGGCTTTACCTCGTGATAATAATTGAGTTGCCCCTTAAATAAGAAAATTACTTAGTACTAAATAATTAATTACTAGTACGTCTAAAAAATCGAATTTAATGATGACTGGCTGATTACCGTATCAATTATATATATGTTTGTGTATTTAATTGTTCCGTTAGCTTTAATTTTTTTTTAAATTTTATTATTTCGTCCTTTAAAAATGTAAATGTTTCACTTTTAAAATTTTATTCTACTAGTATTTTATAAAATGTATATTAATAGCGTACAGATCAACTGAAAGTCTTAACTATTTCCTAGTTCAGTGAAATTTTTATATTTATGCTAATCATTCTAACTATTATATCAAAAATAGTTTCTAATCATATTTTAATTCTCTCTTTAATATAATATTATACTAATTACGTAATGTGTTCCGCCAACTTTTATGCATTCATTTCAATTCCATCTTATTATTTAAAATTAATCATATTTATTTCAAGGTTGAGATACATTATTTTTAACTTAGATTAATAATCGCTTGCCTATGATTTGTTTTCATTAATATTGTATAATAACTTGTGTGCATTGTTTCTAATTAGGGATTGATAATAATTTATTTATACGGATGCCAACTGATTATATTGTTTCGTTCATTTTTGAAATCTATACGTTTTGTTGATATAATTTAATTAAAATTTCGTTCAATTTTTTTTGGTTTGAAGATCTCACTTAGGTTTTGTATCCATGTATCCATTCCAACTATTGTTCCCATCATCTTTCCCGGTCCTCTCCAATAGTGTTCCTCCAATCGCAGGTCGAAGGACGAGGTAGACTAGAAGAACAATGGGATAAGGAAACAGAGTGTAAAACTGGTTCAATACTCTGACTCATATCGGGTGGGGCCCTGAAATTCCCAGTAAGCGGAATCGTGGGGCCTGGATCCCGAGGGAGGGTTGCTAGGCACCGCTCTCCCTCCCTTTCCCCATCCCTCCCTCACTCCTTCCTTGCTCCTGTCTGTCTCCTATCTCCATCTCTTTCTTCAAGAAATATTATGTTATTAATTATGTCTATTATATTAATTTTTATCTAAAGTAGCAAGGTGAACATAACATCATTGGCAGGTTTTATGTTATTTCCAAAATGTTTATATAAGAAAAATTTGTCTTTTAGTCACTGCCATGGGGTAGTAGTATAACTTATTATTTACTACTTACGGTTCAAATTCTTTTTTCACTTCTACTAGAGCCTTTTTTATAATTTTTAAAATTATATACCTCTTAGAAGCCAGCACCGGGGATTATAAATGTTTCAGCCTAGCAGGTGTGGATTGTAAGAATCTAAGCAGCATCATATTTTATTATTGTCTCTTGTCCTGGAACAAAAGAATTCTATTTAGCTTATTACTAATATTAATAATAATATCAGAATATTATAATTATTATACTATTTATAAAATGTTTTAATAATATTTTTTAAAAATATTATTAATAATATTATTGTTTAATAATAATGTAATATCAATAATATTTAACAATATAAGTAAATAATATTTAATTTATATTTAGAAAATAATATTTCTACAATAATATAAGAAAATTATTTTCGTAAATTTTATAGCCATCGTGTCAATTGTTAAAATTACTACTGCCTTATTTATTTATTTTTTTCATTTACGAGTATAAAGATCCTGAATATTATTTATTAGCTTTGATTTTGGTGTCCTAATATCAATAACTCAATCGTTAGCAATAAGCTCAATAGGCCTCTATACTTACAATTAATAAGATAGTCTCTTACAGGTGTTTTATTTATTCGGCCTTGTTTCATGTTATTTGAGAGTTGTGTTCTTTTCGTTTATATTAATTTATATAGGTACTACACAATAAGAAAGTTTTCCTCTGCTGGAAATTATTCCGTTTGTACAAATCCAATCTTTTCATTTTGCCATTTTAAAAAATATTTTCTAGTTGTTTGTGGATTGATTTCAAAGTGTATAGATTGTCTGAATCAACCCTCATTGTTACTAACCATTCTTGTTAAACTCAAACATGGCAAATGCTGATTCGGCGCCCGTTCTCCGACAAGCAGTTGTGACTTCACTGGGAAGAAAAAAAAAAAAAGCGCCCTTAACAAAATTAGCCATCCATTGAGTATGCCATCACGTGGCTATTGTGAAGCGCAACCCCACGCAAATTCTTTGTTCCCTAGGCCAGGGGAGGGAGGGGGGTACTGTAATGTGACACATATGTGACGACTTTCTCCGCCGTGCGACCGTTGGTGACTGACGTGCTTCAGTCTATATCGATATGTACACATGTCAGCTGCCATTCCCGTTTAGCCTAAATCAAAATATAATTTATTGTGCCAATATTCATATCCAATTTATCAGCCTATAATCTGCGTATATTATGGGTATTTTTGATGTTTACATTAATTAAGCCATTAAATTACTTTAATGCCATCATTAACAGTACGAAATTAGCATTCATAGGATTTCGATTCACACTATGGAAACTAAACATTAATTGATGATGTTAACTATCTTATAGCGTTGTATATATAACATCATTAACCGAACGCCTAAATTTTAAATATAATTATTTTAAACTCTATAAATACCTATTAATTATTTTTAATGATCAGAATATAAATAAAAAATATCGCTTCTTTATTGTCAATATTAAAATACTAATATATTTGGACATTTTTAATTATTTTAAAAAATCTATTTTTCGATTTCGTTAACACAAATAGAAATTTAAACATATAAAAAATATATTATATATATGGCAAAATACATCATAATTTGTCATTTCATTGTCGAATTTACAAATGTATTTTGCATAATGTTAGATATTTAGGAAATTAACTGTACGTATTATTTTATTTCTTTACTCTATTCTACTCGATTTAACGTTTTTTTTTTATTTTATATTTTTTAATGTTTTAAACAATTTACGGTTTGGAGAAAGTAAAGGGCGGAAGAGGATTATAATGAATATAGTATTATCAGTTTTCAACAGTTCTCATTCCGTTTTTAACATAGGATAATTAAAAAAATGATAAAATAGTGGATGAAATAATTGAATGGCCATGTAAATAAAGACGATTAGTGATATTTTTGAAAAAACTGAATTATTGATAAGGGTGGAAAGTGATATATATTTAATATTTCCTCCTTCCATTCACATTAAATCAATTGGTTGGTTGGTTGGTTTAGAACTGAGTTGATAAAAGGTGCCAAGTGGCGATACTTATAGTGCATAAAGGTGATTTGAATTCAGTTTTTTTAGCATTTTAAAAATGTTACTTATCACCTTCATCCACTTGACTCTTTAATCATTAGTAGAAAAAAAATCTAGATCTAATCCATTTATGGTTAAGGGATTCAGTGATTTGCGAAAGCACAGTCTTTGTGCAAACATGGCATAATCGACTTAATTTTTTTTTTTTTGTTTACCGAACATTCGGCAATTCTACAAAAAGGAACAGCACGCAATCGGAACAAAACGAATAATAAAAATATCTACCGGCGCCTCTTGTAACCCTGAATCCATAATTATTAAAAACCTCCGACTTCGGCGAGATCTTTTCCAAGGTCCAAAGAGAACGACCTATCAAGGTCTAAAGGCTTTGAAATGTTTTTCCTTTCCTCTGCAGTCTGAAATGAGAGCGGCGAGTATAGTTTGGCTCAAATCTGAAAAAAAAAAACTAACACTGAATTTGAAGTATTTAAAAAACCAAAACAACAAAAAAAAACTGTTCTAATTGATATTTAATCAATACCCAATGGACTGCCTGGCCCTTATTCAATAGATATATTTTATAAAACCTATTTCAAACCTCCCATCATCAAATCACTCGAGGTTAATCGGAGTTAACTAACTAAATCTGTTAGACCAGTTGGTATTAGAAATCTGGTTGGTCCAACTGGGTTTGGACGAATATGTTTATGATATAGTATCCTCATCCTCAAACATTTATGATTTTTTTTTTTTAATTGTCTCAAATATAGAAAAAAACGTGCTGAATATACCAGGTGACAAAATATATATTTAGCTGTCGTATAATGTAAATTTACTAATATATGTATAAACAACTATCACACGCCAATGAAATTAATTTTATTTCTTTTTTTTATACATTTTCTTTTTAAACAATGTGTTGAATTTTCAAATCTGTCAATTGGATTGTCCTGAAAAAGTTCATTGGAATAAATACTATTTTAGTTCCACTATTAAAGTTTAGAATTTTTATATTGTTACTAACTGAAATCTTTTATTACTTGATTTCTGTAAATTTTAAAGGTGTTTCACACACAAACGCACGCACGCCTGATAAAATGATTTCAATTAGTAACAATATCAAAATTCTAAACTTTAATAGTAGAACTAAACGAACGCACGCGTACACGCATACATTTATTTTTTTAATATATATTTAATATTAATATATTTTTATATATTTAATAAGTAATATTTAATTATTATATATATATATATATATATATATATATATATATATATATATATATATATATATATATATATATATATTATAATTATATTAAAAATGAACTCTTGGATGAACGCTATCGGATTCACTACTTTCGTTATTTCAAAGATTATTATCATCTGATGTTTCTCGCGTTTGTGGGCCGAGATCTGAAGTGGGGGACAAGTCCAACCTCCTTCAGATATCTATAGTCCTTATTATTATTATTAACATCTTATTATTTTATAATATAATAATAATAATACATTTTTATAATGTAAAACTATTATTTTAAATCATTTTTAATGTTTGTGCACCCTTGAATCCGCCGATTTAATGAAGGCTTTAACTAGATCTAAGTTTGAATCCGGAGTGCATAGAATGGAGACATACCTTGGCCACTGACAGTAGATAGTACCCCCTGGCGAGATGTAGAGCAGATAATTTTTCACATCGTGGGGGAAGAGAGGAGGGGGGTTGGCAGGACTTTGACCTGCCCCAACATCTCTAATTTATGCCGGCTATATTTCATATTCTCCACTAACCCCTTTCTCTGGAACACCTTCTCCTCTTTCCCCTTTATTTTTGTTTTATATTTATATAAGTAAACATATACACACTCATGTTATGAGTAAAATTATTAGGGTGAAAGATAAATATATCAAATGATAATAGTTTCAGAAACAATCTATTTTCCTTTTATTTTATTTTTACTTCTTTTCAATTTTGGCCGATTTGAACAGAAATACAAAATATTTTTAATTATTTAAAATACACACAGGGTGTCCACCAGCCTCGAATTCCTTGAAGATCGGGAATTCTGCTTGAAAAATCGGGAATTATGCTTGAAAAAAAGCAGAATATTTAGTTTTTTGTCTAACGATTCTACTTTTTCATCAGTATTAAGTAACAGTGCATAAAATATAGAGAAGCAGGTTGATGTAGTTGTTTCTTTTGTCATCTCTAATTCTATGAAAGTTAGAAAAAGCCTCCCTCCACTGACTTCGTGCATCAATCCTATCTCAAACACGTGCTCATCCTATGTCCTGTTTCTCGCTACCAGCTCGCTCTAACTTTCGCTTAATGAATTAGCTATGTTGTAGAACGGTAAAAGTGGTAAAAACGGTATTAGCTTATAACAGTTCTGCGAGTTTCAATCGGTTTATGCTCGTCTTCTTGTAATATTTTCTATGATTCGCCCCTCGCCATTGAGGCCTAGGATGGATCGGCAAGGATAAGGGGTTGCCAGGATTCATTTTATTCCTATAATTAAGATTATTTTATTTTTATGTAATATAAGTTTATGAATAAAATTTTAGTGAATTTTATGCCAATACGTGAATTGTATTTATTTACAGTGATGAGAGTATGGTTGACCGTGGAAAATATATGTATGAGAAGCTTGGTTGGGGGTGGGATGGCATCGACTGCACCCCCAACTAACCTTCTCCTACATTTATTTATTTACACTTGAAATTGTTTTTGTACTGTATTTTCTATTCGTTTTTATTTTTAGCGATGCATTGAGCCCTCAGTGTAAGCAGTAGCAGTTTCACATAATCAAACAGGAATGCATATTCAAATTCATTCTCAAGTCCGTATTATACAGTTTATCATAACCCGACCAAATACAACATTTTATGTTTCCAATTCTGCTTTATATTTAATTCAGTAAATTGACGAAAAGCGCCTTGAATTTTATAGGTTACAACCCAGAAATTCTTGAAATTTTTTCATGTTACACAGTGCTACATTTGAGTTATAATATCTATCATTACATAGATATGTGTGAGTTTGGTTTATTATTTTCATTACTAGGCCTTTGTAATCGACCAAGGAAAACATTTTTGTAATCCCCCTCAAAATTTCAGGTTTATGTTTCAAGATACGTAGAATCCTAATATCGAATACAAAAAAATCCGTCGTACGCCGTCCGCGACTTTTCTCCGAGTCTACTGCAACGATTTTCTTCAGATTCGGCACCAATGCTACAGGTCACCCTAGGATGATCCTCACAAGGATATATTCAAACGAAAGGTGATAAAATTTCCTACAAAAGGAAAAAAAACTTTTAAATCGGACCAGTATTAGCTGAGATATAGCGTAATGAACTTCGTAGACTAATTCATCGTGTTAATAGGCCTCCTGACTTATCAATTGGGCTTCTGACTTCCTCGCATCTCTCTGCTTTATCTTTCCTTAGATTATTTCTTTACTTCCTCTAGCTTCCTTAGTCTTTCCTTTTCCTTTTCCTACTGAAGTTCACATCCAATATTTCCTCTGTAACACTTTACCCTCTGATTATATGTTCTAACTATCTCAGCCTACTTGGATTGACACAGTTTCTTCTTAACACTCCCAGTTCGGCACTCTCACGACGATCATCTTGGGGCAAGATTCAAATTTATTTTCCTTTGGTGCCTACTGCTTAATTTCTTTAACTTGGACTGACGTGATAGTTTTTAAATATTACTATTTGGAAATAATAAGCCATTGTGTAATAATTTGTAGCTTTTTTAGTGAGTATATATTTTAAATATAAAAGAATATTTCGTAATATATTTTAAACTGTATGAGCAATGAACATTCCGATTCCGAAACTACCTTTATCTGAGCGCAGATTTCTGATTATCTTTTAATATAATATCATCCACCCCTTCCTTAACAGGTGCCAAGCCTCCGCTATAAAATATTATAGCTCCGCCCCGGGATAGATGAAGTGAACCGCAGATTAAACGCGACGGAAAAAAGAAAAGAAAAAAAAACGTAGGACATTGCAAAAAGGGACTAGAAGAGGGAAGGGGGAAAAAAAAAAAAAAAGGAAAATAAAACGGGCGCCCGCGTTATCAGAGGGACTGATGGGAATACCTAATAAGAACAGGTGTGAACTGGGGGCTGTGCGGAATACTAACCACACCCACAACGTGCGCTACTCCTCTTTAACTGCATCTTTTTTTATTTTACTACGCTTTATGAATTCCAAACTCCTTAAAACTGGATGAGTTAGGGGTTGGAGGTATGGAGCATAAGGGTGTCGTAGTTTATTGCTTACAGGCTACCTTATTGTCGTCCCGTAGAGCTCTGGTTTACATAAGGGGTGGATAATAAGAATGGGGTGGACTTCAAGGTTCATTCACACCTTTGCCAAACCTTGGCAAATCAACGTGTAAAGGAGGTAGTTTTGCTTGGCTCGGCTTGTCAGTGTTCGAGTCCAATCCGGTTCTTGCGGTAAGAGCAACCTAAGTATTAGTGTTGCTTCTACATATCGGTGTATTTACAGAAATTATATATTTATATGTCTTAATTTTATATTTTAAATATTTTCTTTACATAAATAATGATCTCAATAGATTTTTTTCGTGTTTCTTGAAAACATTAGAACTGTCTAAGTCACCAGATGGTTTGAACATGTTAAGCGGAAGAACCGCTTAACTTCTCTTATTCTCCTCCTCCAGACTTGTTAAGCTCACAAATGGGGAGGAAAAAAAGTATTTTACACTAAATTTTAACACTTAAAAACAAGTAATAAAATTGTTTAATTAGAGTGGGAAAAAATCGCGTTTATAACCTTTATCACCGAACCATATGATCTCTGTATTAATTGTCAATATACCTTTTGATGTAAGTTTATTATGATCTTCAAGTAAAGTACAATTTTCAGCTTTTCAATTTCAACCAAAATCTATGATATTATTTATATTGATACAAAAGTCTAATTTACCAAATTTAAGATGTTTTACATTATATTTTAATATAATTTTTGATGAAAGTATAATATGACCTTCAAGTAAAGTACCACTTCCGGTTTGCCAATTTTAACCAATATTTATTATGTTGTTTATATTAATATGCAAGTCTTAAATACCAAATTTGAGAAGTTTTGCATTTTATTTTAACACAATTTTTGACGAAAATAAATAATGACCTTCAAGTAAAGTACCACTTCCGGTAATCATGTATTGACCAAAAAAGGAAGTTCACAACTAGATTTGACAGTCATCCTAAATACAAAATTTTAATTTTATACGGCTAATCGTTTTTGAGTTATAGTCAAAATGGATATTTCCGTTGAAATCTGATAACCGAAAATTTTCGCAATGCTGTTTTACTCTCTCCCCTCCCCTCTATACGTTTGCAGTTTGGCTTGGCTTGGGACTTTCCATAATTTAGTAAATGTGTGAATGCACCTTTAGATCCGTCGGTTCGCATCTTTACCATGGCCTGAAATATTTTAATTACACTGTGAAAAAGTCTTCCATTCTTCATTGGTGTTTTTCTTTTTCAAAACCTTTAAAGCAAAAACGCCGCTCTGTGTTCTTAATTTGTCCTTGCTCCTGGCAGAGTAGATGTATCGTTTATTGGAGGATACAGGATAGGGACTGGAGGTGGGAAGATGGCACAATCTGAGCTGGGCGAGGAGGCAAATACATAATATATTTAATTACCATACTACCCCGGAGGAGGGCTACAATTACTCAGAGCTCATTAGAGTGGCTGTCGGGCTCATTCTAATTTATCGCCATGGAGCTGTAATATCGGCATCTTTTAGCCTCTACCTCTTTGCTCATTCTTTCTCCTATCTTTTCCCTTATTTTTCTCTTTATACTCCCGCCTCTCAGATCTCGTCTTTTTTTTTCTCTCTCTCTCGAGTTCTAGTCTTTTTATTTGTAGGTTTTATTCTTCAATACGAATATTTTTATTCCCATTTTAAATGTTTCTTATTCTCTGTTATCGGTCGTTAATACAATTGCATACAAAGTTTTTGGAAGGTACATTCAGGATATCGAATTCAATTTACTTTATTTCACTGATTTATATGTCGATAACTGATGGTTGTAAAAAACAAGGAGGTAATCTAATTAATACCTTAATTTTGGGTAGTATTTCATGAAATTTCTTTCTCTAATTTTTTGTTTTATTTTAAAACTTCTATTACATATTTTTTTCCTCGTCGTTTCGGGAAATTTCCCCATCTTCAGGACAACGCTCTTATGCATTATTTCATAATATCATAATTTTCATTTCCCCACTCTTTTTCGTCATTTCTTAATATTTCGTTTTACTTGTATTGGTCACTATTATTTCAAAAAATTAATAATGACATACATGCATGATTGCCCTAATCGAAATAAAATTTATAGATATTAAGAATTGACAAAAAAGAGTGGAGAAATGAAAATTGTGTTATTAGAGAATAATGCATACTATGTGGTCCTGAAGAAGGAGAAATTTCCGGAAAGGTTGAAAAATAAATTATATAAAACAATATGTGATATGCACAAAATTAAGTTAAAAAAATTCTTCCAAAAATTTTAGAAAAATACAAATATTGCCGATTGATACTGTTATATAATTTTTTTGCGAATAAAGGAAATCTAAATGAAAACAATAGGTTTGGCCTCTCGCATCTACCCCAGGGATATGCTTAATTAATTAGCCCCAGTGCTCACTAATTAACAATGAGGTAATGAACTGGTAATTGTTATTTTATACCGTGTTGGTCGTAGGTGCTTTTAATTAGGTGTAGTCACTAAAAAGTAGTGATTTGAATATTGTAACAATGATCTGATACTCGTTCTAACTAGCAGTAACCTGTCGTTCCTTTGGAAATGATTTTGTTTCTTCTCATATCGTGTCATTAATTGCATATTTCCTTCATCTTTTTAATTAGTATGTAGTTTACTTTAAAGTAAGTAATTTATTATGTAATTTTTAATTAGTTTTTAGACCGCAATAAACAGGAAAAAAATGTGATATGAAGGTGATGTGATATTACAAATTTAAAGTTTTCATAAAATGACGAAGTTTTTTTTTTTTTTTATGCATTTTTTTCAAGACATGAAATATCCAATCCAGTGTGAAATCATGCGATTAGCCAAAATGCATGAGTTTTTTTATGTTGCATGGCGTAGATAAGCCCATAACACTTTCATTCGGGAGTAAATATCTATGTTCTAAAATTTATGACATAGCAACATCATCCACCTTATATCTTCGTATATTTTTAAAAATAATTATTTACGTGAAGCAAGTATACGTTATTTATAAAAAATACTAAATAGTTAATGATTAATTATAACCTTTATTGTTTTGTTATTTAAACGGAAGGAAGTTTTTGCAACTCTGTTCATTCTTCGTATATATGTTTGTGTTTCATCATTACAAAATTATTTTAATCTATCATTATAATATAATTTGGCTATTATTATTATTATATTATAAAGACACTATCACTGTCCTATAAATCCAAAGAACATTTCCATGCATCAGGTTATCTAGCATTGTGAACTATCTAAAAATTTAAACTAAAATCATATAACTTCTCCTATTATTCTTGTCGTTGATTTCAAGTCAAGTTCCATCTTCCATTATATTCTTGGTTTATTTTATGCCGGATTTACTTTAATAAAACCGTAATGATATGGAGCCATATGAAGAGTAAATAGTATTTTTAATATCCAATAAGCTGGCTCTGTACAGACATTCCCAAGATGCCGTATGAATGTATATTATAATAGCAGTATGGGATTAGAAATAGAAAAAAATATTGCAAGTGGATATAGAAAATGTCTTTTATCGCTTCGGAAGGCGGTCGGGTTAGTTTTACTACCACCGTGTCAATTAATCGGAGTAATAAAGGAGGGAATCATTGCTCATTTTATGACCTTATATTTTTATGGGGGCTACACAAGGAAACCCCTTGGTCATAAAGGATTTTTTATTACCTCATAAAAATATTGAATGGATTTAAACTTTTAAAAAGAATCCGTCGTGTCTCGGCTAAGAGGTGGATGGATTTTTCATGATCCTTTTTACTATCTTCTTGATGGCTTTTGGAAGGGCTTTTTCTGTATTTTGTATTTTATTTTGTCTTAGGAGGTTTCCTGTTTTTTCGATTATGGAAGTATTGGTTTGAGTTGTGATTGATTTTTTGTGACATTTTGATGTTATTTTACGTCTTCATCGAATTGTGGATTCAGATATACTTTACTTATAAATATTTTTTGTTTTATAATATTTCAGGATATTAGTACCTTCAGTGCGCCCTGAATCATTTAAACGTTATGAGAGGTTAGTGTGTATCTTGATGATGGGTGGTCGGAAACTTGTGGCAAATTATTGCTGCATATCTGTGACTCACAAATTCATACTTTGTAAGGGTTTGTCCTAAAGGCTAAAACGTAGCAATTTTCGTTCCGTAAAAAAGAAAAATAAATAAATAAATATAAAATAAATTGAGTGTAATTTATTTAAATTTCACTGAATTATGAATCTAGGTGCGTAAGATAGAGAAATTATCGTATTTTTTTTTTATTGATATATCATTCACTTTCTTATTCTGAAAAAAAAAATTATTATAAACAAAAAAGTAATCCTTTCACTATCGTCGTGTTCCTGAATTCTTAAGCTCTTATTATTTTCTTTAACTACTGTACTGTTTTCCATGGAACTTGAATAGTATTTAATTGTCATTTTAGAATCATGGCGTGGTGTGAATGATCTCTTTAATCATTATTACCATAGTTCTATATTGAGACAGTATACAATATTACTCAATAAAAAAAAACTTAATTAAAAACAAAGAATCATGAAGAACACAGAATTGCTTTGGCGCAAAAATAACAGTCTAAGTACAATCCCCTGTATAATGATTAACTGAACTAATGAAAGCTGAATAAAAAAAAGAATAAGCTTCATTTTGGTGGATTGTGTTAAATTTTTAATTCTTAATTTTTTTTTGACTTGCGGAAAACAATTTTTAAGTTCAGTTGGCAGGACTTTTCGTTTCAGTACTTTATGATAATCGAGTTCAGGTATAGTTGAAGAAGCACGCACTTACTGTCCTCCGAAGGACAGCGGCTTAGATTTTTTTTTTCTTCAATTTTTTAATTAAGTCATTCCTGGCTATTTATTCGTGATATTATACGCTTACTTTATTATACCTGGATGCTAATTATACGAGCGGCGGTTTACTCTCAAACAGGTAGAGACGAAGGGAATATACCTGGATGCAGAATGCAAGAGCGGCTGGTATGTGCCCGTAAATAGCCAAGGAGCAGTAGTAATAAGAAGACTGGGTTCCTCATTAACATGTTGAAGGCTTCCGCTAATTGCGGAATAAAGTTCGCTTTTAATTGCCTTCACGACCTTTTCCTTTTCCCCGATTATGAAAATAATAAGGAGCCTTACGGAATGGCTCGGACATTTCAGCTATTTGTTGGGCCCCTCAGAGGGCAGGGCGTATTGTGTTGCGCTCTTGCCTGTGTGGGAGTGGGCAGAGAAGAAATCTCTCTGATTGTATTTAGATTAGTGTCGTAGGGTTGTGTCGTATCTGATCGGGACTGCTGGGCAATTCACTCCTTTATCCTGGATCGCCTTCTCCTGTGTTATACAGTCCTTCTGTATTAATTTCGAAGACATGTAATGTATATACAACCGTGACAACTAAAATCATATATTTAAAAACATAATTAATTAGAAAGAAGGAGCTAGCTAGTTTAAATTATAACTGATGGATAAAATAATCATAATTAGCCTTTGGCACCAGTCCACAATCATATTTCAGATTTTAATGATAGTGGATTATCGCGAATCTGCGGGACATCGTTGATACTGATTAGCGTTTTCATATTTACTATTTCATTTACTATTTATATTTAATATTTCATATTTACTATCAGCTTGCATCGTTTATGTTGTTTTTTAAATAGTTTGTTAGTTTTAAGGGACTGAACTCATCTCGATGATTATTTGCAGTTGGAATAAAAGGGCACAAGTACGCAAAAAAATAAAAGAATTCAGTTTCATAAAAAACAATGTTTTTTTATTGTATCATTATAATATCCAGGAAATGCTTTTAAACTTTTTTCTTTCTCTTATAAAATTTGACAACGTTTCGGGCTCATTTTCAGGTCTTCTCATCTTCTATAAAACAAATTATTGTGCATTAATTTTATATCTTATTTACAAATATAAAAAATTAAATAATATATATATTTTTTAATGAGATAACTTACTGAAGGCAGTTTCGACATCGAATTCATCCTTATTTTATTATCATTTGTAGTAGTTTCATTACAATAATATGACTACTTTATTTAGGAAACAATATGAATTCAATAAAAATGTAAAAATATTACGATACATTTATAACATAATATATTGTACAATCATGTGCTTAACAATAATTTTACTTATTATTGATTAAGAAGGCTAATTATCATTATAAATAAAATAATTATTGGTGAATTGTTTATTTTAACAAAAACTTTTTTTAATGGAATAAATTACCACGGTTCGTTACTTAGGGTTTTCACTTTTTTTCATTCATGTTTCTCCCTTCTTCCCGGGCGATAATGTTTTTTATTAAATAAGAGTTTTCTTTGGTTAAAGGATCACGCAAATCGATTTCTGCGCCCGAAAAACTCCTATTTCCTAAAATTTAAGCAAAATCCTTCCCAGGGATTTCTACGCCCATTTTGCAGTTAGACCGACGGAAATAGCTCGTATTAGTTTATAGATTTTTTTTTATTCAAAGGTACATCGTTCTTATAATTATAGACTTCATACTGATTTTTTATGGTCTCTAAAAAGATAGAATAAAATATATTTATGTTTTGGTGTTGTGTTATTAAAAATTGCTTTAGTATTCTGCCCTCATAAATTAAATTGCCGTAACTCCAAATTATTTTTCTAAATATGTTTTTATAGTGTACCCGAAATGATTTACAAAATACACCTTTTTATAGCATAAGAAACCTCTACAACTAATGATTTGGATCCAACCATCGGATTTAGGGTTTTCTTATGTTATAAAAAGATGTGAATATTCAGCCCAAATTCGGGTACACTGCAAAAATGTATTTATAAAAATTATTTGGAGTTGGGTTTTTTTAGCTTATCTGGACAGTATTCTGTTTGCTGCTGCATTTTTTTTTTTTTGTTATTCTTATTTTTTTTTAGTGAATTTTTAATTATTTGTAGGGTAATGCTATTTTATTGGGAGGCCAACCTGTTAATTTATTTGACAATATTAAAAACTGTGTAATATGGGATGTAAGAAAATTTAATTTTCTTTTTTACTAATGTTTTTTGTACTCGTTCAAGAAACAATCTGTAAATGTAGTTTTTTAAATTTGTTATTCATTATGCGTTTCCTGCGAAATGAGTTCACCGAATTTCCATTGTTTCGATTTAGTATATATTTATATCTATCAGATCTATTATCGGTTATGAGACAGCGGCTTCGGAATGGAATATTCAAATTGGAAGTGGATGGTTTGGAGAGGTCGTTGCAACCTTGCGAGCGTACAATAAGAGAAACTGTCCGCTGGAGGTCCCATGGGACAGAACTCAATATGCAGATGACGCTAAGATGTGCCAGGGGTACTAACCAGCGCCTGGGAAGTTGCCTATGCCGCTCCCATCGCCTGGTTAGGTCTCGATTTGGGGAGCGCCGGCTGAATCCGAAGAGGCAGAGGACGGATTTGGCGGCGAGGGGTTAGGCTACGTCATTGTTTGTTAATGAGGTCTCAGATAAGAGAGGAGAAGAAAGTAGGCGGAAGGAGAGCGGGGGGCTCAGCTATTTATTGTATTACTTAGCTCTCAAATTTAGGGCGTGGATGACTGTCGGATACATATCAATAGGCTCTGTCATTAATGGATATATCTTGTCCCTCCATCTTCTTTTTTTTCTACTCCCTCCTTCCCCCATGTCCTTTTTGTTCTTTTTCGCCTAAGATCTGTCAGCGAGAGTGAATCCTTGGAGGTGTCGGTGATGAAGTGGCCAGTCATGGTCTCTTCGGCCTCTCTCTGATGATGGTCGCAACCCACGTCTGATCTATCATCTCTTTTAATTTAATCTCAACTATTGCTTAACTATTCCAAGGCTAGTATCTTTTTTATTTATTTATTATTTTTTATTTACGACGTATCTAATACTCTAGTAGGAGTAATTTCTGTCTGTCTGCAAACCGAGCTTACGGATGATTATATAAAATAAATCGACAGTATATCTCGTAAGTTATATTGTAATAAATTGGAGCATACGAGCCTTTGCAGGTTTACTGTTGAAATATCATATGTTACAAATGTGCTGCAACATTTTTACATTTTTATTGTATTCATTTTATCGTTAGATTATTCTAAAGTACACGACTGTACAACATATAAGTACTGAATTATTGACAATTTAATTAATTGACTTCCGAGCTTAGGTCCATAATTATTTAAACTTTATCATTGAATACATCAAAATAGAGACATGAACTTTTGTTTGAATATTTATACTTTTGAAAAACGAATTGTGAAAGGGCTTGTAATTCATTAACAAATTATCCAAAATTAGACACATGATATCAGTCATTCATTTTAGAATCAGCATTTAAATCTTTTAGAAGCAGTAAACATTCTGAATTCTACATGTTTGGGAAATGTATATTTTTATTTGAACGACCGTCAAATCGCTTCCTTGGTTTTTGGTAAGGTTGTAATTGACATTTTTGGCTAAAATGGTATTATCGCTGACTCTACTTTGTCTAATGCACAAGAGAAACTAACTCCATATGCGATCTGTTGAGAATAAACATTTTATTATTATCTTTTTTTTTTTTTTTGAAAGACTACATATCTACATATTTTAGGTATTTTTTTTTATTAAACTAACTTCAACAGTTATATTAAATAACAAGAAAATTGATAAATGTTATTGATAACGCTTTACCACTTCAAATGTTCGAATTCATTTTTCTTAAAATTAAGATTAAAGTAGTTAGAACCTTGTCAAAGCAAGGTAGTGAAATATAGTTATTAAATGGTGTGAGAATCTAATTTTTAATAAAGTTTAGTACTGAAACCTAAGACTCAGGTTTCCTAATTTTGAGTAAATTATAATAATTATTATTATAATACCTATATATATATATATATATATATATATATATATATATATATATATGAAAACATAAAGGTCTCTATATATCTATCTTTATATCTGTCACGAATCATTTGATACGTTCTTTTCGTGACACTAGATCTTCGCTGTAGCAATCATATAAAATAAATGTATTAATTAAATCCGTTAGGTAATGAATGTTGATGCTTATAAGTAATATTAAATAAGTAAAGTAAATTCAGGCATAAATTTTAGTTTTGTTGGACACTGGTATTGATAAAAGAATTCTATGTATGTATTTAACTTTGCTTAATCTTGCTTATTAATATGTTAATATATAAATTTAGTATTTTGTTTTTTCAAGTTTATATTCTTATTTAATTTTTTAATAATTATATGTTTATACTTTTCATGCCTTTATTTAATCTTGTGTGACTTTTCAGACTTCCATTGTCCATTTACAAACATCTGTATTTTTATTTATTGCTTTTTTATTTTTTGTTTATTTTAAAAACGTTAGAATAATATAACCTATGGGTGGGAAACCAAATAAAAACAAAAACACAAATTTCAATCATAAATAATAACAATAAATAGTATCGCGAGGGTGGATTTACAGACATTTCTATTTTCTCATATTTTCAATTCCCCCTAATTTTATGTTAATGATAATGCTACACGAACGAAACGCTTTCTATATAAAATACAATTATATATTATATGTATTTTGTTCGTATTTAAACTACTTAATTAAATACCACGACGTCATAAAGATATTAAATATGTCTTTCCTACTTAAGATATTTTATTACTTTTTGTCCCTACACTGTAGGAGTAACGTATAAGACATTTATTAATAAAATGGGTAATTATTAGCTATTCATTAAATCCGATAGGTAATGTCAAAGTTAATGGTCATAAATAGGTAGTATCAAACTAAATTGAGAATGCATTTGGATTTGTCAGACTTGAGAGGTCGATCTATTTAAATCTACTTAGAATTTATAACTTTATTTAATTTATTATAGTGGTTTTTATATTATATTTTGTATTAATTAGGTTCTTATTCTATATTGTAGTATCTTATTTGGCGTTTCTTCTTACTATTTTCAAATTAATTTTAATTTTAATTTCTAAAATGACGGGCCATGGAGAAGGGGAAAGAAATACGGAAATATCAAATCTAAATAATAATAATAATAAAAACAAATAAATGAATCAGGAGATTAAATTAAAATTTAAGTCCATTTTTCTCGATATTTTCAATTCCCTCTTAATGTATAATGTCAAAGATAATGTTACACGAACGAAATCTAACGAAATACCACCCTATTATGCTGCAACATTAATCATTATAAAATACACAATATATATTTCGTCCTTATTTAAACTGTATCTTTAAATGCCACGACGTCATGATAAAGATATAAATTAAGTTGAAAGTCTTGAATTGTAAGAATGAAAGGTTCGTAATTAATAAATTCTGTTACATAAGGCACCTGATTAGATCTACATTAGAACCACACTGCAGCAATCCCTTAAAGTAGTTTATTTATTAAATCCGTTATTATTTATTATTAATCAAATCCAAAAGATATTGTAAAGTGAGGATAGAATGATGAATCTTAAGGAAAGATCAAAATTAAAAAAAAAACTGCAAGTTATTACACTGTGATCTATTATTTAAAAATAGTTACAATCAATAAATAAAATAATATTTGGATTATTTTCTTTTCGTCTTTATTTATTTATTTTTAACTTTTAATCGGCCACCATTTCGAAACGAAATGACGGATAGTAATGCCGATTTCCGAGGATCATCCTGGGGTGACTTTGTTGCCAAATCTGGAAAAAAATCGACCCAGTAGTCTCGGAGAAAAGCGGCGTATGGGTTTTTGGATTCTACGTATTTCGAAACGTAAAACAGAATTTTTAGGGATTAATTTTGGTTTTTTTGGTCCATTACAAATGTTCATTATTGAAAATAATGAACCAAAGTACAGAGATATCAATCATAAATAATAATTATTAAATGATATAGGTTTGGTGGAATCAAAGATATTTCCATTTTCCCTTTATATTTTCAAATTCCCCATTTAATATTTCATGTAACAGATAATGTTACACGAACAAAATCTGGAAAAGCATCCAATTGTCGAAACACCGCCCTGTTATATACCACAAATTAAATCAGTATAAAATACACGAATATGCTGAATGGCTGACACGGCGGCAGGCGTAGAATTTTATGGAAAACGTTTTATCCGTGTTGGTCATTATCCGCTTCAGTTTTCATTACTCTTTTCATGAAACGTATCATTTCAATTACCATGCATTTCTCTTTAGGGCGTGGCGTGTATGGGATGTATATTGGGATCGTTTTTTGGCGGTGTATATTGATGGATTTTAAATACTTTATGCAAATTGTATTTATCACATAATTTGTAAAATAATTGCTTTACCCCATGGTGTTCGCAATTTAAAGATTCTTGTTTCACTTTTTCAAAATTATGTAAATTTACTGATATTAATTAATTCAATTATAAAAACACTGAAATCCGCTAAAACTCTAATGAAGTTCCTTGTATATATTTTTGAAATAATTTTCTAATTTATTTTAGTCATTTTATTGCAATAAAACTCATTTTAATCATCAAACGACACGGACGGTACTTAGTTTCTTTTCGATATTTTAGTCTAACTCGTTAAATGGATTTTTATATTGTGTTTTCTCTGATATTCAAATCACCGTTCCTATAAATTACTATGTATATGCATACCTTTTTTTTATTATTTCGTTTTTATACCAATAATCAATTTTACGCAAAGCATCCATTCGAATTGTATTTAATTATATATTTTCTCAATAAATTTCTAATCTAAACATCGAATCATCGACAATGGTCATTCCCGAGTATTTTATCGCTCAGATTTATAACTTTTACTGTGCAAGTTTCTTTTAAAATAACTTATTGTAGTGCCTTAGTAAATATAATAATACAGAGGTAGTCGTCATGTTTTAAACCTGAACGGGCCTTAAAAGTTTTAGAGAAGTGTTTATTATCGTTTAAATATTTCGCCTCAACTAGTTATTTCTTCGCTATCCTCCTAATTTATAAAAATATTATACAACTTTTTCTTTGTCAAATTTTATTTTACAGATTGTTATAGGGACGTCTTATTTATTGAGTTATATTTATCAAAATAATATAATAATATAATCGAATAATAATAATAATTATATATAATAATATAATCGACTAATATCGGCTGGAGTTTATTCTTATTTTTTTATGTGAGCAGGGAATTTTAACATAATTTACTTTATTAAATTCAAAAATTATCAAAAGGTTAGAAATGAAAAGCTTCAAGTCTAGATTGAATTCCGTACTTTTACTACTGTTACCAATCTAAATTTAGATATTTTGTTAAGTTTATTTATGTCATGTTTATACATTGAACCAAAACATGTATGCATTGGTTGGATTAGAAGGATAAGGACATCCGGAATCATGTAAATATATAATAATTTTACTATTGCAAATTTGCTAATAAAAGCTGTATTTTTTACTTTCCCTTACCTACATACGAAGTATATAGTAAGGGGAAGTATTGCGATCGTGAAAATTTTCGAATTCGAGTTTTCAACGGAAATACATGTTTTAAGGTCCCCTGAGTCCAAATGACCAAGTCTCGCAAAATGGTTTGTGTGCCTGTGTGTCCGTGTGTCTGTGTGTCTGAGTGTCTGTGTGTATGTGATCAGTCTAGCTCAAAAACGGAAAGCTGGACGATACTGAAATTACATATTTAAGGTTAGCACATGCATGTGATGTTACAGCAACATTTTCGTCAAAATCGACTAACCGGAAGTGCCACTTTATATAATCGCTTTTACACATTTTTACAATTTTCTCGAAAACAGCTCTAACGATTTTGATTAAACTTGCCTAAATTATTCTTCATAAAGACCTTTAACTTTTCATTTATGTAGTAAATCACCGAGGAATTGCAGGGAAAAAAGTTATGATGAAAAGAATACTTTATTTGCGCATAACTTCAAAAGCGTGCAATTTATGGTAGTTCTTCATGTATGCACTTGTATGAAAGATAATTAAATGATCTAAAAAACAATAAAAGAATCATCAAAATCGGACCAGTATTAGCAAAGATACAGCGCATCGGACTAACCGGAATTAGCTATTATATTATGGATTTTACACTTTTTTACATTTTTCTCAAAAACGGTTATAACGATTTTGATTAAACTTGCCAAAATTATTCTTCATAAAGGCCTTTAACTTTTCATTTATGTAGTAAATCACCGATAAAATGCAGGAAAAAAGTTATGAAGAAAAGAATATTTTATTTTCGCATGGCTTAAAAAGTATGCAATTTATAGTAAATTATGTACAGAATTATATGAAAGGTTATTAAATTATCTAAAAAAAAAAAAAAAAAAAATCAAAATTGGACAAGTATTAGCAACGATACAGTGTATTTTATGAGGAGCATAAAATAGATGGATAACTGAGCGCATCCGAAAGGAGATAGATGCCACCGAATCTCCTCCCACCAATCCGCCAATCTGTTGTAAACAATACGCTCTGTAATAAAGTAATTTAAGAATACAAAAACGGAAATTAACTTAATAATTTCTACTTTCACATTATTTAATGGAAAGAGAATGTTTCCATAGAAACTTAACCAGCAACTTTTAAAATATATTTGCAACTTGACAAAGTTAAAATATATAGGTATTGTACAGAATTGTTGTACTAAAATTGTTTTAAAAACTATTTTATTGTACTTAAGTGGGAGAAGAATTGAATGCTGTTGAGTTTATTTCAAGTATTGTTTATGTGAACCCTTTAGAATTATATTAAAAAGATAATTATAATAGGGCGGTAAGGGAAAGTTGTGTGATGCGCGCACCGCACCAGATTTTTTTTTGTTACTTCTGCATAAATTTCATTAAAAACTAAAAATTTTTTTTTAATTCATATTTTATATGATTTCTTTATGACGGTATTTCATATATTTGAGTCTTATTTTGTTTTTATTCCCATTTTATATACTATTTTACTTTATTCGTATTTAGCCAAATATCAAAGTAGGGTTTTGAAAATTTATTTATTAAAAAAAAAAAAAGAAAATAAACCAGAACATGAAAAATACACGAAAGCGGTATGAAGGAGATTGTTTTTTTTCTATACGATGGATGATAACTGGTGCCTTTGGAAGAAAAAGTTGACAACAAGGTGGATTCAAGAGGTTAAAAGAGTTTTGGAAAGATATGTACGAAAAGAAGAGGAAACTATGGAATGAGAGATTTTTAAAAATAAAGTTTTGAGAATAGAAGGACTCCCAAAAAGAAAACCCGGTCTATTGTGGTCTGAGAAAAAGAAAATGATGAGGGAATACTAGAAGGAAAGGAAAAGAAAACGACAAGAAAGAAAAAATTAAAATTGTTAAGTGGTCCCTAGTAGCCCTCCTCGAAGAAAAAATAACAGCTCTAATTCTCGTTAAAAAAAAGTTCCTTATTTTAAACAGTATTTTAAATTTAACTTAGAAGTGAGGCGTCTACTAACAAAAAGGGGCAATTCCAAATTTTCAAATTTTGAAAAAACACAAAACCCTGTAAATAGTTTGCCATTGATAGAGTAAATTTCTGACAAGATGTATCTTTGTGTTTTGCAGGGCAAATTTTAGAACCGCCTAGAACTCGAAATTTTGAAAAAAAAAATAAAAATTGAGTTATCCCTTTATGTTAGTTGACGCTTCAAGTGTTAACAGAACTCTAAAGATAAAATGGAACTTACTGTGTGTTTATTTCTGTTTCCAAAAATTCGAATTTAATAATGTTTGTACTCTCCATGATAGAAAAATTCCGTAAATTTCGGATTGACTTTTTATCAATGAAACTCACTATTAATATGGAATATTATTGGAAATAAATTTTGCTCTAGAGATATATAACAAGAGGCGATGACTAAGTCAGTGGATGCCTGAAGCACATGGTCCAGATGCCGAAAGAGGTTTTTGTCCACTTAGGGGTAACATGTCTTCCTACCCCGTCGATATATTTCTCCGTCCGGAGGGCTTTTTCTTGTTCGTCCATATGCGGTGTCTACTCTCAGCTGATTTAGTGTATATCTCCCCACGAGTTGACAACTTTATAATCCTCACAGGATCCCTTTAACTCTATTATTTATTATAGTTTAAATCATTTTCAACTATAAGTGCTTCTTTTTATATTTATAATTTGTATCAAGTTGAATTTCCCAAAGTTTATGCAGTTATATTTTTAGTATTTTCTAATAGTTCTACAATTTTTTATAATGGAGATAGAGTTTGTAAGAAACCAAAATATATCCATAATATTATTTTATTTATTTACCTCTGTTATTGTCAGAGACATACAGAGTGGATTGGCCTAATATATAATAAGTAGAACAAATTACTATCTAAGTACAAAATAAAAATATCTGATGTGGACAACACATGACTTCCTTGTACGTCTATAAAACTATAAATCGGTGGTTCAAAAAGTGATCCTGAATTTGGCTACTAGTTTCCGAAGATTACAGTATCTCAAAAACGACACTCGGCGTCCCGACATCCATCTATTGACACACACACACAAATGGGGAGAAAAACCAGTATTTTACACTCAATTTTAACACTTAAAACAAGTAATAAAAATGTTTAATTGGATTGGAAACAAAATTGCGTTATGTAATTATTTATGTATTTAATTTAAATGTAATTTTTGATGTAAGCTTATTATGACCTTCTAGTGATTTATCCTTTTCGGCCCATCAATTTTAACCAAAATCTAGTAAATACATTCATATTGATATAAAAGTCCTATTTACCAAATTTCAGATGTTTTACATTATATTTTAATATAATTTTTGATGGAAATCTAATGACCTTGAAGTAAAGTACCGCTTCCGGTTTTCCAATTTAGAAGAAAATCTAGTATATTTTTAAAATTAATATATAAGTTATAAATACTAAATTTGAGAAGTTTTGCATAGTATTTTAATATAATTTGTGATGGAAAACAATTATGACCTTCAAGTAAAGTACCACTTCCGGTGATCAAGTAGTGACCAAAAAGGGAGGTTCTCAACTACATTTTACAACGATCCTAAATACAAAATTTCAACTTTCTACGGCTAACCTTTTTTGAGTTAAGCGAAATACGAACGTTCGTACAAACGTACGTACGTAAAGACGCCACGACGAAACTAGTCAAAATGGATTCAGGGATGGTCTAAATGGATATTTCCGTTGAAATCTGAAAACCGAAAATTTTCGCGATTACAATACTTCCTTTACTTCGTACAAGGAAGTAAAAAAAATTAAACAATTAAAAAGAAAACATAAATTAAGAGTAGAAGGTTGGTTGGTGAGTGCGGCCAATGAAGAAACACACAAATAAGAAAAAACTGATTATATTGTGTGCGGACGTTTCGACCTAAGTTTTAGGCCATCATTAGGGTACGATTAGAATATTGTTATCTACTTTGTAGTAATGTGTAATATACAAAATTAATAATAAGTTTTTATTGTTATGATTTAGTTATTATGCATTTAGTTTATATATAAATATATACATATTCATTAATTAGGATATTATTAGAAGATTACAAAAGTGTTATGTCTCATAAATAGCAGTAAATAACTAATCAGTTGACGTTTCGTCAGTTCAGGCGAATTTCAAACGAAATAATTCAGGTTATCTTAACTGCAGATCATTTATTTTATTTTTATAATTTTTTTTTTATTCATTTTTCTTTTTTATTAATCAATAAATGTGGTATGAATGGTTATATCTAACATTATTAACTATTAATTATCTTTAAATGTGCCAGAATATAGTATTTCAAAATAAATAGTTCATCTCTATTCATATGAAATTTTGCAATTTATTGTCACCAACGTTCAATTAGGCATTAGTGCATACTATAAAAACTTGTGTTGAAGTTTTCGCTGATTGGCGATACCCCTTATGAAATCAATTGGCTTGCTTATTTTTATTTTGTTCTCTATTTTACTGTTTTTTAATTACTTGGCACCTCGATTGTTTTTTATCGAAATTCCTTTCTTCCACTTGGCACTTTCCGGACGAAGGACTAGCAATGCCTCCGGACACCGCCGTACCTAATTTGGGATAACTGTGATCCGATCCCATTGTTTCGCTAGGACTCTTTCCTTCCTCAGGGCGAAAATGATGAAGAAAAAAAGTATGTCGTACCGGTACCTAGAAAAGAAAGCGGTTTGGTAATGTCCTGCAATTGTTGGGTTATTATTTCTTTCCCCGGTCGGTGCTCCGGGCTCCCCAGTCACAGATTGCCTCCGGGTGATAGATGAGCCTTCCGTGAAAAATGCCCCAGCTCCCGTACCCCAGATCGTCGGCCGAATTAAACGAGTTTCTTTTTATCCCTTCCATGTCGGCCACAGCCACTGGTAGAGTTCTTCAACCGGCTGAAGAAGTGGCATGCGGAAGGAAGACTAATTGGCTGGGCCACTCCTGATGACACACGAGCCACCTCTGCAATTACTGGGGAGAAGGGGTTTTGCATACATCCATATGTGCATATGGAAATGCAACTGCCAGGGCAATGTGTGTTTCAGGCTAAAGTGCATTTCTGGACGAGTTTCCTGCTTTAAATATTGCCCGGCTCAACGGCTCGGATCATGTTACAGCTGTGTTCATTCTAGAAAGTTTGCATTTTTTTTTTTTTTTTTTTTTTTTTGCATCATCTGGTTTTCTCAGTAAATGATGCCATTCGATTCTATCCACTCTAAACATCCTATTATTTTAAAAATCTGCCATCTTCCGCATTCCGATCGCTGTAGTGTGAGCATGAGAATAATTAAATCTTAGCCGGCATAAATAAAATAACGTTCTACTGCTGAACGGGCTGCATTAGAGGATTGAAATCTCTCAAGCTCTAATAATAAGAAGTTTAAATAGCTTGCAAGCTGGTCAAGGATACTTATGGATAGGTTTCCCGAAATTAAATTTAAAAAAAAAAATCGTGAGAGCTTTCTATATACATATTTAATAAGAGCGAACTTACGTTGGTGTCCTTAATAATTTTTATTACATATTCATACTCGTGGAAGCAAGTTAATTACATGAAATATATTAGGCTAACTTTAGATTTACGTTTATTACAGCACTGTCACTAACAGTAAGACTAAAACTGGTGGTCTACAAAAGCATTTTACGTCCTGCACTAATGTACGGCTTTCTCTTCACTCACCCGCTGAGGGCACACTGAAACATCTTCAGCGGTTCCACAACAGCATTCTAAGAAAGATGAAGCGGGTGCCTTCACTAAAGAAACTGAAGGCAGAAATGTAGCGTAGTTCTAGAGTAAGGCATTCAAAATAAAGTGTACATGTTACTATAAATATATACCTTAAAAGATTTATATTTATTATAATTTTGGGTATTAAAAAAAAAAAGATTTATTAACATTATTTATTAGGTTATTCTGTATTGTCATCGTATTTAATTATGTTTGTGCAACTATTGTTTGCTCTTCTATTGTTCCCATGTTTTTTAGGGATACAATGTGGAATAAATTAATAAACATTGTTTTGTATTTTTTCACAGTGATTAAAACCTTCCTCGGCCCTTCTCCTCAGAACGTGAATGAGCTAACATTCGATGGAATCAGAGATCCTGGAATGTTGGAAATAATAGCGATCATCTATCAGGGTTGCCAATCCTCGGCCAAGACTAATTACTTTGTCCTTCTTGTGCCCGTTAGTCCTGCCAAGGTGTGGAGGTGTCGATGTCAAAGCCATCATGGATTAAAGTGCCCTACCTTTGGGGGTGGTACCATATGTTATCTTCGAGGCGAATTTCTGACAGTTTTGGAGCTGAGTTCAGTTTTTTTACCTCCCCTGGCACTCAAATTATTTATCTCTTCGGGATATTTAGCAATCAGCTTAAAAACTATTTAGGAATAAAGAATAATGTTACAACAATTTGATTTTGCCGGATTTAGGGCACAATAGATCAATAGGAGTTCTTTCGTATTTAATTAATTGCTTCAATTTGATGGGGTTCGGCCCTCGATACGCGGTAGTAGTGTCACCTATCATATGTATAAAATAAATGCACCCGAAGAAGTCGCATCCGATCATCTTGACGATTTTTGATTTTTTCCTATAAAAATAAAACAGCAAATTTCTACAATAATTAGCGGGCTATTAAAAAAGAAATGAAACCATAAATAATGTGAATACTGTGTCTCCCGTATTATTGCATTTATACAATTCTTTCTTACCATATAAATTTACACAGTTCCTTCTTACCCTAGGAATTTATACAATTCTTTCTTACCCTAGGAATGTATACAATTCTTTCTTACCCTAGGAATTTATACAATTCTTTCTTACCCTAGGAATTTAAAAAATTCTATCTTACCCTAGGAATTTATTTCGTACGGGTTTGAGGCTCTGGAGTGAGAGTCGGTATAACGATTTTAATCAATGGGAACAAATGCAAAACATAATATTTTACTATGAACTAAAAAAATTGGAAAACAGATTGCAGCAAACGTAATTAGGTGAACACAATGACTATAAATATAGCGATAACCTGTAGTTTTAATGTTATTAACCTTCTTAAATACAAAATAAGATGTATAAATGAAGTTGATATTTTTTTTTCCTCTCTTCAAAATGAGAATAATAAACGTTAGACTAATGTTAAACCTAATAAAGTTTGTGCAGTTTTTGCTTCCACGAATATTTTGAAGTTGTTATGACTACGATTGTGGACTCCTACCTACTCACCCAAGCTTTTTATTATATAGATGTTAAAATTTCTTAATTGAAGTTAACATATTCACAATCGTCCGGATTTGTCTTCCTTGTGCTATAAATTTTGCCAAAATTAACTGCTTCAAATCTCGCAGTTAATAGTGCAAAGGTTTGTTATTACAATTTCTTGGACCAACAAATATCTAAATAATAATTTGCTTTACTTCCAATGTAATCCTATTTGTGCATATGGTTTCGGAATTATGTTAACGCATGTTATTAATTATTTTTTATATTTACGTTCATGATAATGAAAATTATCTTCGATGCCTTATATTACTGTAATGTTTTTTTTTTTAAAGGTTTCGGAGAATAGAGTGTTTACTGATGCTACAGATTTTGGATTTAACTACTAATTATCTATGCGAATTGGACTTAGTCACTGCTTTACCTGTCTAGCTAGCTTATCTAAACATCCCTTTGTCTCGTTTATTTGCTGCTTTAAAAAGTGAAAGAATTATTTATTTATTTTCTAACGGGTATTCCTATCACAGTTGGATGTATATAATTACAATAGAATGATGAGGAAGTTGCCCAGAGGTTGGAGATGCAACAGTAGGACACCGGTGCCGAGCTGACTGGGTTCAATCATCTTGAAGGGGAAGGATTCCCATCTCCGGTGATGGCTCCTCAGATGGGATGGCTATCATCAGATCAGCTCCATCTTGGGTCTAAGCCAAGTTTTTGTCATAATTTCGCTCTAGATTATTTACATATATTATTATCTATTATCGCATTTTATATTAACATTAATTCTATTTTAGTCTTGTATTATTATTTGTTTTTTTGTATCATACAGTTATTCAGGGCTGTCGTCATTGTGGTGGAGGTAGGAGGAGTGTTACCTCCCACTTCAATAATTTTAAAGCTCAAAGTTGATATATTTTTGAATATAAAATAAAGAAAGAAAAAAAATTAAAGAATAAATTTAATTGGTTTGTAGATTTAATTGAGTTGCTACAAAATAGCAACATAACGGCTAACCTGCGCTATGACTGCGTATAGTTTTTTTGCGTTTATCTATCCATGCATAGGAATCAGGAAATTTAAAAAAAAAATAGGCGTGCTATAAACGCTGACTTTAATTCTCTAGAACTTCAGCTATTTGGCATTTTTTATTTGGAATAACAGTTTTTGAGTTAGAGGCTTGTAAAACTGAGCACAACAGGAAATTTTCCAATTTTGACTGCAGGCTCTGACCAAACTGCTGAGACAAATTTAATATTTATTGAAAGCATTCGACGCGTAATTTAATGTCCCTTAATTTTGGTAAGAGTAGAATTTTCTGTGCGACGAACTCTTCTGATGCTATTAAATAAGACAAAAAACTGAAAAAAGTTGCCAAAATTTCGTTACCATCGGCCACAATTCCACAATCTATTTCAGCCCAACACAAATAACAAAACGATACAGAATCCAGGAATAAGATCGATAGGTAATTTTTGACGACAATTTACAAAATCTCAATTTAAATTTTCAGAATGTTCGTTACTTTACAACAGCCAGACGTGCAGTTCTGTGTTGAGACGACACTTAGCTATTTTTTGAAATTAGATCCTGTGACTATGAGTAACTTAAATCTGCCACTGACTCCTGGAGAGTTAGATTTTAGGGAAAAAAACTATTCCAATTTAATGAGATGTTTCGGAATTAGTAATAAAAATTTCAAACTTTAAATTGTTCTCCAGATAATTTTCTATTTCGCCGATCACCAGTTATTAAACGAAGAATCATAGAAAAATAAAAATATCCCAAGGAAACTGGTTTACTTTTTTTGTTTGTTCCAATAACTATGATTTAGAAAATTACTTATAGTCATGATTTAATGTTTATAATCAATGACAAATTAAATAAAAAAAAAATAATAGAAATAAAAGATATCAATAATAATATAGAGTTGATGGAAGCGGAATGAATTGAAACCGCGGCGAGGCAGGGAGAGTTGCCTTTGAAGCTCGGCCGACTAACTCCCTCCGAGATAGATTGATAGCTTTTCGTTACGATAATTGTACGATTTACATTTATATTAGAGTCTATGATTACTATATTTAGTTGTGTAATATCCCATCCTATCATTTCTTATAATATCATCTTGTTTTTTCTCTGTTTCAGGTGAGTAACTCTTCGCTAATAATTAATAAAGAAAATTTAATGAGGTATGAGTATAATCATGGAATTGAGTGATGGGGTGAGTACGAATTGATTTGCAACCTGTCATGTTGATTTGTCTTCAAAATTAAAGTAATTACCATAGTTTTATCTGGAAAGCTTGCAATTATTAAAGTTATATTTTATCAATTGAGTGTTAAATATATGTTTCTTGGCATTGTCAGCTGATATAACATGTGTTATTTATTCGCCGAAATGAATGACTTCCTTGTACGCAATAATCGCGAAAATTTTCGGTTTTCAGATTTCAACGGAAATATCCATTTTGACCATCTCTGAATCCATTTTGACTACTTTCGTCTGTACGTACGTGTTTCATAACTCAAAAACGGTTAGGCGTAGAAAGTTAAAATTTTGTATTTAGGATTATTGTAAAATCTAATTGTGAACCTCATGTTTTGGTCACTACATCATTACCGGAAGTGGTGCTTTACTTGAAGGTATTTATTGATTTTCATAAAAAATTATATCAAAATGTAATGCAAAACTTCTCAAATTTGGTGTTTAAGACTTACTATTAATATAAATAACCTAATAAATTTTGGTTAAATTTGGCAAACAGGAAGTTGTCCTTTACTTAAAGATAATATTAGACTTTCATCAAAAATTATATTAAAATATGATGTAAAACATCTCAAATTTAGTAAAAAGGACTTTTACATCAACATGCAAGTATTTACTAGATTTTGATTAAAATTGGTAGAGCGAAAAAGGGTACTTTACTTGAAGATCATAAAAACTTACATCAAAAATTATATTAAAACTAAATACAGAAATCGTGACTTATGGTTTGGTAATGAAGGTTACAAACACGATTGGATGTCGCGACGCCGAGTGTCATTTTTGAGATACTGCAATCTTTGGAACCTAGTAACAAAATTCAGGATCATTTTTTATATATAGTTTAATTTTATGTATAGTTTTATAGGCGTATAAGGATGTAATGTGTTGTCTACATCAGAATTTTTTTTTATATATGTATTTGGTCGTTTTTTCGAATTCCTACAATGAAAATGTAACGTTATAAAAAAAAAAAAAAAAAAAAAAAAAAAAAAAAAAAAAAAAAAAAAAAAAAAAAAAAAAAAAATCAGGATTAGAAATTTCATAAACAGTTTAAATAGGAAATGTGGTGTTGTTTTTTTTTTTATTATTATTATTTTTTAATATTCAGGAATTAAAGAGGAATTCTTGATTTACAAACAGTGCTGCCCAGATAAATGCCATATTACCCAGCATATTTTACATCATATGTATAAGACATAAATGCATTTTTTTTCCATTTCATTTTGACTATTACAGCGATTTTGGGTTAATCCTCTTATGACAGCTGTGTAATATAAATCGTAGGTATCTAGAAGACAGTAGTAGGTTTTTTTAAAATTGTGGTTTTCCTCCAATAATTAACGAATGCCTGCCATATAGAATTGAAATTAAAAACCTTTGCTTATACTGGTGCTAATTATAAACTAGAAAGTTTTTTTTTTTTTTTTTTTTATGCCATACGAATGTTAGCTAATAATTAAATAATATTTTAAATTTGTAATCACGGTAGAAATAGTATTGTCCAGGATTATTAAAACAGATAAAATTTCTCATTATGTTTTTTCGAGTCATTTTTACTAGTATTATAGTTATTTATCGTGTATTGTAATTATTTTTCACTTTAAGTAGAAAAAAGAAATAAGTCTTTAGCATTATATTACATCCTTCTTTAATCAAACAGCAAAACCATACAGCTATAACACAAGCATCGTGGTCCATAGATGGCCCTAATGAACTGAAAAAAAAAATCCTTGTTAATCTTGATATTTTTTGTTAAAACTGTAAGCATGAATCATACATTTTATCCCTCTTAATTCCCTCCTCAGGGTACACCAGCATGTTTTAAATCGCTCTTAATGAGGTTCCTCCAGTAGCTAATTCGGGGTTAGACGTTGACTGAAGAAGGTTTTATAGCATGGACCATAAAGGAGGAAGAGGGGATAAAAGAAGAGGTGATGGAGGGCAGTAAAAGGTAATCGGCGTGTGGTGGTAGTACGGCGTGTTGTTGTAGTGTGTTGTAGTGGTGTAGCGGTGTGATGGTGTGGGGTGTCCTATCTCTTTAGTGCGTCGTAAAGGCTCTTTCTCTTAGCCCTCCAGTCCCTCAATCACACCGCTCCCTTTATAGAATAATCCTATCACCCGATTTGAATATCGGTCTCTATTCAGCACCAATTTTATTGCTAGAATTATTACCTAAACAATTATTTGATTTTTCACATTAATGTGTGTTTATCGGATTCAAAATTTAATTCTATATCCCTTTTATTTCCTCAACTCGGTGAGGTAGAGGAGATTAATGTTATCGATCAAAAAATTTGTTTCATCATTATTTCACGATCTCTAAAATTCATCTATTTTAGAATGTTTTTAACTTTTAAAAGGGAACAAGAATGGTTATTATTACTGCCGCAATTAATATTTTTAAACTGCTAACTCGTTAAAAATATATTTAACAATATGGATTGGGATGAAAATTTATAGAAGCTTATTTTTCATGAATTGAATATCAAAATTATCGTAAGCTTGTTGGAAAAAATTAATATGTATTTAAAACCATTGCAATTTCAACTAAAGATTTTGAAAATACCCTTATCTTATAGATCTTAACCAACAGAGTTTTGGGGCTTTGAAAATGTTAATAGCTAAATTTAAAATTAAAATCATTTAAAATTAAAAAAAAACTTAGATAAAAAACATTATTGGAAGAATGGTATTATTAGAAATGCATGCATATTGGAGGGCGTTAAATATTATTTCTAAATAATTATATTGATAAACGGTCGTAATGTAAATTGTAAATGTATTTTTAATACTACCTCGTTATTCGAATGCAACACGTACTGTCTACGGCCTTATTCTTGTGGAATTTACTCGTGCATGCTGTAAAATACTTTACCATTTTAGATGCTGACTCCTGGATAAATGGTTGGACCTCAACGATGTGCGGGAGATGCCGGCTGACATTTTGCGACCCTTATCTTGTGCCATCAGCGACCAGGGTTCGAGTACCACGACCCTTCCTGACCCTGGTTCTCATTGTCTGCTCTAACGGACAGCTTCTGAACAGGTTAGGCAGGCAGCTGTTCAGCTTCGGTCCTCTACTTGTGTGTGTAATCATAATCAACGAGATGATTATTTTTTCTGATGAAGAGAGACCCAAAAAATATTCAAGTGACTGCTTGACAGCATTTTTTTTTTTAAACAAAATTATTTCAAGTAAAAAAAAATTAGGGATAAAAATATATTTGGAATAAAAAAATATCTTACACAAGTAACCTTAAAGCATTTATTTGCAAATGGATTCAAGAAACTGTTTATACACAGTATCTGTAATAATCAGTTAAAATTAGATGATGAAAACATCAAACGCCGTTTTCTCAAAAGTACATCTTTTCGCTTTGATGTCTGTACACAGATATTCCTATCATAAGAGAAATTTCATAATTTCTGATTTTTTTTCAGTGTTACTGGATTATGTTCTCCGGCATTGGTCCTTTGTATACGAAACCATTCCCGTGAGAGTTCGAGCTGTCATTTAATTTACGTTGTATATAGCTGTGTTGGCAATTTTTGGAGGAGCAATATATTGCTTTATGTTTTTGAAGTATGTTTCGTGCGAACTATTAAATCCTTTTAAAAGAAAATGGTCCATTATGTATAATTTTTAGCAATAAATTAATTACTCCTAAATGTCAGAGTATTGCCTGCTTTCCCCCCGAGCGGCCCACAAGCTGACAGATGTGATTGGCTGATGCGTGGGCAGCCTTCCCCAAATGGACTAGCGACTGATAAGTTTATGAAAGTTTTTTATGTAATCTATGCTGTTTATGCAATCCATAGTATCCTCGAGAAGGTATGTTAATGGATGTCTTCTGTCAGCGCGATGGCTATCTCTCTCTCCAACTCCTTTTCTAATTAAGTAATAGCCTCTTACATTTCATTTTTGTTCTTATTCTTCCTCTTCTTCGCTGTCCTTCGGAAATATGTGTCGCAGATATTGTCTGGTTTACGTTTCTCTCGGATAAATTACCTCTTTACGTATTCATACTTCTTTTTTGCTGGCAATTTCGATTTGGATTATTCAACTCCTGGTTTTTGCAGTATTGATTCATTTCCAAGATAAGTTAACACCGGTTGAGCTGAAGTTCACTTTAATAGTTCTGGAATATAATTTGTTTTTGCATCTACGCCAGGATAGAAATTGTCATTATATTTTACTGTAATAACTTATCCTCTTTAGGAATTGGAATAGATTTACAGTTTTGTTGATCTAGGTTAGGGCGACCAAACGTCCCGTAATAGCCTGGATTTTTTTTAATCCTCTGACAGACGGTGCCTCAAAAAGTTGTTTCGGGACGCTCAAAAGTCACTGAATTTTATTTTTATATGGATGAGGAAACATTTTAAATCGATGACTCCATTTTCTTTGATCAATTCGGAATATTGATAAAGTTCGTTTAATAATAACCTTCACTTGTGGAATCATGGAAACTAAGCACCATTTATTTTGGGTGAGTTTAAAAAAAAAAAAAAAACTGAGACCATCTTCAGCAATAATTTGATATCGTAAAAATTGCGAATGCCAATAAAGATAGAATATTGTCTTTCATGAATATGATCAAGAAGGCTTGCAGAGAAAAATACCGTATTTTTTACGTTTATATATAATATTATTAATTAAACAGATATCATAGAAGTAAATCAGAGTAAATTTCGATTTAATCCTTTTTGCTAATAGGCTACCATCAGGCTAGCAATATATTAACAAAACATCAAATGTTAAAAATAAAAATAAAAAAAAAAGATTCATTAGGGTGTCACTTTTAGCTTGTTGTGTCCTGTTTTTCTCCGGTGTTTTACGCCACTCTAATCTAGGCGTAATAAATTATTTTTATTGTAAGTAATATAATATAATTTAATAGTATAATATAATATAATAGTAATATAATTGTGGTTTTTCTTCTCTATGTTTATAAACTGTAAGTTTACCCTGAGAATATATTATACAGTTTATTAAAATTATTCGATACTTTTCTAATGATTTCTAAGAGAGCTTTTGTAAAATATTTGTCTTTACAAATTTATTATCATTTGATCATTTACGGGAGATAAAAGACGCAACTTAGTTCCTTCCTTCTTTGAGTTGCTGAGCCAACGATGCAGAAATTCTAATGGCGCTATTATAATTAACAATTTGCAATTAACGACCGGAAGTATCATTTACTATATGAATATGTATTAAAGATTATAATAATATTAATTTTTTATAACAATCAGATAAAGAAAAAACAGGTCATTATTTATAATACATACACAACTACCGCACAGGTATCCTCACACTGCTGTGATGAATACCCCAACAGTGTGCTTTATAATTCGTCCCTTTGTTAATAAAAACAATAGCTTTAATTAATTATTGCTGATTTATAGCTCTAACCGTTTTATATTATTATTCAGCCAGTCACGTTGCCGCTGTTTTCGTAATTAAATTAAAATAATGTGTTGAACTGTTTCGGCGATCATCGTCCTCGAAAATTACGTTATACCAGTTGCTTTGTTTAATTTTCTACAACTTATTTGTAAATTATATATATATGGTATAGAGGAGACACGTCATTCCAACATGTCGATGAATAAAATATCGCAGAAACTAACGCTATGCATCTATCAGTTGACATCCGCATGATGGTATTGAAGGATCAATCTAATTGGGGATTGATAAATTATTTGCCACTTCTATAATTTTGTTTTATTGAAAACTAGTTTCGAATGTTATACATTCATCTTCAGTTCTAAAAACACATAAAAAATTCAAAAATAAGCAATTCAAAATATAGTTTGGTATTATTATACATATTGAATTAGATGTAATATAAATCAATATTATAAAACATTTATGAATTTAATTAAGACAAGAAATCAAATACATGTTGGTACTCACCAAGGTTTAAATGGACTATATCAAACAGAAAAGTTTGTACTGGTTTCTTCTCGCACTGAACTAACAATAAAAGAAAGGTGGGATGTTTATAGGTAAACGGTTTAAGGGTCGGGGTTTTTTCAGTAATGCCGGAGGGTAATTGGTTTTTCCGTTATAGATGGGAATAAATTTAAGAATGGACTTTTGGAGATATTTATTTGGTCATTTAAGCAAAAATCTGGATTGGATTTGAAGGATTTTATTATTTCAAGTGCTTCATATATATTTAATTTGAGACTGTTTTCAACGTGATGTATTAATTTAACTCCTGAGTCTTTGATAAATTTATGTTTTTTTTTTCATTTAAATGAATTGCAAAGTTGGAATTCTCTGTCTTATTATATGCACGTATTTGTTCCTTTAATCTCTGATTTTGCGATCTTCCAGTTTTTTCCGTGTATTTGGCTGCACAATCATTACAATTTAGTTCGTATACTCCGCTTTTTTGGAAAGGGTCTATTTTGTCTTTCGGACTTTGTCTAATTTAATATGTATAATAATACCAAACTATATTTTGAATTGCTTATTTCTGAAATTTTTTGTGTGTTTTTAGAACTGAAGATGGATGTATAACATTCGAAACTAGTTTTGAATAAAAAAAAATTATAGAAGTGGTAAATAATTTATCAATCCCTAACTATGCACCTATGTTTATTTTTATGATTGCAATAAAAATTAAAACGTTTTGCATTGCTTTTACGATGTAATGCTTTGACTGTTTATAATTAATTCATTTTCGTATTTCAGTTTATATATGTGATATTATTATCCGTATCTGTAATTTTGTTGTTGACAGGTGCGGATATGGAAATAAACGTTAAAATTCATGTATATTTTGGCACTGATATTTGTTAATTAATTAATTATATATATTTGCTTATATATTTTTTTTCAAAAGCAATACAATTACAGTATAATTAACGTAATGTTAATCCTCACTAAACAAAACAAAGATTAGTGATTATAAAAAAACTAATTTATATCGATGGTAAAAAGTTCAATGGGGCGTAACCATCCAAAAAATCGAAAATGATTTTTTTTTTTTTTTAAACGGTTCCTCTCGATTTCCTCATTCTATTTATAATTTTCTTTGTGTCTCTTGTAAAGTTTTCATTTTGAGGAGGGTTACGTCCATGTATTGCGTCGATATATAGATAAAAAAAAACAACCGAATGAATATCAACATTAAATATTATTAAATAAAGTTGCATTTTAATTTAATAATTTATGAAATATCGGATCCAACGAAAATGACCTTCATGAGTGTCTTGGAACTTTTTATATTCTTTATTGGCTCCAATAGTAAAAGGTATACCAACATTTCTAAGACATAAGTTTTTATATACGCACTTACTTATTTGTTTGTTTTTGTTTTTATATAATAAATCTTTATTTATTCTGGGAAAAATCCCAACATAATTTTTTTATTTTTGAAAAGAAACTAATGTACGTTTAAAAAAAAAAACTTTTTATATCGCTATTATTAAAAGCTGATGATTTATGTATTAGGTATTTAAATCTTAATTTGTTACTTCAATCGTAAAAGATATTTTTTATTCTCTTTGAAAAAAATTACTAAACCGAACGGTCTTGTTAATACTACCGTAGGGTTATATGGATAAACTTATATGGATTTTTTGTGGAAATAGAAAATCTGAATCAATCCATGAGAGGTATTTTTTTTTCAAAATATAATAGCAATAGCACTGT